>OX336889.1:355000-755000 GCA_946959425.1 Argyrosomus regius | reverse complement strand
ACAGGTAGAACCACGAGACCGGAACCACCGAGACCAGAACCACCGAGACCGGAACCAGAGAGCAGAGCTGATACTACACTGTCACACCTGTGTGTGTGTGTGTGTGTGTGTGTGTGTGTGTGTGTTAAACTTTAATCTGACATCAGGTCAGTTAAACAACTCATTAACGAACCGACCAATGAGGTGACAGATTAACAGAGAGGGGGCGGAGCCACACAGACTATTAAATCTGACTTTTCCCATCATCCTTTGTGGCTGGTTAAGTGCTCATACAGGGGGTTAATCACCTCCACCCGAGGAGCCTCCACCCTGCAGAGACCAGGAGACCATGTGACCAGGAGACTGCTGGTTTGAATCCCGGACAGGCAGAGACGATGAGTGACCATCTTTGTTTTTAAAACACAAAACTGTTTAAATGAGGAGCTAACAGCTAACAGAGCTAACAGCTAATGGCTAACGGCTAACGCTGAGACATGCTAACAGCTCTGTTAGCTAAATGCTACCAGCTTGGAATGACAATGCTAACATACTGATGTTTATAATTTACCGTCTCAGTTTAGCATGTTAGCATGCTAACAAAGTCCAGCTGAAGCTGAAGCTAAGATTTGGCGCTAGCGGTCAGCAGGATTCATCGTCTCGGCACCGTGACTGTTTGGACCAAACCGGTCCCGGTTTGTCCAGAACATGCTGACGGACTGATGTCGCCCTCGGTGCTGGTCCAGGATCTGCTCTGTACTGGAGGCATCAGTGCCTGGCTCAAAGGCTCTGAATGAGGCCAGCTGTCCGTGTTGGTGACCCTGCAGAGGGTCGCTAATCCTCCGCCTGGTTTGACTACGGCAACCCAGAGGCTCGCTTTAATTGGCAGATCCACAGACACAAACGAGCTCAGCGGGTCGGAGACACATCAAAGACGACGACCTGCTGACCGACACGCCCACACCCACCACGTGCCAAACACACTTCAACACACACACTTCAACACACACACTTCAACACACACACACTTAGATTGAACCCTGACAAAGACGTTTGAAGTTCTTTCCGTGTCCGCAGAGGCTGCTGAGTGCGGATACGTTACCGTTAGCCAAGCTCCGGCCCACAGTGAGCAACACAAGCTAACGTTAGTCCGCTAAATCAAAGCTAGCTTTATTGCTAAATATGCTACATATATATTTGATACATTAGCTAGTTAGCAATTCATCCAAACAAGCTAACATAACAAAATCCTGTCTCATCTAGACTTATCGTTAGCAAAACATCACGAGTGGATGTGTCATTTGTAGCTTTCCAAATGAGTTCAGCAGCTAACGTGATCCATGACACTAACTTGTGTATTGTCCAGCTCCGGTTCTGGCACGACAGCAGGCCTGTAAACCTCTTCTTCTTCTTCTTCTTCTTCTTCTTCTTCTTCTTCTTCCCGGTGGTCCAAAACTCCTGTGGTACAAACACTAACACTCCCCCGGTGCTCTGAGCTAACATAAGCTAACAGCAGCTAACAAACTGAGCTAACGCTACCAACCTTGAACGTTGTTTTGAGGTTGATTTAATGTAGATTTAATGTTGTTAGGTTGTTTAAAGGTTGTTTAAAGGTTCATTTAAGCAGCAGTGGGCTCACAGCGGGCTGCAGCTCGCTCATCAGCGGTGTGTTAATCCAGAACATGTGTTCAGGGTGTCAGACATCAAACTGCCTCCAGCCATGGCAGCAGTTAGCAGCTAATTACCCCGCAGTAGGGCAGTGTGGAGCAGCAGAGGGCTGCAGGTCGGCTACCTGGTGGTCTAACTGGGTTCAGTGGGCAGATGTTAAAGCGTCTTATCGTCCTCCCTGCTGGGAGCCTAATGACAGGGGGACGGACGGCAGCGTTTGTTGGACAACAGCGGCGGCTGACTGACTGCCAGCAGCCGGCTCTCTGCTGGACGTCCACACTGCGACAGCCACGCCCACCAGAGCCTGAACCGGGCCGGACGGTGCCACTGCACACCGACAGAACCAGAACCAGAACCTCAAACCTCAGACAGTGACCACAGACACCATGTAACTTTAAAGTAACGTAATATTAACGTTACATCAACACTAATGTAACGTTAAGGAGTGAAACATGCAGTCAAACCAAGCCTGTCATCACCTACACACACAACTCTGTGTGTGTGTGTGTGTGTTAAAGTCAGTGTTTGTGTGTGTGTGTGTTAAAGTCTGTGTGTGTGTGTGTGTGTTAAAGTCTGTGTTTGTGTGTGTGTGTGTTAAAGTCTGTGTTTGTGTGTGTGTGTGTTAAAGTCTGTGTGTGTTAAAGTCTGTGTGTGTGTGTGTGTGTGTGTGTGTGTGTGTGTCCCACAGAGACAAACTAAAGACAACAGGCTGGAACGGCTGACTTCTACACAGGAGGTCACTGCACACACACACTTTAACACACACACACACACACGCGCACACACACACACACACACACACACACACACACACACACACACACACACACACAGACTTTAACACACACACACACACACAGACTTTAACACACACACACACACACACAGACTTTAACACACACACACACACGCACACACAGACTTTAACACACACACACACACAGACTTTAACACACACACACACACACACACACACACACACACACACACACACACACACACACACACACACACAGACTTTAACACACACACAGACACACAGACTTTTAACACACACACACACACACACACAGACTTTAACACACACACACAGACTTTAACACACACACACACACACACACACACACACACGACTTTAACACACACACACACACAGACTTTAAACACACACACACACACACACACACACACACACACACACAGACTTTAACACACACACACAGACTTTAAACACACACACACACACACACACACACACACACTGTAAGATACCTCATGAAGCAAAATGAAGCACTGCAACCAAAATCAAAGTTCTGCAGCAGACGGCACACACTTCATCTGTACTACAGATTTTTGTCTGACCTACACACTGCTTAATGAAAAGCACTCTGATCTTCAGTGTGCTGTGCCATCATACTAACATAGTTCAAACTGTAGAGAACTCTTCAGATTGTTCACATGCACAGAAATATTTGCAGATACACACACGTGCTATTGAAATATTTATTTTGTTATTTTTCACCAAACAAGTCAGTGCAACATATGCACAGCAGATATATTTACACTGGAGTGAACTAAAATATGCTCACACAGCAGTACGCTGAAAAATACAACTGCAGAAAAAATAAAAAATCCAATAAAGAGGAAAGCAAAATAATTAGACAGCATCCTGCCGGACAGCTGAGTGTGGCCACAACGCCTCGTCCACGTCACAGGCAACGTGTTCTCCTGACAGACATCGAGGGAAGAAGCGCCTTGAGTGCCTGATCCATCCATGTTGTTGTTGTAAAAGAAAAAAAGATGCTCACCTGTGGTCTTTTACTGTCTGCTTCCTGATTGAAGTGTTAACAATTACATAACACTTGTTTGGCCAGGTGGCACATATAGTGGCCAATGAGCTCATGTAGTGTCATTTTAAATGGCAGTGATTTGAAATCTCTGAGACAGAGAGATGTCATTTCCTATCCTATCCATGTCATTTCAGTGTGTTAGCAACCGGAACAACTGTAATGTGTGTGTGTGTGTGTATTAATGTGTGTGTGTGTGTGTATTAATGTGTGTGTGTGTGTGTGTGTGTTGGCTTCGTGCTGCTAAGCTTCCTTCACGTCCTCAGCGGCGTCCTGCTGTGAGCTGTGGACCAATTAAAGCAGCTCCAGCTGGTCCACCATCATGTGACCACAGGACGGGTTCTGATGTGAGACACGACTGGCTGAACTGAAACGGTCCAACAAGTTCTCAGTGCCCGACCCTTCACAGTGTGACGGTACCACTAGCATCATGTTAGCATCACGTTAGCATCACGTTAGCATCACGTTAGCATCACGTTGTGAATCTGTTGTACTTTGGTTAAAGTTACGTTACTCAGTCCACCTGACGGGACCTTCAGGTCCACTCGGACATGAGCCTCTCCTGGTCCACTTCCTGGTTTGTCCGTCCAGCCCACGTCCTCCACGTGTGGACTGTCTCGACTTCGAACACATCAGAACCTTACATCAGATCAGCAGGTCCAGTCTGCAGGTACCGACTCCACGGACCGAGCTGCAGTGTTTGACGGGTTTGAGTGGTTTTCAGGTCCACGGGTTCTGATGGTTCTGGTTCAGAATCCAGACTGGCATGTCATGGCATCAGGGTGACGGCAGGTTCTGAATCATTCTGGTCTTCGAGACGTTAGTGTGGCTACGACAGGTTCTGAATCCTTCATGTCTCCTCTAGAATCCATCAAAGGTTCTGCATGAAGGTTTTTCTTTGTCTGGAACAGGAAGTGAGGTCAGATCTCAGGTGGTCTTTAGACCTGTGATCGGATCACACCTTGATTGACACATTGAGGTCACCTGTTGGTCGTTGAGGTCACCTGTTGGTCGTTAAGGTCATCTGTGGTCACCTGTTGGTTGTTAAGGTCACCTGTTGGTCGTTAAGGTCACCTGTGGTCACCTGTTGGTCGTTGAGGTCACCTGTTGGTCGTTAAGGTCACCTGTTGGTTGTTAAGGTCACCTGTTGGTCGTTAAGGTCACCTGTGGTCACCTGTTGGTCGTTGAGGTCACCTGTTGGTCGTTAAGGTCACCTGTTGGTTGTTGAGGTCACCTGTGGGTCGTTGAGGTCACCTGTGGTCACCTGTGGGTCGTTGAGGTCACCTGTTGGTCGTTAAGGTCACCTGTGGTCACCTGTGGGTCGTTGAGGTTACCTGTGGTCACCTGTGGGTCGTTGAGGTCACCTGTTGGTCGTTGAGGTCACCTGTTGGTCGTTAAGGTCACCTGTGGTCACCTGTGGGTCGTTGAGGTCACCTGTGGGTCGTTTAGGTCACCTGTGGTCACCTGTGGGTCGTTGAGGTCACCTGTGGGTCGTTTAGGTCACCTGTGGTCACCTGTGGGTCGTTGAGGTCACCTGTGGGTCGTTGAGGTCACCTGTGGATCCTCATGTGAGTCTTCAAAGAACTAAAAAGTCCAGTTGCCTACGATGGCCTTCACCTTGAAGGTGCGGCCCTCATTTCCTTCCCCGGTGCGTGCTGGAGGTCACTGTTCTGGCCTCATGACTACTTCCTGTCTGTGCGACTTTAAATGGACCCTCCTCTGAGGTTCCGTGGTTCTGTGTTCACTTCCTGTCATTGTTACATTTGCATTAGCTCGGCTAAGCTAACGTAATGAGCTCATGATGAATGACTGACAGCTAATGACACGTTACTAACCCGCTAACAGAGCGGAGGAGTCGGGTGTCGCCGGGGCGGCGTGCCTCCCTCTGTTCTCCCAACAATATGCCGACACTTACCTGATGACATCATCAGCTTCCTGCCCTCTCATTGGCTCTCAGCGGGGTCACGAGACCCTCAGGAGAGGTCTGTGTGTGGGTGAGAGCGTGCCGCCACTGAAGCGTTGTAAATGTGTTTGTTGTGTGTTTGGACAAAGCGTTCTTAGAGGTTAGTGAAGCGTGAAGAGAGATCTGATACTTCCTCCTTCACCTGTCATTAAGTTACACACTGCAGCTAACGCTAAGAGCTAGCATCAACCTCTGAACCAGCAGTGTCCAGTCTAACAGTGAATACAGCAACAGAACCTCTGAACCAGCAGTGTCCAGTCTAACAGTGAATACAGTAACAGAACCTCTGAACCAGCAGTGTCCAGTCTAACAGTGAATACAGCAACAGAACCTCTGAACCAGCAGTGTCCAGTCTAACAGTGAATACAGTAACAGAACCTCTGAACCAGCAGTGTCCAGTCTAACAGTGAATACAGTAACAGAACCTCTGAACCAGCAGTGTCCAGTCTAACAGTGAATACAGCAACAGAACCTCTGAACCAGCAGTGTCCAGTCTAACAGTGAATACAGCAGCCTACCGAGGTGGTTTTCTTGCCGGGTTTGGCTCCTGGTATCCCGGGCTGAGTCAGCTCAGTTAGCTACATTAGCACTAGCTCCAAACTAACTGGATCCTCAGTGTTAGCTGTATCAGCTTTGTTATATTAGCTTCAGCTCTGCTGCTACTGATCAATGTTTCCATCATAAAGTCTGTAAATCACCTCGGTACTGTCACGTTATTCCCTGTTGGTCTCAGAGGCTGTGCTCCAACCCGGTCCGGTCAAGCTGCTGAGCCCGGTTCTGTTAGCATGCTAACGGCAGATTCAGGTAGCAGCAGCTAATTAGCAGCTAGGCTAAAGCTATCTGTCCATCATAAAGTGTGTAAATATATTGTGTATAAAATTTGATCCAGCTTGAATAAAGTTCTAAAGCTGTGGTTCTGTACAGTAATCAGTGAGGCCCGGTCCACAGAGTCACTCATAGACTGGCTGCTGGTCTGTTCTGGTCTGTGGTGGTCTGTGGTGGTCTCAGCAGGTCTTCAGGTTAATCTGGTTTAATCCTGACAGGAATCCAGTTTAACATGTGAACACACAAACTTTCATTACTTCCACATTAGAGCTGATTTAAGTCAGCAGATCACGAGCAGAACAGAACATCTGACCGGGTCAACATGCATGAGTGTGAGCTCCAGACACTGCCCCCTACAGGCTGACACACACAACAGACACAAACTGAACTGAACACCTTTAAACTGATGTACAAACATTTACAGCAGAACACATGGAAACGCCTGGAAACACCTGGAAACGCATGGAAACGCCTGGAAACACCTGGAAACGACTGGAAACACCTGGAAACGCCTGGAAACACCTGGAAACATCTGAGATGGTCAGTCCACAGTTTGGGTCAGAACCAAAACATCCAATCAGGAGATCAGGATCAATGCCATCGATCGATGACACACACTGTTTGTTTACCTGCAGAGTTTGACCTCTCCAATATGACCGCCACGCAGACACACAGCAGGCTGCTTCCTGTAAGACCAGAACAGACCAGGTAAGACCAGAACAGACCGGGTAAGACCAGGTAAGACCAGGTAAGACCAGGTAAGACCAGAACAGACCAGAACAGACCAGGTAAGACCAGAACAGATCAGGTAAGACCAGGTAAGACTTGTTTGGTTGTTGATCAGTTGTGTGAGGAGTCTTCAGTCGGTTTACAGACATGCTGATTAAATTGATTTACAGAGTCATGTGGTTCATTTGAATTTCAAGGAAACCAAGGAGCTGTTTTCAAGGTATTCCAGGACTTTTTAATGTTCTGACACCAGCTGATGGAACAAAAACAAGCAGCTAAAAGAGGCTAAAAAGATGCTAACAACTGTTTTTACTATGGAACTGTTGATTAGTGAAGCTTTTAATGAATGTGCACACACACACACACACACACACACACACACACACACTCGTCTGTTGTCTCTAACCCAAACACGGGGGGTCGGGGGGGTCCGAGTGTCTGAACATCAGCCAAGCCTGAAGGGGCAACCGGCGGGCCAACAACGCCGGTCGTCATGGAGACGGTAGTAGTGGGATTCCTCAGTGTAATGAGTCACCGAGTCCTTTAATGTGTGATGGAACACACGCACTGTCCCTTTAAGAGGCCGACGGGACGTGGTTAAAGTTCACCTGTCTGTACAGGTAACCTGTGAGCAGGTACATCATTGTTTCTATGTCTGTATGCTAATGAGGGGGGCGGGCCTAATCACATCTGAAGCAGGATTGGTCAGCTACACAGTCCTAATAAAACTGTGTGTGTGTGTGTGTGTGTGTCTTGTCACCGTAGCGATGGTACTGGGCCAGAATGTCCTCAGAGAGCGTGCTCAGACCAGAGTGGAATCCACCAATCAGAGCGCTGCTGCCTCAGTGTTCGTACCGCCGGCACCAATCAGGTCTGCCAATAACACACACACACACACACACACACACACACACACACACACACTCTGTGTTTACATGTTGAGTCCTTCAGCAGCCAATCAGAGACTCTGAATATCAAAGTGATTTGATGAGTCGTTAATCGTGACTCGGTGTCATCCGTCATGTTGAAGCGTCCTTGACGAGTTGTCGGACTGTGACCGGTCACAGGTTCGATCCCCGTGACGGACGCTGCTGTCAGCGGCCTGCTGAGGGACTCCTCTGATCTTCGACGTTGAAGCTTGGTGGATGATCAGCAGCTCTCCTCGTCTTCATCAGTCGTGTGTTGATGGTCAGTTGTAGCTCAGAGAACGGACCTCTGTCTTCTTCTCTGACAGGTTCACACTGTTCTTCTCATTCTTCGTCGTGTTCAGGGCGTACACGGGTCTGACGTGGTTTGGTGACCTCGGAGGTCAGCGAGGACTTTCAGGTGTTGAACCAGAGAGCATCAACAGGACGAGTTTAAATGACTTTGTCTGTTGCTGCGTTGTTGGGACACTTTGGTGAAGTCCAAATGTAGAACCTCGACATGGACCGCCTCAGGGCCTGACGGACAGTCGGGTCGAGGCGTGGTCCTGAAACTCTGCTCAGAGCTTCATTAGATCATAAACCAAAGAGCCGCTCTGAGCTGGACGGGAGTCCAACAGGAGTCCGGCCCAGCTCAGGATGCGGGTCAGAACTCATTCAAGTCTCTGGAGGTTGAAGTGAACCCAGCAGAGTCCTGATGGACGGGTGTGGAAAGAGTCCTGGTCCGATGAGTTTGGGGCGGTGGTTGTACCTGTGCAGGTAGCAGGTGTAGCCGCTCGTCTCGTGTTTCAGGTTGGCTGGATTTGGACAGTTTTAAACGTCGCTTCAGCGGTGTCGTCTTTCTAATCCCGGCAGGGTGGGCCGGTGTCGACCCGTCATCCTCATCACAGGAGGGTGGGGCTTGGCCTGCAGCACGCCGCTGTCCATCAAACGCTCTGAAATCTGGTGGAGGCCGCTGTCAACTGTCGCCTCGTGTCGAGCCGCCGCCTTCATCTCCTGCCAGCAGCCGCCAACCGCCGGCTGACGCCTTGATTACAGCGTTCAGTTCGCTCTAAAGCTCGCCGACGCCTCAGCTCGTAACGTTTAACCTGTCAGAGCTCCACGTAACAAACCCTGCACATCAACGTCAGATTATCGCACACAGATACACTTAAAGGACGACTGTTTGAAGTCAAGACGTTCGTGTCAGACGATCACGGAGATAACTGAGTCTTAAAGTGCTTCAGATCCTCACAGGCCGGCTCAGGTTTCATCTGAGCTGAAATAAGAAATCTGCAGTTGGTTAACAAAGCCAACAGGGTTTGTTTGCTCGTCTTAGAGTGTCCTGAACACGAGCCAAGAGGAACTGAAAGAAGATCGACTTCATTCTGAGACTGTTTGAGTCCTTGACATGAAGAGACAATGACAGACAGAAGTCCTGGATCAGGATCCAGAGGTCCTCGCAGAGTTCAGTGAGAGATGGAAGGGGTCCCAGGAGGTGTCCTCAAGGTTTTTGAGGAGGGTTTGGAGTTGTCCAAGGACCTCTTTATGAATCAAAGGCGTTCTTGGGGAGGTTTCAAGGTTCCCCAAAGGTCAATGCAGAAGTCTTTGAGGAGCTTACAGAGTTACCTAGAGGTCCTTGTTGGGGTTGCAGAGGTCTTTAAGGTTTAAGAGGTTCTTGATGTTCCTATGGGCATCATGAGAGAGTCTCGGGGTTCTTGAGGAGAACCCAAAGGTTCCTGTGGGCGTCACGGGGGATGTTGAAGAGGTTTCATGTGTTATTGAGAAATTCTTGGGGATCCTTAGGAGCACCTAACAAAGTTCTGGTTCTGGAGAAGGATTTAGTCATCTGTATACCTTGGTTCTAGATTTTCTGGTTTCTTGTAGATGACCGTTGATCACCAGGGCGGCTTAAATACTCCTAAAGACCGCCTGGTACTGCAGTATAAATATAAGAACCCAAAGATCCAAGAAAAGACAGAACCGATTGTCCCAAAGGAACCTGAAGGTGTTTACTGATGCTTCATGAGGTTCCTGATGGAGGTACTAAGAAGATCTGAGGACTGACAGGACTTCTTTACAGGATTCTGGTTCAGGTTCTTTGGATCTTCAGTTTGAATATTTCATGTAGAATAAATCACATGATCTCAGTTTGAACCGCGTTTGACTTCCTGTCTGCTGCTGAAGTCTTTACCTGCACTGTACTGCCACTCTGTGGCCACAGGTGGAACTACAGCTCTTTCTGTCTTTCTGTCTTCAGTACCTTAAATGGATCTTGGTTCTGGTGATTCTGGTGGTTCTGGCCGTGCATGGTTGGAGTTTCTACTGCAGCTCATCCTGGACCGACAGACTCCTGTAGGGGATTTTGGGAAAGCGGAAGAGAGGTGTGTTCTCTGTGTGCTGATTGGCTGTTTGTTTACTCGCTAATGAGCCAATCACACGGCTCATTGAGGATAATGTTCTCCATCTGGACCGCCGACACTTCATCAACTGATGCAGCAGAGACGAGCATCAGTTGCTGTGTAGCGCCACCATCAGGACAGACAGAGAAAGATGTCACGTACGTCATAAACCTGGTGGTTCTGCTGGTTCTGGTCCAGTTCAAACTGGTGTCAGAGTGTAATTGTGGTAACTATGTTCAGCTGTACTCGAGTATTTGTTCTGATTACAGTTTGTTCAGTTCCAGGCTGATGGATTTCACAGGTTCTGGTTCTGTTGGTGTGTGTGGGACGGGTCGACTCCCGATCACAACCAGGATAAGAACTCTCTCACCGTGGATGTGTTTCCGTCGACCCGTCCAGCGTCCTGCAGTTTTCATTAACACAGACGAACAAAACAAGCGCTCCTCACTCTGCAGAGACTTCATCGTGTTTGTTTCCGTCTGTTGATCAGCTCGAGGAGACGGAGACGTCCTCTGAGACGAGCTGGACTCGAACCTGAGACCTTTTTAACACGTCTGTAAACAAACGATGAAGGTCACCACTTCCTGTTTGAAAGACATAAAAACAGATGTTCAGAAATGAAGAGATTTATCCACAGAGGTCAGATTCATGAGACAAAGTCTGAGGGCAGCTACGCTAACCTGTTTATCAGCTACGCTAATGGTTTATCAGCTACGCTAACCTGTTTATCAGCTACGCTAACCTGTGTATCAGCTACGCTAATGGTTTATCAGCTACGCTAACCTGTTTATCAGCTACGCTAACCTGTGTATCAGCTACGCTAATGGTTTATCAGCTACGCTAACCTGTTTATCAGCTACGCTAACCTGTTTATCAGCTACGCTAACCTCTTTATCAGCTACACTAACCTGTTTATCAGCTACGCGAACCTCTTTAGCAGCTACGCTAAGCTGTTTATCAGCTACGCTAATGGTTTATCAGCTACGCTAACCTGTTTATCAGCTACGCTAACCTGTTTATCAGCTACGCGAACCTCTTTAGCAGCTACGCTAAGCTGTTTATCAGCTACGCTAACCTGTTTATCAGCTATGCTAACCTGTTTATCAGCTACGCTAACCTGTTTATCAGCTACGCTAACCTCTTTATCAGCTACGCTAACCTGTTTAGCAGCTACGCTAAGCTCTTTAGCAGCTACGCTAAGCTCTTTAGCAGCAGCTATGCTAACCTGGTCTGATGACCTGGTGGCCTGAGACCATGTGACCTGCGGCGGCGGTGGGCTGATGTGCGGACGCCGCCTGCTGGGCCTCAAACCAAAACAGAGAGGGAGCGACGAGGCGTGGTGTTGACCAATCAGAGCTCAGCTTTCAAAGTAAACAGAGCGAGCGGGCGAGGCTCGCCGTCCTGCGGGCTCAGTTTGTCTGAGAGACAGCGTGAGTCATCTGACCTCATCATCACCACGACGACCCATCAAACGCTGTAGCAACCACCGAGCAACGCTCCTTTAACCCTCTGAGAACAAGTGGCAGTCTTTAAACACACCAGACCAGTCTGCAAGACCAGGCCAAGACTAAAGACTTAAGATTGTTTTCTCTGTCCGTCTCATTCCGGCCGTGTTCACTGGGACGTTGCTGAGCCCGGTTCTGTGGCCCGCTAACGGCAGATACTGAAGTTACTCTTGGTTTGGATCAGTGTTTGGCTGCAGGACTCGGGTCGGTTCTGGACCGGTTTCTTTAATCTGGTGTCCGCTCTCTCAGAGGTCACATGACGTGATGGAGCGCTGCGTCAGCCATGTTGGCTCCATCAGTCCTCTCCATGGCCGTAACTATGGGTGACTGTGTTGTCTCTGTTATTGCCACGGCGATGGTACCAATGACGCTGGTCCAAACAGAGCCAGAGTCGTGACTCACCTGTCGCAGGTCGTGTTTAAAGTTCACCTCCTGATCCAGGTCCAGGTTCAGCAGCCAAGGCAAACCTCAGAGCTGCAGAGAGACCAGAACCAGAACCAGAACCACCAAGAGCAGAGGTGGAAAGTAACTGAGTACATTTACTAAAGTACTGTACTGAAGTACTCCATTACATCTCAGAGCTAGCTCATCACGTTAGCCAATGAACTAATCAACCTCAGTCATTAGCTAGCTAATATCTTAAGTTAGCAAAATGCTAGCATATTAATAATGTAAATTAGCTAGCTTGTTAGCATTTTGCTCTGTAGCAACATTCTAGCCTAGTTCACCCTAGCTAGCTAGTCTAGTTGGCTAGCATTTTGCTAACATTAGCTTTATCAATCAACCATCTTCTGTTTTTATATTCAATGCAGACGAGCTAACACGTAGCTAACACGTAGCTAATATGTAGCATATCTAAGTACATGCTTGCTCGACTGTGATTGGAGCACAGACTGAAAGGGGGCGGGGCTTAAAGCCTTTTTTTTTTCTGTCATCGTTGATCCTGCCTGATGTCCCACAATGCATCAGGAGGCGGCTTTGAAGGAGAAGAACTGATTTGAGAGCTGCAGTCACTTTTTCCACAGAGTGTGTGTGTGTGTTATATTGTAGTGTGTGTGTGTGTGTGTGTGTGTGTGTGTGTTAATCCACACAGCTGTGCTCAGTTAATTAATTTATCTGTTCTGCTTACCTGTATCTGTTCCTGTAGCAACAGGGAGGGAAGGAGGGGTGAGGGGAGGGGGGGGGGGGGGGGGTTGTCAGCGGGGTAACATGACATCATCAAGGTCGTCACTCATTAAAGGGCGAGCGGACAGAGGGGCTTTTTCCGTCATTATTAGCGTGTTAGCTTCAGCATCATTAGCGTGATTAACCAGGTGTGTTTTCTCAATGACCCAATCCTCCGTCCTGAACCGAGGTTCTGAACGCCGAGCGGAGGGACGGGTCAGAGGTCGATCCGTCCCAGAGGGGGGACGCCGACTACGGGACATGACTCTCAGGTCGTCTGGGCAACGGCAACACAAAGAAGGAAAGAAAATATCACGAGAGACGAAGACACAAAACTTCACCAGACAAACTGGACCAGACCGGGTCAGAACCGGACCTGAAGAAGACTGCAGGTCCACGAGTCGGTCCATCAGTCAGTCATGTGTTTGTAGCTGCTGTTAGCTAATGTTAGCTCAGTTTGTTAGCAGTGGGGGACGTCACGGAGACTACGTCACAGAGACTACGTCCAGGTTTTAGACAGTCTGCGGGGACGTCACAGAGACTATGTCCAGGTTTAAAACAGTCTGCGGGGACGTCACGGAGACTGCGTCCAGGTTTTAGACAGTCTTCGGGGACGTCACGGAGACTGCGTCCAGGTTTAAGACAGTCTGCGGGGACGTCACGGAGACTGCGTCCAGGTTTTAGACAGTCTTCGGGGACGTCACGGAGACTGCGTCCAGGTTTTAGACAGTCTTCGGGGACGTCACGGAGACTACGTCCAGGTTTTAGACAGTCTGCGGGGACGTCACGGAGACTACGTCCAGGTTTTAGACAGTCTGCGGGGACGTCTCGGAGACTACGTCCAGGTTTTAGACAGTCTGCGGGGACGTCTCGGAGACTACGTCCAGGTTTTAGACAGTCTGCGAGGACGTCTCGGAGACTACGTCCAGGTTTTAGACAGTCTGCGGGGACGTCACGGAGACTGCGTCCAGGTTTTAGACAGTCTGCGGGGACGTCACGGAGACTGCGTCCAGGTTTTAGACAGTCTGCGGGGACGTCACGGAGACTGCGTCCAGGTTTTAGACAGTCTGCGGGGACGTCACGGAGACTGCGTCCAGGTTTTAGACAGTCTGCGGGGACGTCTCGGAGACTATGCCCAGGTTTTAGACAGTCTGCGGGGACGTCACGGAGACTACGTCCAGGTTTTAGACAGTCTGGTGATGGTCTTAGTCCCGCCCACAGTGCTGTGATTGGCTCACTCAGCTGTCAGAGTGTGATTGGTTCATTAACAGGTAACGGACACGTCCAGTGGAAAAGAGGGAAGGGAGCACAGGAAGTGATGTCACAGGAGGAGCGGAGGCTGCTGATTGGACGAGAGACTCTCAGACAGCTGCTATAAAACCTGATGAGAAGCCGGAGAAACAGACAGACGACTCCAGACAGAGCTACAACACCAAGGTATGTGTGTGTGTGTGTGTGTGTGTGTGTGTGTTTGTGTTACAGGTGTGCTCAGGTGTTTACACTGTAAAAATGTTGATTTAGTCTTTTATTTTGACTTTTTCTCTGATTTTCAAACATCCAAACTTTTTTTAAAGTTTGAATCCATGTTTAGTTCTCAGGATGTCTGTGTTTGTTTGTTCTTGTTAATTAAATTAAATTAAATGAAAGCGTTAAATCAAATCAGGGCTGCAGAAAACGTTTTAACGTTGTTTTAACGTTGTTTTAACGTTTTAACGTTGTTTCTCTGACACTTTCTGATCTTCTGATTCTGATTTTTGCACCTCTGTCTTCGTCTGGTTCGTCCTGACTCACCTCAAAGTGTTGGACAGGTGAAGATGCGTTCAAGGTGCATTTTGTTTGTCAGAAAATCAGAAACTCTGCATGATTACACTGAAATGATGCATTCAGGTGTCTGAACATGCTGCTGGAAACTCGAGGTGTGTGTGTGTGTGTGTCTGACAGCATCATCAGTTCACCTTGTCCAAACGTTTGTGCATCATCCAGAATGTGTGTGTGTGTGTGTGTGTGTGTGTGTGTGTGTGTGTGTGTGTGGAGAATGCATGGGCGTGCACATCAGCGAGCGTGCACGTGACAGTCAACAGAGTTTTATTTGCAGGGATGGAAAATGCTAAAATTAGCCGATGTTGCTGGACAATACGCTTCAACGTCTGCTGAGCTAAAAGAGTCAGAGTGTGTGTGTGTGTGTGTGTGTGTGTGTGTGTCACAATGCAGTGTAATCCCACTGTGGTAACCATGACTACAGCTGTACTCGAGTATTTGTTCTGATTACATTACTTCTGATCAAAAACTAGCGAGTCGACAACTTTGCTAACAGCCAAACATCAACAAGGTCACCAACAGCAGACATAGCAGCCAGCTAATATTACTGACTAGTCCAACAGCAGTCAGCCCAGCTCGGCGTCTGTCTTTCAGCCTTTTATTTCACCAAGCTCTCACCAACCACTAAAAGTCAGTCCCAGATTTACTCTTGTCCGGCGGCTTCTTGCTCGCTCACTCTCTCCTTTTCTCTTCTTAGCTTCCTCCGTCAGCGTCCTCTTCGCTCTCTTCTCCTCTGCCATTATGTCCATAGAAGCTGCTGAGCCCGGTTACATTGCTAACGCTCACCCAGCGCCTGTTCTGGCACGACATCGGCTCCATTCCCCATCAGCATTCCCCTGCGTTTACAAACACACATCAGCTAACAAACTGAGCTAACATTAGCTAACAGCAGCTACCAAACTGAGCTAACATTAGCTAACAGCAGCTACCAAACTGAGCTAACATTAGCTAACAGCAGCTACCAAACTGAGCTAACATTAGCTAACAGCAGCTACAGTTGACAGATGGATACTTCACTGTCCATCAGTAAACTCTGTAATTCATAGTTGTGGTGTATTCGTGTGCAGTACGAGATCACAGCTTTGACCTCTGACCTGAAGCTTCTGTCTTGTCTTGTGTTCTCTGAACTAGGGCTGGACGATTATGGAAAAAATAATAATCACGATTATTTTGATTGATATTGAAATCACAATTAATAAACACGATTATTCATTGATTTCAAAAAAGTGTTTATTGCGCCACCAAAACTCAACTTTAAATATAACTTTTAGAAAAACAACCAGTAATAAATTAGTAATGAGTAAAAAAGTAAAATAATAATAATATATATAAATAATAATAAAAATAAAATAAATAAATACCCAGTCTACATACACAGACTGTTCTCCCTGCTTCTTCGGGCTTCAGTGATCGAATAATAGCAATACCAATGTAAAAACAATAAATAAATATAAATAACCACAATAACCGCCTCCGTCATCTCTCGCTGTCACCGGGAGCCGGTGGGATATGGAGCGGCATTGTGGAGGACTGTGTTGCGGTGGCTGAAGTTGACGCTCTTGCACTTTTTTGGGTCTTTTGCTCGGTCAATACTTTGTCATAGACCACTTTATGGCTGAACTTTAAATGGTTAAACAAATTTGTCGTGTTGCCCCGGGGTGCAGACACGACGGCGTGACAAACTTTGCAAACAATCTCTTTCTGCTCTGCGTCCGACGGTTTGAAGCTAAAATGTCTCCAAATGACCGAACTTGTCCTACCTTTCTTTTCAACTAAAGGCTCATGCTGCTTTTCTGCCATGTTGTCAATCGCTCGCTCCACAATTGATCCACAAACTCACTGCTGCAGCTGCAGGCGACACAGGTGCGTTCACTGTGCTTTTACAGCGCAGTAATTTGCATACACGCCGCACGGCGGCACATTAATCGTTTTCTTCGATTACAGTGTTTTCATGATCGTGAGAAGCCAAAACCGAAATCGTGATCAAAATTCGATTAATCGTCCAGCCCTACTCTGAACATTGTATGAACGTTGTGTTTTTTTTTCAGATGCAGATCAGCGGCTGTTTGGTCATTTCCTGTTTCCTGTCTGTGGCTCTGCTCAGCGGTGATGCCTTCAGGGTCCAACCTGCTCAGGTAAACTCAGCATGATGACACGTGACGTCTAGAGCGCGCCGAGGCGTTCAGGTGTAGTCGGAGGTCGGCTCGTTGTTTTTCCTTCTGTGGATCAGATGGAGTCCTGACGGCCAAAACAAGCGCTCCCCTCCGGGCGGGGTCGCGGACATGGTATCAGATGATCAGCTGCTCTGTTTAGACTGGATGAAACCTGATCAGGTGACATCATCAGACAGGAAGTCACAGCACGCTCGCCGCCGGGGCCATGATGTCACTGATGAGTCACAACATGGAGACAGGCGGACCCCGCCCACCTGCTGAGGAGACTCCTGAGAGCAAATCAAACATCCCAGACTGAGACTGAGACTGACTCAGGTCCCATACTTATTATTCTGACGTATTCCAGGAATTTCAGGGCGCTACTCCTCCCTCAGTTTTGGTCGCACATACACAAAAAACGACCGGCTCGGCCGGGAATGGTGTGCTGTGACTTTTCTAAGAGTGTCACCAAAAACCACGCCAACATTTACAATGGGTGTGTATTGGTAGAATGTTCCAGAGCTAGAGTGGGTGACATCATCGCTAGAGTGGAGAGGGAGAGAAACATTTGTCAAAAAATACATTTGCAAACGGCTCTCGTGGCCACAGATGTGACTCTACAGAAATAAGTTATACATAGAAACGTAGGAAAATTCGTGGGCTACGCAGCGATATCACTGCTGAAGCTGTCAGACTTATAGTTTTGGCGGGAGATGCACTGATGCGCCAGGATCACCCACCGACAGCCCCATCTACTCCCATGTAAACTGGAGAGGAGAAATTTCCCAAAGGAGCACGGGGCACCTGTTCTTTCTCTCTCTCCCCAGGTCACATTTTTTAACTTTAGACACTGAAATTCGGCATTCACATGGTCGACAAGATGAGGATGCTCACGGTCATTTGGGCTTTTTGATACGACCTACCGTTTGGCATTAGTGTCCACTAGTTGGAGGGGGTTCATTTAGAGATTTTCTGTGTCTCTCAACAGTCACTCACACACAGACAGAGCACAGCTGCAGTTAATTGCTCTGACCTGCAGCTGACCCTGGTTGCTTGGCAACCTCAAGCCTGCCTTTGACTAACTGTATTGAAGTCTCTGTGCTGCTGCAGTGTCAATAATGATTGGTGGACGTCCTCTTCGTCTTTGTGTTCCAGTGTGTGGACCGGCCCATCTCGAGGTCCTCGGCTGGTCTCCGTCCTCGTCCCAGAGGGGTGAAGATGGGGGAGGAGCTAACGGCGAAGCTGCTCCGATTGGATGAGCTGGTGAGGATGGAGAATGATGTCATGGAGCCGAAGAGGAAGAGGAGTTTCCCCGGCAACAACGGCCCACTGGACCGGCTGACGGTCAACTCCATGGAGACCAAACAGGCGACGAGCAAGCAGAGGTGGGCCGACCAGAACCTGAGCTGTGATGTCATCATGTGGTGACCTCATCAGTGAAGTTACGTCTCTTCTTTGTTTTCACAGTAAAGTTGTCGAGTTGCCGCGGCGACGAGTCAATCCACCGCCCGTCGACAGGATTGGAATGAGTCGTCTACCAAACAGCCGAGGATAGGCCACGCCCCCTCCCTCTGAGAGCCCGCCCCCTCTGGACAGGTACGACTCGTTAACGAACCTTAACAAGCTGAGTCAGCTTTAATTATCACATTTAATTAACAAATAATTATTCTCTCTGCAGATGCATGAACCAGCCAATCACAAACCACCGTCACCTGCTGAGCCACGCCTGTCAATCATCCACCGTCACTCCACCTGGACACGCCCACGCCCCGCCCCCACACATGGCTGAATGTTTAACGATGGTGCGTTCAGGTGCTGCTCGTACATTTATCACTCGACACGACAGACGAGTCTGTTTCATGATTTTACTAATTAAACTTCACAAATATCAAACTGACGCTCGTGTTTCTGTTTTTTACCGTGTCACCTGAATGTATCGTCATCTCTGATTGGACACAAACTGAACACGTGACTCGACTTCCTGCCTCGCAGGACAACATTAAGGAGTTTAACGACAGGAAGGAGACATCTAGTGGCCGTCAGAGGAACTACATGTCAGCTGCAGGCGGGAAGTCTTTAGCCTAGCTTAGCACAATGACTGGATATGAAGGGAAACTGTTAGCATGGCGGTGTCTACAGTTCACAGTTCGGTTCGGTTTGGTCCTGTTAGAATCAGTCACACTCTGATCTTTAACTTCCTGTTTAAATATGTAAATATATGTAAATATATGAATATATAAACAGCATCGACATGCTAAGCGAGGCTAACTTTAAACGTTTCAGCAGCGTTCATGTTGTTTGTCATAATAAACTACTTCCTGTCAGATCAGCTGATTCAAACGCTGACTCAGCACAAAACGTTGAAAAACCAGAAAACCGATTTAAGACAAAAAAGACCGGTTCTGATTGGTTCTGATCCACAGTCTGTTTGTCTGTCTGCTTCTGTTCTCTGAACATTCTCTGTATGTTTGTATGTTCTCTGAATGTTCTCTGAACGTTCTCTGTATATTTGTACGTTCTCTGAATGTTCTCTGAACGTTCTCTGTAGGTTTGTACGTTCTCTGAATGTTCTCTGAACGTTCTCTGTAGGTTTGTACGTTCTCTGAATGTTCCCTGAACGTTCTCTGTATGTTTGTATGTTCCCTGAACGTTCTCTGTGTTTGTATGTTCTCTGAACGTTCTCTGTAGGTTTGTACGTTTTCTGAATGTTCCCTGAACGTTCTCTGTATGTTTGTATGTTCTCTGAACGTTCTCTGTAGTTTTGTATGTTTTCTGAATGTTCCCTGAATGTTCTCTGTATGTTTGTACATTCTCTGAATGTTCCCTGTAGGTTTGTACGTTCTCTGAATGTTCTCTGTAGGTTTGTAGGTTCTCTGAATGTATGTTCTCTGTATATTTGTACGTTCTCTGAATGTTCACTGAACGTTCTCTGTATGTTTGTATGTTCTCTGAATGTTCCCTGAACGTTCTCTGTAGGTTTGTACATTCTCTGAATGTTCCCTGTAGGTTTGTACGTTCTCTGACTGTTCCTTGAACGTTCTCTGTAAGTTTGTATGTTCTCTGTAGGTTTGTATGTTCTCTGAACGCTCTCTGAACGTTCTCTGTAGGTTTGTATGTTCCCTGAATGTTCTCTGTAGGTTTGTACGTTCTCTGAATGTTCACTGAACATTCTCGCAATGTTCAGTTTGACTCAGACTCATGTTAACTCATTACCCACAATGCAGCTGTGATACCATGGCAACACAGAGTTAATATTTTTAGTTTGTCGTCATGGTGTCATACAGGAAGTCAGGCTGATCACATGGCGCCCCCCAGAGGTCGTGAACCTGAACAACAGAAACATGAAATTAACTGTTTTTATGTCTTTTAATGTGAAATACAGTCAGTCTTCCAGTTCCTGTGCAGACTGTCAAATACATTCACATGTTATATATGTTCATATATTTATATTACACAAACTAAACTGATAAATGTAATCGAGTACAAACGACCTGAAGCTCGTTAAACATATTTTACATACAAACGTTTGTCCAACGTTACTGAAACGTTCAGTGACAGGAAGTGATCAGAATTCCAAAATAAAACATGGAGGCTCTGTCACTGCTGCAGCTTTAATAAACACAAACAAACATTTAAGTCTCAGGTTTGAAAAATCCCACGCTCTGATCAGTCCTCAAACGCCTCTTTCTTCTTCTTCTTCTTGCTGCTCTTCTTCTTCACTTCCTTCACTTCCTCCACTTCCTCCTCTTCTTCTGTTGTTTTCCTCTTTGGCGCCTCCTCCACTCGCTCCATGGCGTCCCACACCTCGTCCTCCTCCTCCTCCTTCACCTCCTGTAACCCCGCCTCCCCTGCCGTCTGCCCTGCCTCCTCTCGGCTGGCTAGCAGGACACAGTTGAGGCGAGACTTCAGGTAGACTTTGTGCAGCAGTTTTCGGTCCTCCAGGCTGTGGACGCGCAGGAAGCGGTCCAGGCCGCAGGACGCCACCACGGGCTGAGACGAGTGACACTGCAGGGCGCGCACGCCGCCCGCCAGCCCCTTCAGACAGCCGCGCACCGCCCCTTTCCTCAGGTCCAACATGGCGATCTGCCCGTGAGTGTTTCCCACCACCACAGACTGACCACCAGGGGGCAGCGACAGAGCCGTGAGTGGGTACTCGCCGTACTCCACCTCCAGGACGGGACGCCGCTGAGGGGACGCTGGGTCGAAGACGTGCACCTGATGGACAAGACGGCAATGTTTAGAGAACGTTAGACGACGTTAGGACAGCGGTAGGACGACGGTAGGACGTTAGGACGACGTTAGGACGACGGTAGGATGTTTAGATGACGTTAGGACGACGTTAGGATGTTTAGACGACGTTAGGACAGCGGTAGGACGACGTTAGGACGTTTAGACGACGTTTAGACGACGTTAGGACAGCGGTAGGACGACGTTAGGACGTTTAGACGACGTTAGGACGACGTTAGGACGACGTTAGGACGTTTAGACGACGTTAGGACGACGTTAGGACGTTTAGATGACGTTAGGACGACGGTAGGACAGCGGTAGGACGACGTTAGGATGTTTAGACGATGTTAGGACGACGTTAGGACGTTTAGACGACGTTAGGACGACGTTAGGACGTTTAGACGACGTTAGGACGTTTAGACGACGTTAGGACGACGTTAGGACGACGTTAGGACGACGTTAGGACGTTTAGACGACGTTAGGACGACGTTAGGACGTTTAGATGACGTTAGGATGTTTAGACAACGTTAGGATGTTTAGATGATGTTAGGACGATGTTAGGACGACGTTAGGACGTTTAGACGACGTTAGGACGACGTTAGGACGTTTAGACGACGTTAGGACGTTTAGACGACGTTAGGACGTTTAGACGACGTTAGGACGACGTTAGGACGACGTTAGGACGTTTAGACGACGTTAGGACGACGTTAGGACGTTTAGATGACGTTAGGACGACGGTAGGACAGCGGTAGGACGACGTTAGGATGTTTAGACGACGTTAGGACGACGTTAGGACGACGTTAGGACGTTTAGACGATGTTAGGACGACGTTAGGACGTTTAGACGACGTTAGGACGTTTAGACGACGTTAGGACGACGTTAGGACGTTTAGACGACGTTAGGACGACGGTAGGACAGTGGTAGGACGACGTTAGGATGTTTAGACGACGTTAGGACGTTTAGACGACGTTAGGACGACGGTAGGACAGCGGTAGGACAGCGGTAGGACAACGTTAGGACGTTAAGACAATGTTAGGACGACGTTAGGACGTTTAGACAATGTTAAGACGACGTTAAGACGACGTTAGGACGTTTAGACAATGTTAGGACGACGTTAAGACGACGTTAGGACGACGTTAGGACGTTTAGACAATGTTAGGACGACGTTAGGACGTTTAGACAATGTTAAGACGACGTTAAGACGACGTTAGGACGTTTAGACAATGTTAGGACGACGTTAGGACGTTTAGACAATGTTAAGACGACGTTAAGACGACGTTAGGACGTTTAGACAATGTTAGGACGACGTTAAGGCGACGTTAGGACGTTTAGACAATGTTAGGACGACGTTAGGACGTTTAGACAATGTTAAGACGACGTAAAGACGACGTTAGGACGTTTAGACAATGTTAGGACGACGTTAGGACGTTTAGACGACGTTTAGACAATGTTAGGACGACGTTAGGACGTTTAGACGACGTTTAGACAATGTTAGGACGACGTTAGGACGTTTAGACGACGTTAAGACGACATTTGGACGTTTAGACAATGTTAGGACGGCGTTAGGACGACGTTAAGACGACATTAGGACGTTTAGACAATGTTAGGACGACGTTAGGACGTTTAGACAATGTTAAGACGACGTTAAGACGTTTAGACAATGTTAGGACGACGTTAAGGCGACGTTAGGACGTTTAGACAATGTTAAGACGACGTTAAGACGACGTTAGGACGTTTAAACAATGTTAGGACGACGTTAGGACGTTTAGACAATGTTAAGACGACGTTAGGACGACGTTAGGACGACGTTAGGACGACGTTAAGACGACGTTAGGACGTTTAGACAATGTTAGGACGACGTTAAGACGACGTTAGGACGTTTAGACAATGTTAGGACGACGTTAGGACGTTAAGACAATGTTAAGACGACGTTAAGACGACGTTAGGACGTTTAGACAATGTTAGGACGACGTTAGGACGTTTAGACGACGTTTAGACAATGTTAGGACGACGTTAGGACGTTTAGACGACGTTAAGACGACATTTGGACGTTTAGACAATGTTAGGATGGCGTTAGGACGACGTTAAGACGACGTTAGGACGTTTAGACAACTTTAGGACGACGTTAGGACGTTTAGACAATGTTAGGACGACGTTAAGACGACGTTAGGACGTTTAGACAATGTTAGGACGACGTTAGGATGTTTAGACAATGTTAAGACGACGTTAAGACGTTTAGACAATGTTGGACGACGTTAGGACGACGTTAGGACAATGTATTGATAGAGCGTTCCTCTAACGTTCCTGTGTTATGTTTGAGCACTTTAACATTATTCAAACGTCATAAACTTTATTGACACATTAGACTCAGACACAGAGAGCTCACCTGGTGGTAACCTGTGCACGTGACCACCTTGTCAGAGTCCGGGATGAACGCCATGTCTCTGACCCAGTGCGGCCTCCGTAGGTCCAGCCAGTCGTCCCGCAGGTTCTTTGCGGTGAACGCGGGGCTCTCGGGTCTCTGCAGGTCCCAGATCTTCAGCGCGTTCTCCTTCCCGCCGGTGGCCACCTTGTGTCGGTGTACCGGGCTCTGCCGCATCCGGCACACATTCTTTCCCGCGTCCAGCTGGGTCACGGGCTCGCTGCTGTCCTCTCTCCACACCCGCAGCGTCCCGCACTCCACGCAGGTGACCGTGGCGGAGCCGCTGAGCGCGGCCAGCCCGGTGAAGCAGCCCTCCGCCGGCTCCCCGCAGCGCCGCGCCTCGGTGAAGGCTCCCTTCTCGGTGCTGAACGTCTTCACGGTTCCGTCCACGGAGCCCAGCAGCAGCTCGCTCTCCGCCGGGTCGGCCCAGCACAGCGCGCGCACCTCCTGGTCCCGACTCAGCTGGCGCGTGTTACAGAAGTTAAAGGCCTGTTTCCGGCTCAGGCTGACCCCCTTCAGGATGCCGGTCTCCGAACCGAGCCACACCGAACACAGCCGACTGGAGTCCCCCATCATGAACCGAACCCGAACACACACAAACACACGTGTGGCTTCCTGTGGGCTGTGTCGCGCGACAACGACGTCACACTGTTTTTTTGTTTTTTGTGGGGGTTTTTTGTTTTGTTTTTTAAATCAAACTTTATTGCAAAGCTCAACAGGAAGTCATCAAGGATTCAAAATAAAATAAAAAATATTTAAACTATTTAAATTTAAAGTTTTCAGTTGATTTTTGTGTCAATAAAGAGTCACAGAGTTTTTATTTGTTTTGTTTTTTTAAATAAACTTTATTTAAGCTGTAAATCTCAGTCGGATGACAAAATAAAAGACGTAAGTGTTTTATTTTGAAAGTGTTCACCGGAACTGCCCTTACGCTTCATGTTAATCACGCCGCCCTCTGGTGGTCACACACAGGAACTGCTGCTGTGTAGTTACGCTGTGTGTCCACCGGGGGGCGGTGACACGGTCGGTCAAAACAGTTTAACGACTATTAAAAGAAAAAAACTACATTAACCGAAGACACTGAAAGGCGGGAAAATAGGACACACGAAGACCTCACCAAATGACGTAAACACATAACCTCCCTTTGAAGAGTGCGACACAACACCGTGCGAGTACTTCCGGCAAACACTTAACATAATTAGTAATAGAAGAAGTTTATTATATATTTATTATTTATTTATTTGTTAATTATTATGAAACAAACGTCACATTTTATTATTTTATTGTTTGAAAAAAACTTTAAAGGAAAAATACTGCGTCACTGAGAGGCGACAGCACATGCGCGCATGCGTATATGACGGGAGTTGCCTCCATTTTGGATCTCGGGGCTGCAGTGGCTCTGTTAGCTGTTAGCTCTCACGCATTGTTGTGTTCATCACTTTGTTTGTTTATTTTTTTTCCCGCGTTTCATATTAAAGTCGCGTGAACAGGATCCGGTCCCGCGCCCAGAACCAGAACCCGTCTGAGACCATGGACGGAGGAGAGGTGGACTTCCTGTCCGCGAGCCGCTCCGGTAAACTCCGCTTTGTTTCCTGTAAACATGCTAACTGATGCTAACTGCTAGCTGTGTGGACCACAGGTGAGCTTCAGGTGAGCAGCGTCACTGTGTGTGTGTTCGCGCTCTCACCTGTCTGCTGGATGTTAAAGAAGCGGCTCAGTCTGTCACAGTCAGCCGGAAACAGTCTGTTAGCTTCAGCTAGCCTGTAGTTAGCTGTGTTGTTAGCTCACCGGGGGTTATGTTCGGTATCAGCGGCTCCGGTTCGACCTGAATCCGCCCAGGAGTCACTTCCTGTCGGGTGGAACCGTGCGGGCTGTAGCCTCGCGCTGGTTCCGTCACGTTGAAGAGCTGAACAAGTTCTACATTCACTTCTCTGGTCAGGAGAACTTATTAACAACGTTCACACAACGTTAGTCAAACACTCTGCAGCTCAGTCAACAACAGAACAGACTTCCTGTTTAGGTCCATGAGTCCAGAATCAGAACCAGGTCTGTGCTGGTCTGTGTGTGTCTGCAGGTTCTGGTTTCTCAGCCCGTCACGGCTCGTCTCTGTCAGACGTGGTAAAGATCAGAGGTGTTCTGGTCCAACAGAACCATCCGTGTGTGTGTGTGTGTGTGTGTGTGTTGACGTGTGTTCTGTTCTGCAGACGACGGCGGCGGCACTCCGGTTCAGGACGAGCATCACGGGTCGGACGGCGAGGAGCTGAGGAGCGACAGGCACCGGTCTGAGGTGCGTTCAGGTGACTCTGTGGTTCTGGTGTCAGGAGTTCTGGTTCCGGTCTGACCCGTCTTCTTCTTCTTCTGTTCAACAGGACGAAGGCAGCAACGACGAGGATGCCCCTGTTGCCATGGAGACGAGTGGGGCGGCCAGCGGCTCGGACGTGGAGGAGCGGAGGGGAGGAGCCGACAGCGACTCGGAGGCGGAGCCTCCTCGACCCGCCGACAGCGACGACGAGTCTCCGGTGAAACGCAGGACGAGCGGCTCGGACGACGACGACGAGACGACCGCCAAACACAGCGAGGAGGGAGGGGGAGGAGGAAGGGGGGCGTCGCCCGCCAAACGGAGGGGGAGCAGCTCAGACGTGGAGGCGGGGCCTAAAGCTGCAGACAGCGACTCAGACAACGAAGACGCCAAACCTGCGGCGTCCAACAGTGACTCTGACACAGAGACGAACGCCGGACGCAAGGCGGCGCCGAGAGACTCTGAGGAGGAGGAGGAGGGGGGAGGAGGGGGGAAGTGGAAGGCTGTGATGTCAGACAGCGAGGAGGAAGAGGAGGACGGACAGAGGAGGAAGAGCGCTGACGGCGAGGACAAGGACAGGAAGGAGGAGAGAGAAGACAGCGAGGACAACAAGCCAGGTGATGACCTCACACCAGCTCATTAACATAATGTACGCAGCCAAACGCTGCATCCTGATTGGTCTGTTTGTGTCCACAGTGAAGAGGAAGAAGGCAGTCCTGTCAGACAGCGACGACGACGACGACGACGAGGAGGCCGACAAACCAGGTGAGAGCACAGGTAACCATAGCAACCATGGACATCAGGTCAGGGCTGACGAGACGTCCTCTAACGGTGCGTTTGTTTGCGGTCACAGTGAAGAGGAGCCGGGCGGTGTCAGACGATGAGAACTCGGACAGCGACGAGGCGCCGGGTGGGCCGGACAAAAGTCTGGCCGCCAAACTGAGAGAGCTCGGCTCGGACAGCAGCGACGAGGACGACAGGTTAAAGGTCAACGCCGAGAAGAAGGACGAGAAGGCGCTGTTTGGAAGTGACAGCGAGTCCGGAGAAGGAGAGGAGGAGGAGTAAGACCTCAGGACGCATGTTTGACAGAGACAGGCTGTCCTCTCTGTCCTCTAACCTCTGACCTTTGACCTCTGTGTGTCCTCTGACAGGAAGATGATCGCTGACATCTTCGGAGAGTCCGGAGACGAGGAGGAGGAGGAGTTCACCGTGAGTACGACCTGAACACTTCCTGTTTGTTCTTTAACACTTCACACTCCTCTGACCGTCTGTCCCCGTCTGTCCCCGTCTGCAGGGCTTCAACCAGGAGGACCTGGACGGAGACAAGAAGGAGGCGAAGGAGAGACAGCAACAGGTGGAGGAAGACTCCGACTCTGATGACGGCGTCGACCGCAGTGGACAAGAGTGAGTCAAAACCTGGACGTAGTCTCCGTGACGTCCCCGCTGACTGTCTAAAACCTAGACGTAGTCTCCGTGACGTCCCCACAGACTGTCTAAAACCTGGACGTAGTCTCTGTGACGTCCCCACAGACTGTCTAAAACCTGGACGTAGTCTCTGTGATTTTCTAAATGTGTTTCTGTGTGTGTGTGTGTGTGTGTGTGCAGCACCAGCTTCATGTCAGACTTCGACATCATGCTCGCTCGCAGGAAGGCGATGAACAGTAAGAAGAGGCGTCACCGTGATGGAGGGACGTTCATCAGCGACGCCGATGACGTGGTCAGCGCCATGATCACCAAGATGAACGAGGCGGCCGAGGTCCTACGCCTTTCAAAATAAAAGCCTGTCCCTGAAGGTTGTGTGTGCTGTCCTTATGGTGTTTTATTTTGTTAACAGGAAGATCGAACTCTGAACAGTCAGAAGAAACCGGCGCTGAAGAAACTCACGCTGCTGCCGCAGGTCGTCATGCACCTGAAGAAGTGAGAGCGCCGCCAGTCATTGTTAGCTCCACTCTGATGTCTTTACTGTGTTTGTAACATGTTAGCATGTTTTTAGCGTGTTTTAAGCTGCTCCGTGTCGTCCCTCGTCCCTCAGACAGGACTTAAAGGAGACGTTCATCGACAGTGGCGTGATGTCGGCCATTAAAGAGTGGATCAGTCCACTTCCTGACAAATCACTTCCTGCTCTGAGAATCAGGGAGGAGCTCCTCAGGATCCTACAGGAAGTGAGTACAGACTACTTCCTCTTAGCACAGACTGCTTCCTGTTAGTACTTCCTGTGGTCGTCTTCAGCGTGTGATGCGTTTCCTGTCCACAGCTGCCCAGCGTCAGTCAGGAGACTCTGAAGCACAGCGGGATTGGACGGTCCGTCATGTTTCTGTACAAACACCCCAAAGAGTCGAGATCCAACAAAGACCTCGCTCTGAAGCTCATCAGTAAGGACCGCCCCCTCTCACCTGAACTTCCTGTTTCCTGTTGGACCTTCAGGTGTACTGGGTGTTAACATGTGTTTGTGTTCAGACGAGTGGTCGAGGCCGATCTTCGGCCTGACGTCCAACTACAAGGGCATGACGAGGGAGGAGCGCCAGCAGAGAGACCTCGACCAGCAGATGCCCCAAAGACGACGACTCAGGTACGAACACGACCAGAACTTTAAGTTCTGACGACAACGAGTGGGAAACTGTGAGAGCACGAGACGATGTTTGACCGCGACGAACAAGAAATCTTAAAATTAGATCTGTGGTAAGACGGATGATTAGTCCGAGAAAGTCGTCCACTGATTGGTCAGTTCACTGAACGCTGATTAATCGAGGCTAACGAGGACGGTACAGACGACTCATGAAGGAAAAGGTTCTGTTGAACGGACCATCACGACAGCTTCCCGTCTCCGTCCTGACGAGCGTAGCGATCTAATCTATGAACCAGTTTAATGATGTAACATGACGTCAGTGGACTGTCACCGTTAGCTAACATTAGCCACATTAGCTTAAATGACGGTTTGGATCTTCTGAACGAGTCCAGGACAACTAAAATGGCCGCCAAAATAAACACTTAAAAGTACAGGGTTAGATTAAATGTGAGTAAATGTAAGTTCTGACCTCAGGACGGGTTCTGAAGGTTCTGAAGGTTCCATTTGTTAAATTAGTTTGAGGTGAAGTGTCAAGTATCGTCTGCATATCGAAGCACCAAAAATACTCAAACTTTCATTCATCATCCTGTTTCTGCTGAACTCCTCTTCATCTCCTCCTCCTCTTCATCACCTCCTCCTCTTCATCACCTCCTCTTCATCACCTCCTCTTCATCTCCTCCTCCTCTTCATCACCACCTCCTCCTCCTCCTCCTCCTCCTCCTCCTCCTCCTCCTCCTCCTCAGTCAGCCTCAGAAGGTGGAGAGGGCGGAGGAACCCGACGTCTTCTCTCCACCGATCAGGTTCAGTCAATAATCTGCATGGTTTCACTGCAAGTCCGAGTTCTGGTGCCGCTCTAACACGACTGCTCTGACTGGCTGTTAACCACATGATGTACATACTGTGCTCTGATTGGCTGTTAACCACATGATGTACATACTGTGCTCTGATTGGACGGCTGACAGTGACGGGCGCAGACAATGATCCGTACGTGTGACATCAAACTTTATTAAGAGACGAGCCCTGATCTCCTCAGCCGGGTCGGTCCACAGAATCAGAACCGTGCAGGCCTTTGAGTGTAAATGTGGACCAGGTCTGACCCGTCTGAGGAGCTCTCAGGATCTGTGTGATCCTGGTTCTGGATGAGCTGAAGGACCAGGTCCAGTCTGGGTTCTGGTGCAGGTCACAGCAGCCTGTGTGTTTCCCTGCTGAGGCCGGCGGTCCGGACTCTGTAACCGGAGCCGGGCTCGGTGGTCCGAGGTGTCGGGTGTTCCCTGAGGCGCTGACTAACCGCTGTGCGGTGCAGAATGCTAATAATAGCATGGAGGCTAAGATGAGCCGAGCTCACTGACTTCCTGTTGGTTCAGCTCGACCCAAAGTGTGTGTTCTGTGTTCTGTGTGCAGTTCTGGAGGGCAGACGCCTCGCAGGGATCTGGAGAAACAGCTGACCGGCGAAGAGAAGTGAGTACCACCTCTGCGGTCACATGTCAGGCCTGTTAAAGTCACATGATCTCACCTGAACATCCCGTCCTCCCTGCAGAGCTCTGAGGCCCGGTGACCCCGGGTTCTGTGCCCGAGCTCGGGTCCCCATGCCCTCCAACAAAGACTACGTGGTCCGACCCAAGTGGAACGTGGAGGTCGAGTCCAACAGGGTGAGTTGATGGACGAGGGAGGCGCTGACCCGGTTTAAAGTCTCCATGAAACAGGAAGTAGAATTCTGTTCTTAGCTAGCGCTATGAGCTAGCATCAGCGGCTACCGAACACAACTTCTAAAACCAGCTAATGTTAGCAGTGAGCTAACTAATGTAAGTTCATAACATTAGCTAATGTAAGCTTCACATCCAAGCTAACTAAGATAACTAATGTTAGCATTTAGCTACATTAGGTTTAGCTCCAAACAAGCTAATTAGAATTCATATTATCTCCAAGTAAGCTACGGTAGTTAGCTTGGATGTAAAGCTAGCCAAAACAGCCAAGCCAACTAAGAAAGCTAATGTTAGCAGTTAGCTACATTAGCTTTATTTCAAAACTAGCTAAATCTCCAACATTAGCTTATATTATCAGTTAGCTATGTTAGCCTTTTCCCAAAACTAGCGAGGTCCATAACATTAACTTATGTTAGCAGTTAGCATCATTAGCACTAGCTCCAAACCAACTGGATCCTCAGTGTTAGCTGTGTTAGCTTTATTATATTAGCTTTAGTGCTGCTGCTACTTAGCAATCTCTCTATCATGTAAATCACCTTGGTCTGGTCCGGTCCGGTTCGGTTGCTGAGCGCGGTTCTGTTGCCTGCTAATGTCAGATTCAGTTATCTAATTAGCGGTTAGCTTCTTTAGCATTAGCAGTTACATTTTGACTTCATGGGGACTTTAAATGACCGAGGTGAAACCTGTGAAACTTTCTGGTTGACTAAACGTTTGTTTGACGTTGATTTAGCGTCAAACTAACGTTTGAGTAAACGTAGCAGTTGATTGACAGTAACTTCCTGGTGCTGGAGGCTGTGTACACAGGAAGTGAGGTCATAGGCTGCGCTGTGATTGGTCCTCTGTAGAGCTATAAGAAAGGCCTGAGCCTGCTGGAGAAACACAAGCGTCGCTTTGCAGAGAAGAAGAAGATCAACCGTCCTCAGGGAGCCGTGAAGATCAGCATAGAGGGCAACAGAATGCCTCTGTAGCTGCTGCCACCGGCCTGTAGGGGGCAGTAAGTCTGCTGCATGGAGTGACAGTGACGCTGTGTGCTTCCTGTGGACGCTCTGCCCGATCGTCAGTCTATAGACCGAGCAGAGCGTCTGTCTGTGGACAACATCTCGACATCATGAGCTAACATTTCCCTCCAAAACCGACCAATCAGAGGCCAGTGCTCCAGTCAAAACATCGTCTGATAGGTTATGTCACTGGTGTCCAACTCGAGGGTCCTGACCTCGTTTGGAGGACGCCAAAGGTTCACAACAAAAAGAAAACATTAGCTTATGTTAGCAGTTAGCTATGTTAGCTTTTTCTCCAAACTAGCAATTTCTGTCACATTATCTTATGTTAGCAGTTAGCATTAGCTCCATACCAACTGGACCCTCAGAGCTAAGTGGTGCTAGTATTTTGTTAGCTTTACCTTCCACGTAGCTAACTAGCATTCATGTTTGTCTCTAAGTAATGGTAGCTAATGTTAGCTTTACATCCAAGCTAGCTATGATAGCTAATGTTAGCAACCAGCTACATTAGCTTTATCCCAAAAGCTACGAGATTAGCTTATATTATCAGTTAGCTACTTCCTGTCCTGGCTCCAGTGTTTGTGGGCGTTCACTAACAGGTGAAGGTCTCATCCCGACCTGAAGGTTCTGGTGTTCTCACCCTGTTCTGAAGGTTCTGGTTCTGGTGGTGCTGTGGGTCATCTGTGAGGGTTTGAGCTCTGCATGACTCTGCAGTGATGAAGCAGCAGCTTCAGTCCAGTCTGATGTAACGTTCTGACCCGCTGTTCTGTTTGCTCCTCAGGGTCCGATGAAGAAGGGTATGTCCCGGGTCGATAAACAGATGCGTAGATTTGCAGACATCCGGCGCCTGACGAAGCCGGGTCACGCCGTGAAGATCAGCGTGGAGGGGAACCGGATGCCACTCTGATTTTAGCCTCCTTAGGATTTATTTTTCTTTTTAATGTGTCAATCCTCCTCTGCTCCTCCTCCTCAGGTCTAGACCCGCCTCCTGACGGGCCAAGGTCCGTTTGACTCGAGTCAGAACTTCTGAATTTACAGGAAATACTAAAGAAAAAAAACTTCAAATTCTCCTGAAATGATCCGAAAGGTCACTGCTAATGATGCTAACAGTTAGCTACATTAGCTCCAAGCCAGCTAATTAGCATTCATGTTTAAAGTAAGCTAATGCTAGCAGTGAGTTGACTTGATGAACATCCTAGCCCGTTGAAATATATATATATATATATATATATATATATATATATATATATAACAATTCAAACTAGCTTAATCTAAAAAAATCTAAAAGATTAGCTATATATTTACATTGACGGACATCGATTGAGATAGCTTATGCTAAGTTAAGTTACTTTACATGGAGGTAATGCTAATGTATAATGTTAGCTAATGTAAGCAGGTACTTTATGTGAGGCTGATGCTAATGTTAAATTTCTATAATGTTAGCAAACAGCTACATTAGCAAATTCAGATTTCTTTCATATTAACTGTCTGAGCTAATGTTAGCATTTAGCATTTTTAGCTCCACACCAACAGCATCCGTAATGTTAGCTTATGTTAGCGTACAGCTACATTAGCATCATGGCTGAAGGTTTAAAGTGAAAATCAAGATCATGCTAACATCTTTAACGTTAGCATGCCGAAGCTAACGCGTCCTGATTGGTTCATTTTGTTGGTTTGTTGATAAAAACTGACCTGAGATCATTTCAGAGACACTTTGAACTTTTTTGTCCGTCAGGTTCTTTAAATGTTTTTGAAATGTTTCAGATCAAACTCTTCAAGCTGACCTCCTCCTCGCTCCTTTTTGTCCCTCCTCTGCTCCTGTAGCTCCTGTACAGAAGTCTGTAAACTGTCTGCAGGTCCACACACACACACACACACACACACACACACTCTGGATCATCAGGTCCTGGTCCTGGTTCTGGTTCTGGTCCAGAGTCTGTGTTGTCTGTGTCTGTCTGTCTGATGTGGATCAGATGATTTTCTTAATAAAGACTCAAAGACACAAACTGAACTCTGATTCATGAACACGAGCTAACCACAGTTAGCGCTTCACTACTTAGCAATCTTTACATCAAGTCACGATAGCTAATGTTAGCAGTTAGCTAATGTTAGCTTTACATCCAAGCCAGCTAAGATGGCTAATGTTAGCAGTTAGCTACATTAGCTCTATCTCAAAAGTGGCTCAATCGATAACTTTAGCTTATATTATCAGTTAGCTATGTTAGCCTTTTTCCGAAACTAGCGATTAACTTATGTCAGCAGTTAGCTACATTAGCACTAGCTCCAAACCAACTGTATCCTCAGTCTTAGCTCTGTTATATTAGCTTTGCCTACAAGCTAGCTAATTAGCTTTCATGATCATCTCAATGTTCATAATATCAGATAATGTTAGCAGTGAGTTGACTTTCAGCTAAAAAAAATAACATTAGCTGATGTTAGCTTTACATCCAAGCTAAGTTAGAGAGCTAATGTTAGCATCATTAGCTTTAGCTCCAGTCAATTAGCGGTTAGGCTAAAGAAATGGGCGGGAATCTGGAAGCGTTTCATTGGATGTAAAATTAGTACACGCCCCCGAGTGCAGGATGACGTCAACAACTTTTTATGGTTCATCAGGAAGTGACAAACTCTAAAATGATGACGTCGACGGTTGTCACGCAGGTGCGTTTGTTTCGTTTTTTTCCCTCCCTGAAGTCAAAAGTTAACACCGGAAGTGCGGAGAGTGGGGCTGTGATTGGCTGAGAGACCGGCAGCTGGCAGCACGCACCGCTCTCAGCCCCGCCCCCCGTCGGAATCAGGAAAAAGTTGAAAACAACAAAACAAACAAACACCGACAGGAAACAACATGGCGGCGGGAAGAAGAACCGGAGAACCGGAGCTCTGACACGGAGCTGTGCGGAACATCTGGCCGGTGTGTGAGCGTCTGTCTGCGGGGACTCGGCATGAAGCAGCCCGGGCTGCGGGCATCATGGCCGCTGTGAGCGTCAACACCCGCGGAGTCATGACAGAGTCAGGCCGGGGGAAGGAGCGCGGCGGCCGGGGGAAGGAGCGCGGCGGCCGGGAGGGCTGGAAGAGAGACATCGTCCGACAGCTGAAGCACCGAGACCAGAACCAGCACGCCATGTTCACGGACCTGATCCGGTTCTGTACGAGGACACACACACACACACAGTGTTTATTAATGTGTTTACAGATCAGCTGTTTAAAGGTCACACAGGTCACACAGAGTTTAGTTCACCTGTTCAAACTCCTAGGTGAGCTGGCTGATGGCAGGTGTGTCCTCAGGTGTGTCAGGTAACATCAATCAGTTCATTGTGTCGTAGCTTTTCACAATAAGAGTCATAATAAGAATAGGTCCACAGGAAGTTAAAGAAAAGGTTGATGTAACGTTCAATTAACCCTAACGTAACGTTAACGTAACGTGTAGGTCTGGGTGGATGATGTCAGAGTCAGGTGTTGTTGATGAGGCCAGCAGCAGACAGAAGAGGTTCTGGTTCTGGCTCAGCCTCAGAGACCTGGACACTGCTCCAGGTCACCTGACGGTCAGTGTCTCACCTGTAGAGTGGACAGAAACAAACTGAAATCAGTGACTCGTCTCTGTCGACTTCCTGTATTTCTTTATTTTGATTCACTGTGACAGGAAGTTGTCTAAACCACATGTTGTTCCACTTCCTCTGAGCACTGACTCATCCGTGACGGGTCGACGTGCTGTCTGCCGGTTCATCATCTGTGAACACGACACTGAAAAACAACAGCTGTGACTCAAAGTCACCCACAAGAAGAAGCTTTTATTTTGAAAAACAGATCCACAAAACTGGACTTTTATTTTGTAATTTTTAAATTCATCAGATTTCGTTAGCAGTTAGCTCTGAAGCTAACGTTAGTCTCTTCTGTGTTTCAGACACTCAGCTGTTGGACAAAACCAGTCTGGCCAAAGGAATCCTGAGCTGCTCCGCCAGGTAACTCACCTGAACTCACCTGAACTCACCTGTCTGACACGCCACATGACTTCATCAGTGTCGGACAACCTTATCACACCTTATCAGGCAAAAAATTCTAATTTCTGCTCGTATCAGATGAAGACATGCAGACCGGGTCACTTGTCTGAGTACACATGCCGTTCAGAGAATCGGACAAACGGCCGGAGCATGGCTGACTCCGTTACGCTATGTGGCGCTGTAGCCCTCTCAACAAAGAGCCACGTCCGGCTGACCTCTACTTATCGACAACAACAAACTGTCTGACGGCATTCAAACAAAGATGGCGTACGAGGAGATGGACGATGCTACAGTAGCGTACATTTGGTGCATTGTTTTCCTCCTAATAATGCATATAACAAGAACCAACGCTACGACGTCTCCTTTCACTTCCGGGTGAAAGTGCCAGAGGAAATTCTCGAGCATGCGCAGAATGCAAAGTCCGACTTAGGTCCAATTGCTGAGTATACATGGCGTTCAAACTCCGACTATGAACGAATTATCTAGGTGTTCTTATCCGATTTTGAGATGTCCGTTATGGTCCGAAGTAGGTCGGACTAAGGTGTTTACAAGCATTTTAAAAGTCCGAACTAAGTCTGATACGATCAGAAATTCGAATTTTTTGCTGCATGTAAACGTACTGACTGGTGAATGTTTGTTTTGTGTATCCAGGCGTCCCTCCGCTGACAGCAGCAGCTCCATCACGACTCTGCTTCACCGAAACAACCAGCTGAAGAAGACTACAGGAGAGGTACGAACACACCTGAGCACGTCCTTCGTGACTCAGGTACATGCTCCGGTTCTGGCACGACACTGGCACCGCTCTCCCCATAGAAACCATGTAAACTTCTTCTTCTTCTTCTTCTTCTTCTCCCCGTGGTCCAAAACGCCTGTAGTACAAACACTGAGGGTACGATTGAATAGTCCAAATAATGAGCTCCTTACCTAACAACCTTTCCTAACCACTTTTCCTTGACCTCGATGGAAAACTTCACGAGGTCATAAGGAAAGGTGTGAAGGAGAGGTGATAAGGAGTTAGGAGAAGACGGTGAATGTTATTGACGTGATCTGTGGTAAAACTACAAAGTCCAGAAGATGGACTACAAAACGCTCATCTGAGATACTTCCTAGATACTCCCCGTGCGCTCTGACCGTGTTGTTTCATGCAGGAAATATAAACGTGGACAACCCGGTGAAAAATGTGACTTCATCATCAACGTCAGAGTTCAAATAATAAATGAATATTGTCCACCTGTCACAGAAGTCAGATGAAGTGTTTGTTAGCTGGTATGGTCGCTCACCCTCCTGTCCACTCATATAGAAACATATTAGCAAGTGTATCCTATGCTAAAGGAGATAATAAAGGAAGCATTGAAGCTCCTTTCCTTCACAGTTAGAGGATTCAAACAGCTCTTATCATGGCCGCTACGTTAACACTTCATTTGACTCAGATCCTCGTGACAGTCTGAACGTGGTCTGAGAGCGGTCCTGATCCAAGTTTCAGGTTCCTCCTCGGCCCGGATCAGGACCTCATGAAACCTGGAAACAGGAACACTGAAGGACCGGCTCAGGTCACATGACCTCCTCACTCTTCTTCTGTGTTTTCAGTTGGCCTATCAGGTGGTGGAGCTGCAGCAGAAGATAAAGATCAAAGAATGTTTTCTGGAGGAGCAACATGCCAGGTGAGTCACACACACACACACACACACACACACACACACACACACACACACACACCTGAACCTGTCTGCTCACCTGTCAATGGTGAGGGGGAGGAGCCTCACAGCTGATTGGTTCAGTCTAACCAGGTGAGATATGAACCGGTCTGACTGACGCGGTCATGACCGTGACGATGGTCTCTCTCAGGCTGTCTGAGGACGAGCGGCGGGCGGGCACTGTGTTCGATGCCCGTCAGGAGCTGCAGCAGCGAGTGGAGCAGGTTCAAGAGGAGAACGGGGCGTTGAAGATGGAGTACGACGTCCTGCTGGAGCGACAGAGAGGGGCGGAGACAAGACTCAGAGAGGAGAACCTCAGAGGAGGACACCTGCTGGAGGAGATCATGCACATGAAGAAACAGGCCGCCACACGCATGAACAGCCGCAACGAACGCAAGTCCAGGTACCTGAACGCACCACACACACACCTGTTCATCACATAGTTAATGAGCAGGTGCAGGTACCTGAACGCACCACACACACACCTGTTCATCACATAGTTAATGAGCAGGTCCAGGTACCTGAACACACCACACACACACCTGTTCATCACATAGTTAATGAGCAGGTCCAGGTACCTGAACGCACCACACACACACCTGTGAATTTTATCATTCATTGTAATCCATTGTCATTTTTCATTGTAATTACACAAAATGTTTCTGTTGACTTGTTGACTGTACACGTGACATCTATTGCACGTCTGTCCGTCCTGGGAGAGGGATCCCTCCTCTGTGGCTCTTCCTGAGGTTTCTTCCACTTTTTTCCCTGTTAAAAGGGTTTTTTGTGGGCAAGTTTTTCCTCACTCGAACCGAGGGTCTAAGGACAGAGGGTCTAAGGACAGAGGGTCTAAGGACAGAGGGTGTCACTCCCTGTACAGATTGTGAAGCCCTCCGAGGCAAAATGTATTTTGCGACTTTGGGCTATACAAATAAAATTTGATTTGATTTGATTTGACCTGTTCATCACATAGTTAATGAGCAGGTCAAGGTACCTGAACGCACCACTGCCGTCTGTTTGTTTCCAGAGCTCGTGAAGCGAACCTGCAGAAGGAGCTGCAAACTGCTGCAAAGTCAAAGGTCACCGTGGACAGGTGAGATCCACCTCACAGGTGAGATCCACCTCACAGGTGAGATCCACCTGGTCTCTCTTCTCACAGAACTTTGTGTTCAGGTTTCTGTCAAAGACATAATGGACTGAACCTTTGAGAAATCAAGGTACAGGTTCTGGTTCAGGTCCAGGTTCTGGTTCAGGTCCAGGTTCTGGTTCAGGTCCAGGTATTGGTTGCACTGTTAAGACATGTTGTGTGTCTGTGTAGAAATTTTAGCGTGATGCTCATCATGTTGGTGGTTTGGTGTTTCAGTTCCAGCGCTCCGACCTCCAGATCCACGTCTCCAAAGAACCAGAACCAGGAGTCCAAAGAGAGAGGACACACCAGACTGTTCAGGTGAGCCGAGGAGACGTTCACTCCTCTGATCGTTAATATTTAAAGTGTTTGTTCACTTTTCTTTGTTTGTCTCAGGTCAGCGTCGGCCACGTCGCCGAGGATCCTCACGTCCATCAAAGAACTGTTTGAGTGAGTCCAAACATCATCTCTACTGAAGAACAACGTAGAAACAACATTAATGTAACGTTAAATCAACGTTTGATGTCAGCAGGAAGCGGCGGGGTCATTCTGTCTGCAGTCTGGAGGAAGATCTGATGAGTCCTGTAGGAATCTGTCTGTACGCCAGAGTCCCTGTTAGAGCCCGACAAGTGCTGGTACTACACACTGTACACACTGTACTACACACTGTACACACTGTACTACACACTGTACACACTGTACACACTGTACTACACACTGTACACACTGTACTACACACTGTACTACACACTGTACTACACACTGTACTACACACTGTACACACTGTACTACACACTGTACACACTGTACACACTGTACTACACACTGTACACACTGTACACACTGTACTACACACTGTACTACACACTGTACTACACACTGTACACACTGTACTACACACTGTACTACACACTGTACTACACACTGTACACATTGTACTACACACTGTACACACTGTACACACTGTACTACACACTGTACACACTGTACACACTGTACTACACACTGTACTACACACTGTACTACACACTGTACACACTGTACTACACACTGTACACACTGTACACACTGTACTACACACTGTACACACTGTACACACTGTACTACACACTGTACACACTGTACTACACACTGTACACACTGTACACACTGTACTACACACTGTACACACTGTACACACTGTACACACTGTACACACTGTACACACTGTACTACACACTGTACACACTGTACTACACACTGTACTACACACTACACACTGTACTACACACTGTACTACACACTACACACTGTACTACACACTGTACACACTGTACTACACACTGTACTACACACTACACACTGTACTACACACTGTACTACACACTGTACTACACACTACACACTGTACTACACACTGTACTACACACTGTACACACTGTACACACTGTACTACACACTGTACTACACACTGTACACACTGTACTACACACTACACACTGTACTACACACTGTACTACACACTGTACACACTGTACTACACACTGTACTACACACTGTACACACTGTACTACACACTGTACACACTGTACTACACACTGTACTACACACTGTACACACTGTACTACACACTACACACTGTACTACACACTGTACTACACACTACACACTGTACTACACACTACACACTGTACTACACACTGTACACACTGTACTACACACTGTACTACACACTGTACTACACACTACACACTGTACTACACACTGTACTACACACTGTACTACACACTGTACACACTGTACTACACACTGTACACACTGTACTACACACTGTACACACTGTACTACACACTGTACTACACTCTGTTCCCTGCTCTCTGTCTGTCAGGAGGCCCATGAGCAAGGCATCAACGCGGTGCGGTTCAGCTCCAGTTCGGACCTGTTGGCGACCGGAGGAACGGACCGGGTCATCAAACTGTGGGAGGTCCGATCAGGTACGAGCTTGGTTCTTTCAGCGTTATCTTAATGTTTCTTAATGTTTGTGAGGATGACCTCAGTGATGATGTCATCAGGCTCGCTGACTCACAGAGCGACTCTGGACGGCAGCACGGAGGGGATCACCTGCGTCGAGTTCGACGCCACGGTAAGAACAACACCTGAACCAGAACCAGAACTTTAGTCTGAATCCAGATCAGGTGACCTCACCTAGTTTCTTCTTCAGGGTCGGAGGATCCTCGCCGCCTCTTACGACAAGTCGGCGCTGCTGTGGCGGCTGGACGACCCCGTTCCCAAGGTAACCACGATGAGCTGAGACCTGTCTCACCTGTCTGTCTCACCTGTCTTACCTGTCTGTCTGTCTCACCTGCCTTACCTGTCTGTCTGTCTTACCTGTCTGTCTCACCTGCCTTACCTGTCTGTCTGTCTCACCTGTCTCACCTGTCTGTCTCTGTCTCACCTGTCTGTCTCTGTCTCACCTGTCTGTCTCTGTCTCACCTGTCTGTCTGTCAGCTGACTCTGACAGGTCACAGCAGAAAGGTGACGGCGGCGAGGTTCAGCTCATTTCCTCATCAGGTAGTGACGGGCAGCGCCGACAGAACCATCAGACTGTGGGACCTGCAGAGAGCCGCCTGTGAGTCCCAACCTGATCATTAATGATGATTGGCTGATGGTTGGCTGATCAGGTGATTAATGGTGACGTGTTTCTGCAGGTGTGCAGGTAACTGAAGTGGCGTCGTCCTGCAGTGACCTGGTCTGTCCTGAGAACTGTATCATCAGCGGACACTTCGACTCCAAGATCAGAGTCTGGGACACCAGGTGAGACTTCAACTGTACAACACTTCAACTGTACAACACTTCAACTGTACAACACTTCAACTGTACCACACTTCAACTGTACAACACTTCAACTGTACCACACTTCAACTGTACAACACTTCAACTGTACCACACTTCAACTGTACCACACTTCAACTGTACAACACTTCAACTGTACCACACTTCAACTGTACAACACTTCAACTGTACCACACTTCAACTGTACCACACTTCAACTGTACAACACTTCAACTGTACCACACTTCAACTGTACAACACTTCAACTGTACCACACTTCAACTGTACCACACTTCAACTGTACCACACTTCAACTGTACAACACTTCAACTGTACCACACTTCAACTGTACCACACTTCAACTGTACAACACTTCAACTGTACCACACTTCAACTGTACCACACTTCAACTGTACAACACTTCAACTGTACAACACTTCAACTGTACCACACTTCAACTGTACCACACTTCAACTGTACAACACTTCAACTGTACAACACTTCAACTGTACCACACTTCAACTGTACAACACTTCAACTGTACCACACTTCAACTGTACCACACTTCAACTGTACAACACTTCAACTGTACCACACTTCAACTGTACAACACTTCACTCGTTCATGGTTCTCTTCTTCATATCACCACTTCATCTCCATCTTGTCCGTACATACGTCTGTTCACATCATCACCACTTCACCTCCTTTCAGTCTCTCTGATGATGAAGTGTTTTTTTTTTTTTTCTCATTCATTCATTCGTCCCGGCCGTCGGCATGGCGACTCCCCTTCTCCCTTTGTTACCTAGCAACAGCTCAGCCCACAGAACCTGCCCCCTCTCTTGCCTGCAGTCTGAGCAGGCTGATGATTGACAGCTCTGTCCTCCAATCACACAGCAGCATCGAGGCTCACTGCACCTGATTGGACAGTTTTGTGATGAGCTGAGCTGTGATTGGTCAGATTTGGATACTGATTGATTTATGAAGGAGTTGAAGTGGTAAACAAACATGTCGTCATCAGGACGGTGAACTGCGTCCAGCAGCTTCCCGCTCAGGGTAAAGTCACCTCACTGGATGTCAGCTCCGACCATCGCCAGCTGCTCAGCTGTTGCCGTGACGACTGCCTCCAGCTGGTCGACCTGAGGAGGTGGAGCAACAACCGCGTGTGCTTCAGGTGAGGACGTGACGCGTTAACGAAGAACACGTTAGCGAGGTGTGTGTTTGTCCTGATCAGCTGATCTCGACTGTGTTTGTGTGTTCAGAGCCGACGGCTTCAAATGTGGCAGCGACAGCACGAAGGCGGTGATCAGGTGAGCAACCACACCAAACATCAAGGTCAACGCTGACCACCTGACCACAAAGCTGTGACCAATCAGAAACCTCCGATTGTATCAGGCTAACATTAGCTCGAGCTAACACTGACCACGTCAAACATTTTAAATATTTATTCAGATAAATCATTAAAATTATTAATATTACCTGATGAGTCACCTGATTGATCTGATTATGTATGAGCTGACTGATCATCAATTAACATATCTGAATATGATGTGATGAAAACAGAGTGAAGGAAGGATGGAGGAGAGATGAAGGAGGGATGAGGGAAGGATGGAGGAGATATGAAGGAAACATAAAGGACAGATGAAGGGTGGATGAAGGAAGGAAGGATGAAGGAGGGATGAGGGAAGGATGAAGGAGAGATGAAGGAGGGATGAAGGAAGGATGGAGGAGGGATGAAGGAGGGATGAAGGAGGGATGAAGGAAGGATGGAGGAGATATGAAGGAGGGATGAAGGAAAGATGGAGGGATGAAGGAGATATGAAGGAGGGATGAAGGAAGGATGAAGGAGGGGTGAAGGAGATATGAAGGAGGGATGAAGGAAGGATGGAGGAGATATGAAGGAAACATAAAGGACAGATGAAGGGTGGATGAAGGAAGGAAGGATGAAGGAGGGATGAGGGAAGGATGAAGGAGAGATGAAGGAGGGATGAAGGAAGGATGGAGGAGGGATGAAGGAAGGATGGAGGGATAAAGGAGATATGAAGGAGGGATGAAGGAAGGATGGAGGAGATATGAAGGAAACATAAAGGACAGATGAAGGGTGGATGAAGGAAGGAAGGATGAAGGAGGGATGAGGGAAGGATGAAGGAAGGATGAAGGAGGGATGAAGGAAGCATGGAGGAGATATGAAGGAAAGATGAAGGAGGGATGGAGGAGGGATGAAGGAGATATGAAGGGAGGGATGAAGGAAAGATGAAGGAGATGAAGGAAGGATGAAGGAGGGATAAAGGAAGGATGGAAGGGAGGATGAAGGAGAGATGAAGGAAGGATGAAGGAGAGATGCAGGAGGGATGAAGGAAGGATGGAGGAGGGATGAAGGAGATATGAAGGAGGGATGAAGGAGATATGAAGGGAGGGATGAAGGAAAGATGAAGGAGATGAAGGAAGGATGAAGGAGGGATAAAGGAAGGATGGAAGGGAGGATGAAGGAGAGATGAAGGAAGGATGAAGGAGAGATGCAGGAGGGATGAAGGAAGGATGGCGGAGATATGAAGGAGGGATGAAGGAAAGATGAAGGAGATATGAGGGAGGGATGAAGGAAGGATGAAGGAGATATGAAGGAGGGATAAAGGAAGGATGAAGGAGATATGAAGGCAGGATGGAAGGGAGGATGAAGGAGAGATGAAGGGAGGATGAAGGAGGGATGAAGGAAGGATGGAGGAGGGATGAAGGAAGGATGGCGGAGATATGAAGGAGGGATGAAGGAAAGATGAAGGAGATATGAGGGAGGGATGAAGGAAGGATGAAGGAGATATGAAGGCAGGATGGAAGGGAGGATGAAGGAGAGATGAAGGAAGGATGGAAGGAAGGATGAAGGAGAGATGAAGGAGGGATGGAGGAGGGATGGAGGAGGGATGAAGGAAGGATGAAGGAGAGATGAAGGAGATATGAAGGGAGGGATGAAGGAAAGATGAAGGAAGGATGAAGGAAAGATGAAGGAGATGAAGGAAGGATGAAGGAGGGATAAAGGAAGTAAGCATGAAGGAGGGATGAAGGAAGGAAAAAGGAGATATGAAGGAAAGATGAAGGAGGGGTGAAGGAAGGATGAGAGGCTGCGTGGTTCATTTTCTGCAGTTTCCATGACAACAGGAGGACCAGAATGCTTCATGTGTGCTGAGCTCTGACAGAAACATACACACACACACACACATGCACACATGCACACATGCACACACTCAGACGGACCGTCAGGGTTCTGTGTGAGGTTCTACACAGAACCAGAACCGATGATCAACAGCTGCTCATTAACATAAATCAGATGAAATATTAATGAGTCATAACTCATCAACAGACCTCCTGATGTTTGTTTGATTAGAGCTGAGACTACGTTTGGTTAGAGGAGAACGTTCTGACAACGTTCTGTCTGTGGAGAACCTCAGATGAGAGAATGTAGAGAACATGGAGAACATGGAGAACACAGACAAACAACGATGACTTAGTTCCAACATCTTTAAGGCCCGACACGACTCGACCCAACCCGTAATGTCTAACGTGGATCCTGTGAAGTTCTGTGAAAGTTCTGATGAACTACATTTGAAAATGATGAGACCTGAACCCTCCAGACTCTGACTGGACCTGTTGGTTCCTGGTTCTTGGTGTCAGATCTTTGGGTCTGGTCCACATGGTCCAGGTTTCTGTAGAACCTTCAGTCTAACCCGGCGTTCTCTCTCATCAGTCCAGACGGTTGTTTCCTCGCGGCTGGATCAGCTGACGGTGCCGTTTACATCTGGAACGTCTCCACCGGGAACCTGCAGACCCGCCTACCGGACCAACACAGGTACCGTCCACAATACTGATCAGCTGATCCAGACGTTTCCTGGTTTGTGTGGTTCCTTCTTGGTTCTTTTTGGTTCTTTCTTGGTTTGTGTTGGTTCTTTCTTGGTTTGTTTTGGTTCTTTCTTGGTTTGTCTGGTTCTTTTTTGGTTTGTTTTGGTTCTTTCTTGGTTTGTCTGGTTCTTTTTTGGTTTGTCTTGGTTCCTTCTTGGTTTGTGTGGTTCTTTCTTGGTTTGTTTTGGTTATTTCTTGGTTTGTTTTGGTTCTTTCTTGGTTCATGTTTGCAGTCTTTCTGTTGTCTAATTGTTAAGTACTTCCTGTTAATCTGAACCAGGTTAAATAGAAACCACAGTGGCCCGTGGATGGTTCCCTGAGGGTCTCCTCGTGTTCTCATAAATTTAAATGTGGTCCTGCTCCTTTAATAACCTCGTCCTCTTTCTGTCTGTCTTCAGTTCGTCCATCAGTGCCGTGTCCTGGTCTCTGTCCGGTGAATACGTTGTCAGCGTGGATAAGAGTCGGCTCGCCGTCCTCTGGAGCGACATCTGAAACTACGATCCATGACGAGGTCACGAAAAGACTCAAACTTAGAGAACAAACTGATCTGAGAGCTGACGAAGGACACAGACGCTCGCTGCCTTTTCTCATTTTTCTAACACGAAGTTCAGCTAAACTGAAACAACAGACACAAACAGCTACCTGAACTTTAAACAGTAGAATAACGAAATAAAAACATTATGCAAACGTTATAGAAACATTATAAATATGGGTATTTTCTTTGGTTCTTAAGAAAACAGATTTCCAGCTTACCTGAGACTTCATTTAATGAACGTTCTCTACGAGGACGCCAAACAAACCTCTGCTTCCAGCTGTGAACAGCTGAATGATTAAAAACACACAATCTTTATTTTTATCTTCATAGAGCCAAACGTAAACTGAACTTCAGTTCTTCTAGTCAGGGTTTAAAAGACGAGGGCGTCCAGGTCCAATGTCGATTCTCTGCTAGTCCAGTCTGATATTTATATCGACTCATACGTAATAATTACGTACATAATTTAATCTGGCTCAATTTACTTTACAAGAACTTCTTGATCCAAAGAAACATGAACCCGGTTTGGATGAAGCTCAGCTGGATTCAGATCCTAAAGAACATTTTGTGTACTCAGAGGTCAGGTTCAGGGTTGAGGTTCAGGGTTGAGGTTCAGGGTTGAGGTTCTGGGTTGAGGTTCAGGGTTGAGGTTCAGAGTTGAGGTTCAGGGTTGAGGTTCAGGGTTGAGGTTCAGGGTTGAGGTTCAGGGTTGAGGTTCTGGGTTGAGGTTCTGGGTTGAGGTTCAGGGTTGAGGTTCTGGGTTGAGGTTCAGGGTTGAGGTTCAGAGTTGAGGTTCTGGGTTGAGGTTCAGGGTTCAGGTTCAGGGTTCAGGTTCAGGGTTCAGGGTTCTGGTGGTTTTAACACCGACCTTCTGTTTGTTTGTCTGTTTTTATTGTTTTATTATTTATTTGATGATTTCTTGATTGTTTTTTAGGTCATGTGACCTTCAGGGGATTTAAAGGGACCTTCTTAAACAGACTGCAGACGGGACACAAAGAGACAAACTGCTGATCCAGAATCAGAGCAGCCTGTCAGTCTAAACTGAGGGCGGTAAACACTGACGTATGATGTACTAATTAATGTTAAAAAAATGTTCAGACAACGTTAACAATAGAAGTTAAATGAAACATAACAGTCTGAATTTTTTCATGTGATGACCACTTCCTGTTTTAAACACAAAGCTAAATAAATGCTAACATTGATGTGACGTTAGCGCCCCCAACAGGCCAAAACAAACATCAGTTATCAGAGTCAGGAGGTGAATGTTCAGTCCGTCTTCTTTAAGTCCCGCCTCTTGAAAAGCCCGGTCAGCTCTGATTGGTTGGAGCAACGCTAACATGGACGGTTTATGAAGAGGCGGGGCTTCATTTAAACTTCTGGGTATAAAATTACCTGGATCTTGTGCACGAGAGTCGAGCTGCTAACTTCCTGTTTAGCCCTCCGCTAACTTGTTGTTAGCTATGAGCTAGCTAGCTGCTAGGTGCTAATCAAAGTTACGTTACATACGTTAACTTGGTGACAGATCTTTAGTTACGTCCGGCACGTAACAAAAAATCTGTGTTACTTTTCCTAACACTGACCAGTTCATGTTAACCCTGAGAGCTTTATGTTGAAAGTCTAACAGGATGTTTGCTGCGCTAACGTTAGCCCTGACGATGGAGGGACAGTGTTCAGATTCATTAATAATCTGTTTGAACTCTTCATGTTGGATCTCAGCAGTTTGTCTCCTGATGAATCTTTTCTTTAATAATTAACGATGTTCTGTCTTCATCATGTCGTTTACATTCTGCTGCTGTAACTTAACGAGCTGTTTGATTTCTAATAAACTTGTTTAACCTTCAACCTGTCGTCACCTCGGATATTTAAAACTTGGCGATGACGCCGCGGGCTGTTTCACGCCGCGGTCATTAATGAAGAAACAGGAAGCAGCTGCTGCCTCAACCTCAACGACCTACAGACACTGAACACACCGCCAACAGATGTGGAGTCCAGAACTTTGACCAGAACCCAGCAAGAAAACCACCTTGGTAGGTCAGACTGGACACCGCTGGTTTCAGAGGTTCTGTTCTGGTTCTGGTCTGGCCGTGTTCACTGGAAGGTAGACGCTGATGCTAGCTCATAGCGCTAGCTGCAATGCTAACGCACACTCGCTATTGGCTGCTGAAAACACCAATCAGCATCCACGATGAGTCCCAAGAGTTTAACCACAAAACAGATGTTAAGCTTCTTGTTATTATTTAACACATGAGCTCCAGCTGCTTCCTGTTTACATCCAGCCGTCGTACGGTGGCCTCTGTGGAACAAACTCAAAGTTTTACACCTCAGTTTGTTAGCTGCTGTTAGCTCAGTTTGTTGGCTGCTGTTAGCTAATGTTAGCTCAGTTTGTTAGCCAGGCTGCCCGGACTGTGAGCTCAGAGCTCCGGGGGAGTGTTAGTGTTTGTACCACAGAAGAAGAAGAAGAAGAAGAAGAAGAAGAAGAAGAAGAAGAAGTTTACAGGCCCGGGGCGCTGACAGGGGGCTGGTGTCGTGCCAGAACCGGAGCTGAACAAATGGGCAATGTAACCGGGCTCAGCAGCTTCTATGGACATAATGGCAGAGGAGAAGAGAGTGAAGAGGACGTTGACGGAGGAAGCTAAGAAGAGAAAAGGAGAGAGATGTTTCTGATCCATACATCTAATAATTTTGTCTCCTTTCAGAATTTATGTCCATTTATAATCTTAATGTCTAATTACTGAAGGACGGGTGGAGCTGATGGAGGTCAGAGTCCAGCTGTCTTTGTGACGTTCATGTCAAACTGAAATAAGAGCTGACCGCTGGCTGTTTGCATGTTTTAACACATTTTACTGCTAATGAGTCTGAGAGGAGGGAAGGAGGGAAGGAAGGAGGGGAGGAGGGAGGAGACAGAGGGAGGAGGGTGAGTTAAAGAGGAGGAGCGGTGTATTCAGTTGTCTGTTCAGTCGGAGCTCAGATGGAGGTTTTTCCTCCTGCTGAGGAGAATCTGACGGCATGACGACGACTTCCTGAGACACACACACACACACACACACACACACACATACACATACACATCCTCCTCTCAGTTTCCACGGTGACGGCATCCCTCCATCCTCCTCCTCCTCCTCCTCCTCCACCTCCTCCTCCATCATCTCTCGGTCCGGCTGCTGTCGGCTCGTCTGTGTCGTCAGGATGGTGGATAAAGGAACCAGGTAAGACCGGACCTCTGTGTGTGTGTGTGTGTGTGTGTGTGTGTGTGTCTTTATTTGTTTATGGTTCTGTGGAGGTTCCTCAGAGAACCTTTAAACACACACACACACACACACACACACAGGATGTTAAGATGTGTGTGTGTGTTCTGTTGGAGTGCGTTGTTGTAACGTTACATAACGTTCTGTCAGAACCTCCAGTGGGTGACGTGTGTGTGTGTGTGTGTGTGAGAGAGAGGATGATTGTTTTATTTTGATAGTACAGACAGACAGGAAACATGCAGTCTGTCCGTAGGAGAGTAATCAGATTACTCATCAGTGTCTTTGAGTTAACAAACGTTCCTTAGATGAAACAAATGGAGTTTTAATTTGACGGGGACAGACAGGAAGCGAGGAGGACGGGGTTAACCATGATCACACGGCGTGTTCATGTGTTTTAACTTCCTGTTTTTTACAGTGTAGTCCGTGTTCCGTGTTTTAAATCACATGTATGTTACCTGATATCTGAGGGGGAGGAGCTTTGACTTTCGCTAACCAATCACAACAGACCTGGATGTGACATCACGCCGATGTCCGTCGAGTTTCGGTCGCCGTGTTCGACTGAGTAAGTCGTGAAGTTGCATTGCAACATTTACGTCACATGACTGATCAGCTGTTTCCTCATGGCTCTCATGGCCCCACACAGATCTGACGTAACCTGATGAAACAAACACAAATGTCTGATCTACTTCCTGTTTCCTGTTTGGACTGGAGTTAGTTGGCCAGTTCATGGCCAACTAACTGTGACCACCTGTTGGCACCTCTATTGGCTGCTCGTTGGCTACTTGTTGGTTCATTGTTGGCTACTCGTTGGTTCATTGTTGGTTCCTTGTTGGCACCTCTATTGGCTACTCGTTGGCTACTTGTTGGTTCCTTAGTGACTCCTTGTTGGCTGTTCTGTTGGCTCATCTGTTGGCTACTCGTTGGCTACTTGTTGGCTACTCGTTGGTTCATTGTTGGTTCCTTGTTGGCTGCTCGTTGGTTCCTTGTTGGTTCTTTGTTGGCTACTCGTTGGTTCATTGTTGGTTCTTTGTTGGCTGCTTGTTGGTTCCTTGTTGGTTCTTTGTTGGCTCATTGTTGGCCAGTTCATGGCCAACTAACTGTGACCACCTGTTGGCACCTCTATTGGCTGCTCGTTGGCTACTTGTTGGTTCTTTGTTGGCTACTCGTTGGTTCATTGTTGGTTCCTTGTTGGCTACTCGTTGGTTCCTTAGTGGCTCATCGTTGGTTCCTTGTTGGCTACTCGTTGGTTCATTGCTGGTTCCTTGTTGGCTACTCGTTGGTTCCTTAGTGGCTCATTGTTGGTTCCTTGTTGGCTACTCGTTGGTTCATTGCTGGTTCCTTGTTGGCTACTCGTTGGTTCCTTGTTGGTTCCTTGTTGGCTACTCATTGGTTCCTTGTTGGTTCCTTGTTGGCTACTCATTGGTTCCTTGTTGGTTCCTTGTTGGCTACTCGTTGGTTCCTTGTTGGCTACTTGGTTGGCTGGCATCTGAAGGAGGAACGAGCTCAGACGGACATGATGTTCGGTTGAATCCGGTTTGATCTGGATTGACTTGCAGAGGAAACTGCCAAAATAAAATGAACATGATGATGTGTATTTCTGGTTCTGGTTCTTGATGAAGACTTAAACTGTCTACAACATGATGTGAGCTGAACGCTGCCCCCTGCAGGACACATCTGATGTTAAATCATGAAGTTTTGATCCCTCCAGGACTCCATATGGCTTCTTTTTGTTGTAACGTGTCTATTCATCAGAACCAGAACCAACAGACAGGCTTCAGTTTGTGGACTTGGGGAGGTGTCGTGGTGATCCTGATGAGCTGATTCAGATCCGGTGTTTAAAGATGGTGCCTCAGTGGTTTATCAAAGTTCTCATGAGCTGAACTTTTTGTGTCCAACGTGTTTGTAACAGAAATGTTTAACAGAAGTCGTGAAGTCGATCCGGTTCCACTCAGGATCAGGACCGGATCGGGACCGGATCAGTTTTAGTTCTCTGCTCTGAAGCATTGAAGCTGTTTGTGTTTTCAGGCAGAACTGATCCTCGAGAGTCACATGAGGAGAATATTAATGAGAACAGAGAGAGGTCAGACATACAGAACAGATCCACTGATTCACTATGAGGAGGAGGAGGTAGAGGAGGAGGTAGAGGTGGAGGAGGAGGAGGAGGTCCAGGTTTTAGACAGTCTGCGGGGACGTCACAGAGACTACGTCCAGGTTTTAGACAGTCTGCGGGGAAGTCACGGAGACTACGTCCAGGTTTTAGACAGTCTGTTTGTCTCTTTCAGTCTTTTAGTTTTACGTTGTCTTGTTAATTTGCTCTCAGATTTATGACAATGGAGATTAGATTGACTGGAGAGACTCCCAGAGGACACAGAGGACAGAGGACAGACAGGAGGTGTGAACGATTCAAACAGAAAACACTGAACGAGCTTCAGTCGCGTGTTGCCGCCTGATGTTTGTGATGAAACGAGTTCAGACGTTCACGTTTCCTCTCAGGAGCAGATCTAATAACTTTATTGATCCTCTGACTTCATCATGAGATCAATACTTTGATTTATGATCAGAAACCTGCTGAACTGAACACAGTCACATCACCTGGACTGGAGTGTGATGTTGTGTTGGCGTTCAGGTGTCGGTGTGTTGATGTGTTGGCGTTCAGGTGTCAGTGTGTCAGTGTGTTGGCGTTCAGGTGTCAGTGTGTCAGTGTGTTGGCGTTCAGGTGTCGGCGTGTCAGTGTGTTGGCGTTCAGGTGTCGGTGTGATGTTGTGTTGGCGTTCAGGTGTCAGTGTGATGATGTGTTGGCGTTCAGGTGTCAGTGTGATGATGTGTTGGCGTTCAGGTGTCAGTGTGATGTTGTGTTGGCGTTCAGGTGTCGGTGTGATGATGTGTTGGCGTTCAGGTGTCAGTGTGTTGGTGTTCAGGTGTCAGTGTGTTGGCGTTCAGGTGTCAGTGTGTTGGCGTTCAGGTGTCAGTGTGTTGGTGTTCAGGTGTCAGTGTGTCAGTGTGTTGGCGTTCAGGTGTCAGTGTGATGTTGTGTTGGCGTTCAGGTGTCAGTGTGTCAGTGTGTTGGCGTTCAGGTGTCGGTGTGTCAGTGTGTCAGTGTGTTGGCGTTCAGGTGTCAGTGTGTTGGCGTTCAGGTGTCGGTGTGATGATGTGTTGGCGTTCAAGTGTCGGTGTGATGTTGTGTTGGCGTTCAGGTGTCGGTGTGTTGATGTGTTGGCGTTCAGGTGTCGGTGTGATGTTGTGTTGGCGTTCAGGTGTCGGTGTGATGATGTGTTGGCGTTCAGGTGTCGGTGTGATGTTGTGTTGGCGTTCAGGTGTCAGTGTGTTGGCGTTCAGGTGTCAGTGTGTTGGCGTTCAGGTGTCAGTGTGTCAGTGTGTTGGCGTTCAGGTGTCAGTGTGATGTTGTGTTGGTGTTCAGGTGTCAGTGTGTCAGTGTGTTGGCGTTCAGGTGTCAGTGTGTCAGTGTGTTGGCGTTCAGGTGTCAGTGTGATGTTGTGTTGGTGTTCAGGTGTCAGTGTGATGTTGTGTCGGCGTTCAGGTGTCAGTGTGTCAGTGTGTTGGCGTTCAGGTGTCAGTGTGTCAGTGTGTTGGCGTTCAGGTCTCAGTGTGATGTTGTGTTGGCGTTCAGGTGTCAGTGTGTCAGTGTGTTGGCGTTCAGGTGTCGGTGTGATGATGTGTTGGCGTTCAAGTGTCGGTGTGATGTTGTGTTGGTGTTCAGGTGTCGGTGTGTTGATGTGTTGGCGTTCAGGTGTCGGTGTGATGTTGTGTAGGCGTTCAGGTGTCGGTGTGATGATGTGTTGGCGTTCAGGTGTCGGTGTGTTGATGTGTTGGCGTTCAGGTGTCGGTGTGATGTTGTGTAGGCGTTCAGGTGTCAGTGTGATGATGTGTTGGCGTTCAGGTGTCAGTGTGTCAGTGTGTTGGCGTTCAGGTGTCAGTGTGATGTTGTGTTGGCGTTCAGGTGTCAGTGTGTCAGTGTGTTGGCGTTCAGGTGTCAGTGTGTCAGTGTGTTGGCGTTCAGGTGTCGGTGTGATGTTGTGTTGGCGTTCAGGTGTCAGTGTGTTGGCGTTCAGGTGTCAGTGTGTTGGCGTTCAGGTGTCAGTGTGATGTTGTGTTGGCGTTCAGGTGTCGGTGTGTTGATGTGTTGGCGTTCAGGTGTCGGTGTGATGTTGTGTAGGCGTTCAGGTGTCGGTGTGATGATGTGTTGGCGTTCAGGTGTCGGTGTGATGTTGTGTAGGCGTTCAGGTGTCGGTGTGATGATGTGTTGGCGTTCAGGTGTCAGTGTGTCAGTGTGTTGGCGTTCAGGTGTCAGTGTGATGTTGTGTTGGCGTTCAGGTGTCAGTGTGTCAGTGTGTTGGCGTTCAGGTGTCAGTGTGTCAGTGTGTTGGCGTTCAGGTGTCGGTGTGATGTTGTGTTGGCGTTCAGGTGTCAGTGTGTTGGCGTTCAGGTGTCAGTGTGTTGGCGTTCAGGTGTCAGTGTGATGTTGTGTTGGCGTTCAGGTGTCGGTGTGTCAGTGTGTTGGCGTTCAGGTGTCAGTGTGATGTTGTGTTGGCGTTCAGGTGTCAGTGTGTCAGTGTGTTGGCGTTCAGGTGTCAGTGTGTTGGCGTTCAGGTGTCGGTGTGATGTTGTGTTGGCGTTCAGGTGTCAGTGTGATGTTGTGTTGGCGTTCAGGTGTCGGTGTGTCAGTGTGTTGGCGTTCAGGTGTCGGTGTGATGTTGTGTTGGCGTTCAGGTGTCAGTGTGTCAGTGTGTTGGCGTTCAGGTGTCAGTGTGTCAGTGTGTTGGCGTTCAGGTGTCGGTGTGATGTTGTGTTGGCGTTCAGGTGTCAGTGTGTCAGTGTGTTGGCGTTCAGGTGTCGGTGTGATGTTGTGTTGGCATTCAGGTGTCGGTGTGATGTTGTGTTGCCGTTCAGGTGTCGGTGTGAGTCTCTGAGCTGTAGTTTGGGTGTCAGGGGAGTCTTTAGCTGACAACGATCAGATATTGATCAGTCAGTCAGTGAAGAGAGAGCCGATCGAAGCTTCAAACAAACACACTTAGAAATACTTCATTTACTGACAGAGGAGATGAACAGAGAGAAGAGCTCCAAACTTCACATTTAAACAAGCTTACTCGTCTGTGTTAATCATAACGATGTTTTACACTAATGAGAACATTCACACAAACCTCAGCGTTTGAAATATTACACAACATTTGGTACAAAATGTCCGTTAATGAGCATCATCATCAGCTAACATTAACGAGAGACGCTGCATGTATCCAACCGCCTCGTAACGCCACCATCACAACAATTTCCAGCCAGATCAGCCCCGAGAGTTCGGATGATGTTACCCACCCAAGACTGGACTTTAATATGTTAGCAAGCAAGCTAACGTTAGCCAGCTAAAACACAATATGACAATACATGTGACATATTTTCAGTAATCTTAGCTTTGACTCTGGACACTGTGTTTTAGTGGGTGTCAGTCGTTTGTTGATGTTAGCAGACTCCAATGCTAAGCTAATGTTTCTCTAATGTTTAGAAAGTTCTTCACCTTTGGCTCATAAAAGTTTGATAAATGTGAAATATATTTAATTAATATCAATAATATTCATATATTTCAGGAAAAGAAGGATAATTGAGTTGGACGAGTTATGAACATTTTAATTGATGGTGCTGTTGCAGCTGTTAACGAAGTCCAATCAAATCAAAGAGGATTAATGAAGTCTGAACATGATGGTCATGATTCAAACTGTTTTATTAAGTGACTCAGATGAGTCATAAAAACACACATGGAGTTATGATCATGTTTAATCTTCCAGAAGCAGCCTGTCCAGCGGAAACAGCTTATTACAACCAATATTTCTGTTTATTGTCAGACTGTAATGTCGAATTATGACGAAGTAAAGGACCAAAGATGAACAGTCCAGAGTCCTTTGTGTGTCCCGTGTTGAACTAAAAGTGAATTTGACTTACGTAACTTAAATTATGTCCCAAATTCTAATCGTGTATGAAAGCTGACTAACTAAACTCAACCACATGGAAAGATCTGGCAGGTGGACCGACATAATGATGGTCCTTAAAAACCATGACAACCTGACAGAGACAAAGAGACTCTCAGTTTCTGATTGATCATCTCAGACTGATTGATAATTGATCGCTAGCTCTTGAACCTCTCTGGCTTTGTGCTCGTCGATGTTTCATCTTTTAAATTTGTGATTGGAGATTTTGAGTCTTGAGCGTCTCTGCTCAGATTTAATTGGTCTAATTGCAGAGACGATGATGGTGAGCAGGTAATCGCATGCTGAGCGAGCTCCCATGAGGCTCGGTGGTTTCCGGTTGCTGCTGCTGATTGATGAAGGTCCATTCAGGAGGAAGCTGAAAGCTAATGGAGGCACAGCAGCTAATTTATGACAGCATTAACACAGAGCGGACCGGAGGGGGCGGCGTGGAGGGAGTAATAATGTCAGACAGCATTAGACCGAGGCTCAGAGCCAGGAAACTGAGGATGATGATGATGATGATGAAGATGAAGATGAAGAGTGACAGCAGGACTCCTCTGAGAGATACAACTTCTCTCTGTTTGTGTTTGTGAGGACGTTTTTGCCAAATGAGGACATTTTGTCTAATGAGGACATTTGACAAAGTGAAGACATCTTTAAACAAATGAAAAATTTTTTGACAATTATGGAAAAATAAAACAAAACACAATGAAATGAGATATTTTGGAGGTTTTGGACATTTATGAAAAACTGCAACATGTTTCAAACATGAGGTAATGATGTCTTTTGGGAAAATCAGGGACTTTTTTAAAAAGGGACGGATATTTCTTAAATGTTTGGACATTTATAGAAAATAGCAACATGAAGACATGTTTTACGATGTTTATGGGTAAAGAGTGAAGTGAAGACTTTTATTTCTGGAAAATTTGTAATCTGAAACACTTTTTGAACAACAGAAAATCAGATATTTTTGGGTAAACGGGGACATTTCAAGTTGGATGGACACTTTTGGAAATTTAAGACATTTTAATCAACATATTTGTAAAATGAAGATTATTCTGGTAGAACTTAATCAGCCAATCAGACACAAGAATTTTATTCTGGCTGCAATAACATGAATAGTAAATATCTAATAATATAAGTTTGTAAAATAAATGATTTATCTGAACAGTTTGTGAACAGATGAACATTTTATGGTGAAGCTATAAAAGCTTAAACTTTTGTGTCCACTGAGATATCAACAAACAAGGAAACACATCTGGAAATATGACAATAAACGATCAAAGAAATATTTTTGGTACTCGGGTCGACACTGAGCTGCTTTTCTTTCTGTTTATTTTCAGAGTGTTTAAGAAAGCCAGTCCTAATGGAAAGGTGAGTCCTCGTCTTCACGTTCACACCTGAAATTATTCAGTTTGAATCTTAGAAAAGTTTCTGAACACAAAAGTTACACCTGAAAGGTCTGTGAACACTTTTTATTTATTTTATTTATATTTACTGATTGGCTGTTTGAACTAACAGCTGTGTTCTGATTGGCTGTGTGAACTAACGGCTGTGTTCTGATTGGTTGATCTGATAGCTGTGTTTCTTCCTCAGCTCACTGTCTATCTGGGAAAGAGAGACTTTGTGGACCATGTGGACCTGGTGGAGCCAGTCGGTGAGATCAGTTTTTACTGATATTGATTATTAACATTCATAAGATAATGTCTGTTCCTGATTGGTCGTTCTGTGACGATAATAAACTATAAACTGTCATTCAGGACTTTGTGTCTTTTCTTTCTGCAGACGGCGTCGTCCTGATTGACCCCGAGTACCTGAAGGAGAGGAAAGGTGACGGATCCGGATAAAGCTTGTTTTAAGTCAAATTTCCTGTTTAACAACTTTATTTAGTAAAAAGTATCCTGATTTAAATCTATATTCAGTCATCAAATCCTGGAATCAGCATCAGTTTGTAATTGTAGAAACATCTTGCAGGTTCAGTACGTTGTGGAGTTCCTCAGGGTATCGTTCTGGATCCTCTATTCTTTCTATTATAAAGATTTAAAGGAACATTTAATGAATACGTTTTAGAGAAAAGGTCCAGGATGTGTTTAGCTTAGCTTAGCACAAACACTATTCATGTTGATATGTTCATGTATCAGGATGTTAATGTGTCTTTTTGTTCCCATCAGTGTTCGTGACTCTGACCTGTGCATTCCGGTACGGTCGGGAGGATTTGGACGTCCTCGGTTTGACGTTTCGGAAAGACCTGTTTGTGGCGAATGTCCAGGCGTTTCCTCCGCTGCCCGAAGAGAAGAGTCTGACTCGTCTTCAGGAACGCCTGATCAAAAAACTGGGAGAACACGCCCACCCGTTCACATTCGAGGTACTGAGTGCATCAGTTTCAGGTCTCGGGTGGAAAGCTTAAAATGGTTTTGTAGATTTTAACTGGGGGAGATTGTTGGGATGGTTCTTAAAAGGTTCTTCAAAAGGTTCTCTGGTTCTACAAGGAGCTGTGACCAGATGAAGAACCTCTTTATTTAGGGGATGTGAAGGACTAAAGGTTCTTCATCTGTTCAGATTTTATTGGGAATTTTGCATGTTCCTCACAGAAACCTGCAAGAACCCAGATCTGAATTCACAGTCCAGAATAATCTGCATTATTATTTATTGGATTATAATTATTGATGATGAAGTTGCAGCAGGTAAAAATGGAGCTCAGTTTAATGACTTTTTCTCAACCTGTAATTTATTTTTTTAATTCTATCTTGTAATGTAATGAAATAAATGTTGTGGAGTCGTATCACAAAACTCTACTCCAGTACTCTACTACAGCACTCGTGTAAATGATTAAACTCGTGAGTTGATTTAATGTTTCACAGCAGAAATAAATAACTCATTATCTCCTCCAGGCTGTCGGGGATAATTAGTTAATTGCACATTTATGAGTTCATGCTCAAAGACCTCCTGTGGTTACTATGATGAATAATTTTTGAAAAACCTTGAAAGACGATTTTTATTGGCTGCTCTGTTTTCAACCAACCGCCGACAAAATAAATAAATAAAGTTTAAATTAAGAAGCCAGAAGGCTCAGATCGAATATTAATGAGGAAACAGTTGATTTGTTTGTCAGCTGGTTTCTTCTGTCGGCTGTGGTGATGTTAGTGCTTCGCTCAAACACAAACACTGATGAGTAACTCATTTGTTTAAGTGACAGATGAGACGTTGTGACTGATAATAAACTAGAAGTTATCATTTTTATGTTTCCCTTCATGTGTTTGCAGATCCCTCTGAACCTGCCATGCTCTGTCACCCTGCAGCCAGGCCCTGAGGACACCGGGAAGGTAAAGACTTCTTCTCTCCACATTTCTTCATCCTTGCTGAAAAACTACTCAAAGAAATGAACATGAACTCTGAGAAGTGATTTTTTTTCTCGTGTGTCTTCAGGCCTGCGGCGTGGACTTTGAGGTGAAAGCTTTCTGTGCAGAAAATGTGGAAGAAAAGATCCACAAAAGGTAAAAGTGAGTCTGCAGCAGCTCGACCCCCGAGAGACTCCAGACATGAATTATGAATGAAAGTGAGATCACTCGTGCATTAGCGGCTTCCTGCTGCTGATGATCCAGACTTAACGTCAGTGTGATGGTGATGTTGTTGTTGTTGTTGCAGGAACTCGGTCCGTCTGGTGATCCGGAAGGTGCAGTATGCTCCAGAGAAACCGGGTCCTCAGCCCACTGCAGAAACCACCAGACAGTTCCTGATGTCGGACAAACCTCTGCACCTGGAGGCCTCGCTGGACAAAGAGGTACGAGTCCTGAACCGTGACGGACCATGAACCACCCGTACACACTTCAACCAGAGAATGCACAACAGGAAGTACAAATTTTAGGGGAGACGAACAGATTAATTGTTGTTGTCAAGAGAGTGAGAATAGAGAGACAATATGAGCAGATAACTTTAAGAACATCACAAAGAATACAACGTTCTAAGTATTTGAGCTGGAAGGTCAGAGATCCTCACACATTATGAGTTCACCTGAAGTTCTCAGGTAGTTCTGAGGTTCTGATACTGAGGAGTAGATCCTCATCCTGGACTCAAGATTATCACAAAGACTCTGGCAGCTATACCGACATAATTTACAACCCAAACTCTTGGCTGGTTCTCGTAATGAGTCACAGCTGCGATAAAACGAGCTGTAAACTGTGGTCATGAATCATGAAGGACGACACGCAGTGTAAAACAAAATATAAAATACGATATAGTTAAAAGTTTTACAGTGTAATGAATGAATTTGTCACCACATAAATAATCCTGAGATGTTTAAGGCCAGATTAAAACCAAACTGTGACTGATATTTACTCAGACTGTTCTCTGTGATCTCATTGGATGATTGTGACTCATGCATTCATGTAAAGTCAGGATTTACCTGTTGAAGCCGACAGTCCAAACCTCACGAACAAAAACATTCAAATCATTCAAAGGAAAAACAGCAAATCACCATCAAAAGAGTTCATCCTTCATCGTCTTAAGCCCCGCCCCCTTTTCTCTGTGCTCCAATCACAGTTGAGTAAGCCTCGGTCAACTTCCCCCTTTCCTGACATATGCTACGTGTTAGCTACATGCATATATAAGTACAGGAAAGGAGGAAGGTGTCCGAGGCACGCTCAGCTGTGATTGGAGCACTGAGTGACCAAATGTCAGGTTTTATAAACTCTTCATGTGTTTGGTTTATTCTCAGATTTATTATCACGGGGAACCGATCAGCGTCAACGTCCACGTCACCAACAACACCAACAAGACGGTGAAGAAGATGAAGATCTCTGGTAGGTCAGAGCTCCTGTTCCTGTCTGTTCATCTGTTTTATGTGTTATTGATTATTGATTTGTGTCTCCATAGTTCGACAGTATGCAGATATCTGCCTGTTCAACACGGCACAGTACAAATGCCCGGTGGCCACCGAGGAGTCAGAGTGAGTTTTCATGAAGTTCTCAGTTCTGGAGCTTTCGACCCATGTCGACGTGGTTCTGGGTTCAGTTGATGAAGTTACAGTAACGATATCGTTCTGTCCTCAGTGACGTCGTCGCTCCCAGCTCCACTTTCTGCAAAGTTTTCACTCTCACTCCGTTTCTGGCCAACAACCGAGAGAAACGAGGCCTCGCTCTGGACGGAAAACTGAAGCACGAGGACACGAACCTGGCCTCCAGCACACTGTGAGTCCAACCAGCTTCATGTCAGGACCGGATCGGAAGCTGAAACCAAATTATTTATGTTATTTTAGGGGCATAAAATGGATGATTACCAGCTCAGTGAAATCAGGAGGAAACCTGGAACTGATCCGAACTCATAAAATCAGTTTGACAGGAAGAATTCACCAAATATTCAACTTGACAAATTAAACTTTACACATCCAACTTCAGCTGCAGCTTTATTGACAGTCCAAATACAGAGACACAGTACAGTGCATACAGTTCATATGCAGTGTGAGGAAGTTGCTGATTGGTCTGACTGGATACTTTCTGTCCTGTCAGGTTAAGAGAAGGAGCCAATAAGGAGATCCTCGGCATCATCGTGTCGTACAAAGTCAAAGTGAAGCTGGTCGTGTCCCGAGGCGGGTCAGTACACTCAGTTCACTATATAAATATGTATCGTCCGACTGAAGTTACTCCCTTCATACAGTACTCTGCGTGCTACTACGTATACATCTGTTTGCTAATAACACACACCATTTAACGTTACGTTACAGTTAGTGCTGTCAAAAATATCGCGTTATTAACGCGTTAACGCAAAACAATTTTAACGGCGTTAATTTTTTTATCGCGAGATTAACGCTCTTTGTGACCTAGTGAACTTGTAGTTTTTTCATAAGCTGTGGCCACTGCTAGTAACGTTAGAAAAACTACAGGATCCAGCTGTAAACCGGAAGCAAAACAATAAGCGCACCGCACGCTACCGTGTTGTGTGGATGTCGAGCACGCGATGCTGAAATGGACGCTGCTAACAAAATTATGAATGGAAAAGTTCGTTAGATAAAAGTTATCTGTGTGTATTGTCGGTGTGAACTGAGTTATCATCGTAGCACATCCAGTCTGAAATACCACTTGATGGCCAAACACACCGGCAATTCAAATTCTCCGCCTCCTCCGCGTCATAACCAGGCGACAATGGATGGATTTATTTTGTATCACCCTGTTTTGAAGGTTGTTGAGGGGGCTGTTTTTGTGACTAGGTATTTATTTTTTTGTCATCTGTTTATTGATAGTGTTGCTTTGTTTGAGATTTTGCTTCAGACGTGAATGGCTGTAACACTACATGTTGTTGTTGTGGTTTGCAATAAAAAAACATTTGCACAAAGCAAGCCTATCCACTTTTCCATGTTGATAAGAGTATTAAAATGATAATTCAAGGGACATTTAGAATAGATAAAAATGTGCGATTAATTTGCGATTAATCGCGAGTTAACTATGACATTCATGAGATTAATCGCGATTAAATATTTTAATCGATTGACAGCACTAGTTACAGTACAAGAAGAAAGTACATGAAGTGTGTACTCGAGTACTTCTGACACTGATGATGAAAAAAGCACAACAGGAAGTACAAATTTTAGGGGAGACGAACAAATGAAATGTTGTCAAGAGAGTGACAATAGAGAGACAATATGAGCAGATAACTTTAAGAACACATCACAAAAAATACAACGTTAAATTTTAAAACATTTTAAGCTGGAAGGTCAGAGATCCTCACACACACAAAGTCTGACCGCGGAGCTTCAAACTTGATTATGAGTTCACCTGAAGTTCTCAGGTAGTTCTGAGGTTCTGATACTGAGGAGTAGATCCTCATCCTGGACTCAAGATTATCACAAAGACTCTCCACAGGAACTCAACTGAAAAACAGCCAGCTAGCTAACGTTACGTTACTCTGTGTGTTTGTATCTCTGTGATGACGTTCGTCATTTTGTTGACTTCAATTTAAAGCTCAGTTTCAGTGTGACTGTAAATTTAACAGATATTTGGTGTTTTCACTGTATTCAGAAACAAACCTACATGCGTGTCGGCCATGTGTCGACACCATGACAGTTAATAGCATTAATAGAAATGAGTAGAAACGCTGTACTGCTGCTGTGAAGCTGAAGTGTTAAATGTTCATTGATTTCAGGCTCCTGGGAGATCTGGCAGCGAGGTAAACTTTCACTTTCACGTCACTGAGATCATGGATGAACTGATACAAACCACAAACACTGAGATTTACACGTCACCTGAACGTCTCATCACAGTGATGAATGTGTTTAATAAAGCTGCTGTGGATTATTGCTGTGTTCATGTGAGGATCTGTTTTTCCAGTGACGTCTCTGTGGAGCTGCCGTTCACATTAATGCACCCCAAGCCGTTAGAAGAATCCATCTTCAGAGACGGTGAGCTTGTTGATTTCCCTGAAGGCCGTTAATGATCTGATCATTAACATCAAGTCACGGCCGGAGTCCCGGGTCCGGCCGTGTAGTAATCAGATTACTTTCACATTGTGCTCCTGATGTCTTAACATGCTCTCTCTCTCTCTCTGCAGCTCCAGATGAAGCTCAGATCGACACAAACCTGATCGAGTTTGACACAAAGTAAGCAGCCGTCTCACTTCCTGTCTGTCTGTCTCTCTTCCTGTCTGTCTTCCTGTGATGTGATTGGCCATGCTCTGGTTTACGGCCTCGTCGATATTCCTGACAGCAGAGAGGGTTTTCCTCTCGTCTCCAGAGTCTCTCTTAATGCGTCTTAATGTTGCTGCTGCAGGAAATGAGCTGTGAGCTGGAAACTCTTCCTGCTGTCAGCAGAGAGACCCGAAACCTCCGACAGCAGCAAGTCTGCAGTTTACAGCTCGTTACTCCACCTTCAGACTAACACTAACGAGGCTTTATCCACCACAGAACAACAACAGGACTTTGATTGGACTCAGCTCGTGCATTAAATCTAAAACTGAAGTGTATATTTGATTTCAGATTCTGACAAACGTTCAGTTAATCAATCAACAACCTTTAACAAACTACAGGGTGTTTTAATGGAGCTCTGCAGCACTGCAGAAAAAGATCAATCAGTTTATAGATTTAGATCTCAGCTAGGCTAACAGTTTCCCCCTGCTTCCAGTCTTTATGCTAAGCTAACCTGTGTACAACATGAAGCACAGACTGATATCTGATATGTTTCAGTAACTACATTACTGTGATGTTATACACAGGAGCTGTGTCTCACTTCAGATCCTTCTATGTAGTACTCTGTGTACTCTGAGTACTTCTAAATTCGAGTACAGACGCAGCTCCAGCAGCTTCCTCAGCCGCCATTTTCTCAAAGCCGGTGGTCCCTCCACCTTCAGCTACGGAGACAAAATGGCGTCCACTGAGGACGAGAAGTGTCCAACAGTCACAGTACACTGACTGTAGACAGGACGGACAGGGTGGACGCACTCAGACGAGGACTGAGACACAGGAAGTGAGTTAGCGGATTAGCTGAAAGGTTAGCAGGTTAGCTTGCTCATGGTTCATCAGTGTTGTGTAAATTAAACTTATCTTTGCCAATAAATAGTCAGACTTCAGACATATTTTAAAATATTATCAAACAGTAATTTGATGATGAAACTTTTACAGTGTAACATTTACACACTTTAAAACTCTGCACAGTCGAATCAGAACAACTAAACTGCTGCTTCATTAGAAAATGCAACTTTTTGTAATTTATTCTCAGCTAAGAGACAAATATTAGTACCTCACTCTGTCAAAGAGTTCAACCAAGAAACGTCGACTAACAGCGCCGAAACAATCGCAAAAAATAGAGGTTAGCAGGTTAGCAGGAAGTCGAACTGATTACTTTATTTTCAGTCACGATTCATTTCCAATCTTTTATTTCGCCCGAAGTTTCTTTGACATTTTGTTTGAATTAACTCCTCCCCCCTCTCCCCCATCTCCCTCAGCGATGATGACATCATCTTCGAAGATTTTGCCCGCCAGCGGCTGATCGGGGCGAAGGACGACAAGGACGAGGACGAGGAGCCAGTGGACTCGCCCAAACTGGACGACAGATAAAGGCGCAGAGCGTCGCCGCCGTCACCACCGCTGCTGTTGTTGTTTCGCTGCTGTTTGTAGTGTGGAGCTAACGGAGGTCACCTTTAGGTCCGGACACCCCTGAAACACTCGGCGGACGGTGCCGTGTTTGTGTTCTCGTTCATGTTCGTCCTCTCTCTGCGTCCTGCTAGAATACTGCAGCGTAGACGTCAGTTGTGTTTTCAGACGGAGCAGCTCTCCACTCCTTCGCCGACCAGCCGGAGACTCGACCCGGCGAGCGCGGCGTCGTACCGACGGCTGGTAGCATGCCTCTAATGTCACTTTGTTCTATGTGTTTCCATTAGGGAGCGAGCAGGAGTAACGTTGTGTTGAGATTAGTTTCGATGTGTCGTATCAGAGGGTCTTCATAAACACTGCCAACACTTTGGGTCCATCTGGACAGACTTCAGCCTTCAGACGGACGGTTTTGTTAACGGTCGGCGAAGCTGCAGAGCACCGGAGGAAGAGTCCCGACCCGCCGAGAGGACCCAAGACTGTCAGAGAGCGCCACCTGTCAGCCGAGGGGAACCGATGGCCTTGTTTGCATGAAATACATCCATACTTTGTATGATTTATTAATGTCATAATACTCAGCATCTATAGAGGACGGCCCAGACACGTGTTGATCATTTTACGAATCATCGGCAGAGTTTAGATCCGACCAATCACAGAAGAGACCATTAAAACTGCGAAGTGAGTCTGGACACTCTCAGCGTGCAGCGTTGTTTCAATTTCGTCCAAAAACGCGGCGACTGTTGATGATTCAGAAAATGATCGTCAGGGATGTGAAGTGATCGTTGAGACGTGAACACAGTTTGTCCCTCCATGAGTCAGTGTGTTATTAGTACTGTGTATGTGTGTGATGATGTCATAGGTCACATGACCGACTGAATGAATCTGGACAGCACAACATGAAGCTCAAAAACACCCGAAACATCTTTATTATTTGGACAAATATTGGCTTTTATTTTGATAGGGCCAGGAAGTAACCTGTATATTCCACTGCATCTTAAATAAAAGGACGTTTGTGGCAACCTGTGTGAGTTTCTGAAATTCTGTTCAACATTAGCAAACACCTGAGAACTTCCTCTAAGAGGCAGAAACCTCAAGCAGAACCTGACTCATGGTGGACCGCAACAATCAGAAGGTCAGGAGCACTGAACATCGTCAAACCATGGAGGACCCGTACACGGTAAAATACGATGTGTAGGTTCCCCTTTAGGATCATTTCTGGACGTGCACAATGAAACGATGTGAAGTGGTCATCCAGTCTTGGAAAGTATCGGCTATCGTCAACCATCATCTGATGATTCATAAATAATCATCAGATGATGGTTGGTGGGATCCCAGGTTACATTTCATCCAATACCTTCTGCATCTTTTGTGCTCCACACGGACCAATAACCTGCATGCAACCAAAGCCTGCTCAAAGACGTTGGTCTCTCATCTACAGTACAGATAGAGATCAGGTTTAAGCACATCAACTACTTCAGATTCAGACTTAGAAAACCTCCGTAGGTAACTTGGAGTCAATGTTTTTGTTCATGGAGTCATACATTCATTAAGCCAATCCATCCATCCTGACCTCCTCTCTGACTTTCTCACAATGCTACGAAGAGTTGCCAGAGGAGAACCTACAGCCTCATAGTTTGAAACGTAGTTTACCTTACGTACCTGCTGTAATACATTATGTAAGCTATCTTCTGGAGGTAACTTGAAAGAAGACTTTTGATTTTGGAGTCCTGTGTTTAAGTACATCCATTGACCTCGGCCTCCTCCATACGTGGACTTTCTTGCTTGACACAAAGCTACGAAAAGCTGCTAGAAGGGAGTCATAGTTTGTAACGTAGAACCACGGACCATGATTTTCTAAATATTCTGTCAAGTTTTTGAGGTTTTACACTGTAGAAATAACTTAAACACATCTTCTTCCTTTATTGACCTACTAACCGAAGGTCCTGCTGTCCAGAGGATGAACCCTTTAGGTCCTTGTGCCTTTCTTCTAGCGCCACCTCACAAACAGGTCAATCAGAGAGATTCACATGAATGTTTGAAGCTAAATCTTTGACCTGGAGAAACAAACATCACATTTGTCTTTTTCCCGCCGGAGCAACCTTCACTGTCATCACAGTCTTCACTCTGAGCTTGAAAATCCTGAAGAAGCCATTTCGTATTTCTTTAGTCCGAACGCCGTAGATGATCGGGTTGACCGTTGCTGGGAACAGGATGTACATGAGTCCCATGAAGGTGTTGACGTCCGTCGGTATGGGTATGTTCAGGTCGTGAGAGAGGAATGTGACACTGCCCACCAGGTAGAAACACATCATGACGATCAGGTGAGTGCCGCAGGTGTGAAACGCCTTCCAGCGGTCCTCGTCGGCGGCCGTTGCTCGCAGCACGACGCTCAGGATCTTCATGTAGGAGAAGAAGATGAGCGGTATGTCCACGCCCACGAAGCAGACGATCACGGCGAGGCCCGCCGCTGTGTTCTTGTCCGTGCTGTCGCACGCCAGGCTGACCAGCGCCATGTGGTCACAGTAGCAGTGTTGGATCGTGTTGGAGCTGCAGAACCGCAGCGAACCCGCCAAACCGACCAGCGTGCCCATGATGGAGCCGCTGCGGAGCAGCGTGAACAGCAGCAGCTTCACGAACAAGGATGAGTCCACGATTTTGGTGTAGCGCAGCGGGTGGCAGATGGCCACGTAGCGGTCCAGCGCCATCACCAGCAGCAATGTGGACTCCAACGAGGACAGGAAGTGAGTGAAGAACATCTGAGTCAGGCAACCAGCCAATGAGATCTCGTCCCAGTTGAACAGGAGGCCGAGGAGCATGTTGGGGATGATGGCGGTCACCACGAGAATGTCGATGACGCACAGCATGCAGATGAGGAGGTACATGGGGCTGTGCAGACTCTCCACACTGCGGATCACGTACAACAACAACGAGTTTCCCAGCAGCACCGACAGGTAAGAGGCGGTGAACGGCAGCGCCAGCAGCCGGCGGTGTTCCTGCAGCACCGGGAAACCTCTGAACACGAAGGTGCTGTGGGAGAAGTTCCTGCCCCGCGACGCCTCCAACATGGTGCCGGCTTCACCTGAACAGGAACATCAACACGTCTGAGAGGATACAAAGACTTTAATGAAGTAAAACAACATGAGTGTATGAATGTCTCTATTGGCTGATCTGTGGCAGGTTTCGTCTCCACCCATTCCAACTCCCCGTCCCCTCATATGAAACAAGCGTCTCCTGACTCTACAGCCTTATGACTAAACATTTACTCTGATCTGGATCAGGATGAATGAAAGTTATCATAATATCATGACAATTAAGACGATTTAAAGCAAATTATTATTATTATATGGACTGTAAATGTAAATGGACTGTACTTATATAGCGCCTTTCTAGTCTTCCGACCACTCAAAGCGCTTTACAGTACGTATCTCATTCACCCATTCACACACATTCATACACTGATGGCATTGGCTGCCATGCAAGGTGCCAACTGCTCATCAGTTTGAGGAGCTAACCATTCATACACATTCACACACTGATGGCACAGCCTCAGTATCTTGCCCAAGGACACTTCGACATGCAGACTGGAGGGGATCGAACAGCCGATCTTCTGATTAGTGGACGACCCGCTCTACCTCCAAGCCACAGCCGTCCCAAATATATATGATTATTAAATTATTAGTTAAATATTCACAGATCACTCACGTCTGCTCTCATCCAGCCATACAGATCGTTTTGTTGTTGATGTTCCTGTTGTCGTCACGTTTCTGAAAATAAATATAAATAATAATATATATTAATATATATGTATTTATAACATATATATATATATATATATATATATAACATAAACACAGGACAGATGAAGTCTTTGACTCATTCTGCAAACTGAATATTGAAAAAATAATAAACAGGTTCAACATTGAAAGAAAGAATCAAACAATATGTATGAAGTATGAATACCACAATATAACAATACTGATATTTAGTACTACAAGTATTAACATTGAAATGTCATGTGTCGTAACAAAGGTTCATTTTAAAATCTTCATCTGCCAGTAAACACAAACAAACACAAATCAATTTGTAATCAATTATTATAAAGCAAACTTTGTTAATTTATCTTGACAAACTGTTTAATAATTAAATCTTTACCATAAAAAAACCCCAAATTAATTAATGAGAATTAACAACTAACAGTGTTTAAGTTGTAAACACAAGAACATTAACAAACATGAACGTTAACAAACAATAAGAAACGTTAACAAACAATAAGAAATGTTAACAAACAATAAGAAACGTTAACAATAAGAAACGTTAACAAACAATAAGAAACGTTAACAAACAATAAGAAACGTTAACAATAAGAAACGTTGACAAACAATAAGAAATGTTAACAATAAGAAACGTTGACAAACAATAAGAAATGTTAACAATAAGAAACGTTAACAATAAGAAACGTTAACAAACAATAAGAAACGTTGACAAACAATAAGAAACGTTAACAATAAGAAACGTTAACAAACAATAAGAAACGTTGACAAACAATAAGAAACGTTAACAATAAGAAACGTTACCAAACAAAGAAACGTTACCAAACAATAAGAAACGTTACCAAACAATAAGAAACGTTAACAATAAGAAACGTTAACAAACAATAAGAAACGTTAACAAACAATAAGAAACGTTGACAAACAATAAGAAACGTTAACAATAAGAAACGTTAACAAACAATAAGAAACGTTACCAAACAATGAGAAACGTTAACAATAAGAAACGTTACCAAACAATAAGAAACGTTACCAAACAATAAGAAACGTTAACAATAAGAAACGTTACCAAACAATAAGAAACGTTAACAATAAGAAACGTTACCAAACAATAAGAAACGTTACCAAACAATAAGAAACGTTACTAAACAATAAGAAACGTTAACAATAAGAAACGTTACCAAACAATAAGAAACGTTACCAAACAATAAGAAACGTTACCAAACAATAAGAAACGTTAACAATAAGAAACGTTACCAAACAATAAGAAACGTTACCAAACAATAAGAAACGTTAACAATAAGAAACAATAACAAACGTTAACAAACGTTAACAAACAATAAGAAACGTTAACAATAAGAAACGTTAACAAACAATAAGAAACGTTAACAAACAATAAGAAATGTTAACAATAACAAACAATAACAAACATTAACAAACGTTAACAAACGTTAACAAACAATAAGAAACGTTACCAAACAATAAGAAACGTTAACAAACAATAAGAAACGTTACCAAACAATAAGAAACGTTACCAAACAATAAGAAACGTTAACAATAAGAAACGTTACCAAACAATAAGAAACGTTACCAAACAATAAGAAATGTTACCAAACAATAAGAAACGTTACCAAACAATAAGAAACGTTACCAAACAATAAGAAACGTTAACAATAAGAAACGTTACCAAACAATAAGAAACGTTACCAAACAATAAGAAACGTTAACAATAAGAAACGTTACCAAACAATAAGAAACGTTACCAAACAATAAGAAACGTTACCAAACAATAAGAAACGTTAACAATAAGAAACAATAAGAAACGTTAACAAACGTTAACAAACAATAAGAAACGTTAACAATAAGAAACGTTAACAAACAATAAGAAACGTTAACAAACAATAAGAAATGTTAACAATAAGAAACAATAACAAACGTTAACAAACGTTAACAAACGTTAACAAATGTTAACAAACAATAAGAAACGTTAACAAACAATAAGAAATGTTAACAATAAGAAACAATAAGAAACGTTAACAAACGTTAACAAACAATAAGAAACGTTAACAAACAATAAGAAATGTTAACAATAAGAAACAATAACAAACGTTAACAAACGTTAACAAACAATAAGAAACGTTAACAAACAATAAGAAATGTTAACAATAACAAACAATAACAAACGTTAACAAACGTTAACAAACGTTAACAAATGTTAACAAACAATAAGAAATGTTAACAATAACAAACAATAAGAAACGTTAACAAACAATAAGAAACGTTAACAGTAAGAAACAGTAACAAACAATAGCAAACGTTAACGAGGCAGTTCAAATCAGTTATAAGTGAATGAATTAGCAGAGTGAACGTTCGTACCTGCTGAGCTTCGTCAGTCGGTCTTCAGGAAGAACTCGGTCCTCTTCGTCTTATACCTGAAGTCCAAACATCCCACAGGAAGACGGACCTCAAAGGCAGCAGCGCTCTGATTGGCTGAAACCAGTTTTACCCAATTAGAGGAGATGGATCCGGACTGACGAACCTCCAGAGTTTAATCAACGAGTCAACATCACGGTGAACTTAAATTAAACAGCAGATGACGCTGACACGATGAGGCAGTTCAAAGTTTATTCTCGTCTCTAAAATTACCAAATAATGACCAAATATTAATGTTTTCATCTTTAATGATGGCGATCTGAACAAAACAAAACATATTTTTAAAGATCTGAAATCTTGGAGATGTCACACCTTCATATTTTGAATGTATATTTCCATAAAGTGTCAGTCTGATGTTGAAACAGTCGATCAGATGACACAAACATTTCCTCCAACGTTTAAAGTGTTAAATCAAATTAGTCGTGTCGTCTCTTCAGAGGTTTGTTTGTTGTCGCTTGTTAAAGTTAATTGGCCCCGAGGTCCAAACGAGCAAGTTTCCTCTGAGAAGGACGCTGGGATTAATTATCTGCTCCGTTTAACGAGTCTCTTCAGTCAGACTGCCGGGACTCAGAGACTCTGTTAGTCCTGGTTCTGGTTCTGGAAGGTAAATCTGTTTACTATACGAATGCATGGGGCCCCCGAGCTGCAAGTTCAGCCTCATATTATTATCATATTATTTTGGGAGAATTAAAATTAGCTGTCTTTATTTGGAGCCAGACAAACCAACTCATTTGTTGTGTGAAACGCTTAATAAGTTTTTTTATAGGTTATAATCCAAACGAAGCTGCTCTGATCGAGAAGCTGTGACTGTTTGTGGGCTAATCAAGTCAAAATCATCTTTGGGCTGTCACGTCACGCAGTGAGTTATGAATGACAGCCCGCACGCCATTCACTGAAGTGAGGAGAATAACTGTAGTCACCATTAACAATCATTAGCATCATGACATCAAAATAATAATAGATAATAATCTTGTGCAGTGACCACAAATGTTACCACAATGACAGAGACAGATCCAAAATGGTGCTGAAGGGGTCGCAGTGTTACACCGAAACCCCACCGGGCCCGTCCGCGTCGTGTTGCGTGAGCGTGACGTATTTGTTCCGTCCTGCACGCGACTTCAAACCCGCCGGGAGCGTTTCAGAAGCGAGCGTTTAGGCCGCCAGACTTTGTTTACTTGCTCAGATTTGGACATTTTCCTGGTTTATGTTCTTCTAAATATGCTTCTACGTGTGTAAATATGCTACGTAGTTAATTTGTTTCTCTTTTGTCTGTTTTTACGACCGGCAGTTTGCACGGGGTATTTTATTTTGAAAATCCACCGGATTCTCTATGCTGTTTCTGTGCCTGGCTTCCTGTCAGCTCGAGGTGCTCTGTGTAGATTGACGCGGGCTGCTCGCATCAAGCGTCACAAATAGAACAGACGCGTAATTCACGCGTAGCCGAGCGTCGAGACGCTTCTGGGACGCTTCTGAAATGGACCACGGTGGAGCCGGTGGGGTTTGGGCGTCACATGTAAATGCTTCTTACTACCTGAAACGTCAGTATTTGAGGGCGGCTGTGGCTTGGAGGTAGAGTGGGTCGTCCACCGATCAGGTGATCGGTGGTTTGATTCAAAGCTCCTCCATTCTGCTTGTTAAAGTGTCCTTGGGCAAAATACTGAACCCCAAACTGCTCCTGAAGTATGGGCTGAAATATGTGCCACCAGAAACTGAATCTGAATCACATAATTTGAATTTGTATTGTTCAATTTGAATCATTGCATTAAAAAACTGAATCTGAATTGTTGGGACACAATTTGTCCTGTTTTTAGGGGGAAATGTAAAAACTTTATTTGGTTTCCTTCGTTCTGTAGTCCAGAAAGGTTCCCATGTTCTGTAGCTATTTAACCGTCTGGGGACGGATTGGGCGGATCCGCCTAATCTGCCTCGTAAGTTTTACATATCTGTGAATATCTCTGAAACAGTTTATGACAGAGAGATGTGTTTGTTTCACTGTTTTCCTGAGATTCTGCTGAAGACGGAGATGTGCGGTTTGTGTCTGTTGTGTCACAGAAAATTTAAATTGAATTGTGAGAACTGAATGTTCAGTTCCAAACTAATAAATTCAATTTTAAATTACAATTCAGATTCAGTTTTTCAATGCAATGATTCAAATTGAACAATGCAAATTCAAATTATGTGATTCAAATTCAGTTTCTGGTGGCACATATTTCAGCCCATACTGAAGGCTGAACCATCAGTGTGTGAATTGCTTTGAGTGGTCAGAAGACTAGAAAGGAGAAATAAAAGCACAGTTCTTTTACCATTGATTATTCTTACTAGTCTTTTATTGTTTGTACATTAATATGGAGGCTGCTCCATTCTATTTATATTCATTTAAGTAAGTGAAGTTATTTATTTGTTACTGTTTTGGATGTTTCAGGATCATGCTGCATCTGTTGCATTAATGCACTCGAGCTCCCATAGGGTCTCCGAACAGCTAGAAACGGCCCTGCTAACTGCTAACAGACTGAGTAATTGAAGATCCAGCTCCCGGTCTGGGCAGTGTCAGCTGTGACGATCCTCCACCTGTCCACCAGGTGTCTCTGTCGCTCTCCTTGTGGTGCTGATTGGACGGTGATCAGCTACACGAGCTGCACCTGAGCTGGACTGATCCGTCCTATAAAGACCTGCAGAACCTGCAGACTCTGTTTGAAGCTCTGACCCAGCTCAGCTCTCTAAAGCTTCACCGTCCATCAGAAAACATTTTCTCCATAAAATATGATCCAGTTTCACCAAAATCAGTGAAATAGTTGGTGGTGTGTGACTTAGTGCCGTAAAGCGTTATTGAATGACAGAGACACCATTCACCTGATCACAGGTCAGTGTAGATCAACAGGAGATAACAGACGTTAGATTAACGTTTAATAAATCTGTTCATTTGTTACACAGAACCATCAGAATCAGAAAAAGCTTTATTGCCAATTACAATTTTACACATACAAGGAATTTGTTCTGGTGTCGTTGGTGCATGACAAACATTCTCTAAATATAAACAATAAAAAATATAACTACAAATACATAGAATGTTTTAAAAGTAAAAAGAGCAGTACAGCTGTGCAGTGATGGTAAGTAGCAGTCAAATGTTCACAGTATTTTAAATATGCAAGTATAAGTATATTACAAAACAAGTCCAAGCTGAGCGTTAATGTAACGCATAGAGTTATGGATACAATGTCAATGTGACATGTAGAGGCAGAGGTGGACTGTGAGAGTGAAAGAGTGTCAGGGGGGGCTCCGGGCCTTGTTGATCAGGCTAGCAGCAGACAGAAAGAAACTGTTCTTGTGGACCTGATGGACCAGAACCTCATGGCAGCTCATGGCTGTTCTTTAATGAAAACATCATGACTCAGTATCTCAGACAATCTGTTGCACATTCTGTACATTGATTAGAAGTGTCTCTTGATTTCCATTAGAGAGATATACTTAGTATACTGAGTTTGACAGGTGACCTTTGACCTTTCAATGAGGTGTGTCAAATTGGGGTCGGGGGGGTCACAATGGGGGGTCAGGGGAAGTTCTAAGAGAATGTTCTGGAAATGGGGGTGTGCGCGTGCACACACACACACACACACACACACACAGGTAAGAAATAAATCTGCGAAACAACCAATGAGAGAAGGGAGGTGTGGAAATCACTTTGTACTATTCCTTTAAAACGAGTGTGCGTCTGAGAACGACTCAAAAACCATCTTGGTGAAAAAAAAAAGAAACTCATCATGCCACTGCAAAGATCTAAACCCGTCATCAACAACAGCATCGACAGAGACGATGATGTTTCTGACTCGAGCAACGAAGAAATGCAGAATTTACAGCAGAAGAGAGTCATCGCATCTCTGATATGTGAGATGCCCGTTACAATCTTTCAAGAATCAAGATCGATCACTGACACTCCAAAGAAGAGCGTAGTCTATCTGTGTTGTCTGCAATTGCCCCCGTGCGATTCTCTGCATGAGGAATGGTCTCTGGAGCCGTACAGAGTGCAAGGCTATTGGGGCTACGTGTTCAAGTACGAAACGGGTGAGCTCTGGCTGTATCAGAGGAATGAGGGTGAAACAGTGGGGCCTCTGTCTGCTGTAGGGATGCTGAGTTCCAACGACTGGGCAGTGCTGAGACTGGTGATGCCAAATCAGCATACCTTAACCAGTCTGACCGGGCATCCCCCAGATCAAGAAGTCCCTGTAGCCGCTAAACAGCTCAGATTGGAGGCCGAGACCAGGACCACTTTCAACGCGGTTTGGCAAACGAGATCCTGTCCCTCCGGTCGCTGGTTCTTACGCGCCGAGGACCTACGGAGGACTTTCTCTTGGAGAGTTTTAATTCTGACTGCGGTGTATTCCAGACACTGATAGATCTGCTGGGAGCTGCGTGGAAGGAGAAGGTGGAAGAAATTGGAGAAAAAATTACATTTCTGTTTACCAGCTGCCGCAAATGTAATGACGTTCTGGCGGGAAAACTCTGTCCCTCTGAAACCACACCCCCTCATCCGTGCATCGCTTAAAAGGAGACACAACAGCAGACGTACCAGCACAACCCACTGACTGGTTCAACCCGACTGAAAGACATGGATAATTTTAACCGACGCTACAGCCAGAGATGGGTCCTCACCACATGGACCCCCCTGCCTCAGGAGCCGGAGGCCTCATCCTTCCTCTCACCCGGCCTGGTAACGATACCCGAGGCTTCACCCGGCTGTGAAGTTTCTCTTCCGGCCTCTGTGACCCCGCCATTCTCTTCCCCTGGACCACGTACTGGAGAAGAGTGAATGTACGGCCTCTCCACCCCCGATCCTCTTATCCGATGGCTGTTCCACCTCAGACACGGACGACACAGATGGGGAGTCTCAACACTCCTCCTCGCCTATTATCTCGGCAGCACCCTCTTCACCCACTCCCTCTCCTGCAGACAACAAAAACATGGCTGACGAGATCGACGGGATGCTGTCGTCGGCTTTCTTTAACGGTGTAAAATCAGCCGTAATCCATCTGTTCGACATCACCGTTTACAACTTTCGACGCGAGCAGTGCTACGGGTGTCAGATCAACCACCCTAGCCAGAGAGAACACCTGTGTGGGGAAGATGTGGAGGATGGCTACTACCAGACCAACTTTCACGGGATAATGAAGATGCTTTTCACCCCTCACTTCATTCTTTCCATCCAACGCGCGCAACATCCGAGAGGATGACGACAGAGTCAAAACCGTGGTGCAGACTCTATTACACGAGCTCAGATTCGTGAGGAACATCCAGGATCCCATCAACAGCATGTACGACGAGCTGATTGGCCAGGACGTACTCAAAATAGGAGAACTGAGAATGGTGACAGCGAACTGGAAAGGTGAATAAGTAGGATAAATAAATAAAGGATAAATTTACCTTTTGGATTCCATCTCGCGTTGCTCTTGGATAATTTCTTCATGATGTACTCAGCATTCTTGCGGTCGTGTGGGGGAAGGCTTTTTACTACCTCGCTCAGCGTGTCATCCGGTTTGGCCTGCTCCGTTTCAGGAAGATGATCGACATGGTGCGGTTCGGCTTGGTCTGTCGGGTCGTCTCTCGGGTCGCGTTGCAGAATTAAAGTCACCCAACGTTCCTCCTTTTGACCTTGTTTCATCAGGGTGAGATATTTCTGCAGCAGGGTGTTGTATTTTTTCATAAGAACTCAGCTGGGTTCATTTAATATCACTTTCATTTTCGCGTCTAAATCGTCTTCGGCCGTTTGTCTGATCGAGGATTCAGGTTGAGTCAGGCGGTTTAACTGATGGGGTGTGACAAGAAACATTTTTTGCGACGTTCTCAGAGACGTCTTTTTCTTTTACTTCTGGTCCTCCTATAAGATTTCCGGGCACCGCAGCCGAAAGCAGAGGTAAAATAAAACCTCCCGACTGTTTCATCAAGGTTCTGCGTTTCTGATTTAAACCTGTCTTTTTATCAGCCAGTAGTTTGATAATTTTTCGTCGTCTTTTCAGTTTTTTGTATTGAGGAGAAGAAGAAGAAGAGGAATGTTCCCTTTTAAAAGATTCAAAGCAATCTCGCACAGAGCTTGGAGGAAGTCCGGGGAAGAGTGGGCAAGAATGTCTTTACGTTTACGATCAGGAGGAAACAGCTCTGTGTCGTCAAAAGAATCAGGCAGTCCTTTAACAAACGTAATCTTTTTATTCATCTTTTGCAGTTTAGCATACATTGGTTGAAAAGAAGTATAAATCCACAAAATATTCTCAGGTACAACATTCATCACATGTTCACAATTTTCAATTACACTTTTTACAAAATACGTTTTCCCACACCCACTGGGTCCCACAATCATACATGAAAAGGGTGCTGTAAGTCTGTGAGTCTTTTTGTCTGTTTGTTTGTTTCTCTCCTCCTCCTATTCTACACTACTAACCAAAAGGCAGAGTTGTCCCGTTGCTAAAGAGGCGTCTCTTGTCATACGCCACTCTTTCAACTTTTTTTGAAATGTGCAGTTCTTCAAGAGAAAGCTCTTTTTATTACGTCTGATGTTATGCTGAGGGGTCTCAATCACGCCCCCTCGAGAGCCCTCGAGGTAGCCCTCCACCAACTCCCTGACGCTGTCAAAGTTGACCTGCTCACAGCATTCTCTGGTCTGGGTGATACCCTTGACACGTAATACTACTTTTTTCTTTTGTCTAGTTTGGTAGGCGTAACTTTTGGGACCAGCGGCTGCAAATTCCTGAATGCTGTCACTGTCCAGCTCATCAGTCAAATCCCCCAGATAATTCCCCAATTTCAGAGGGGTTTCCCCTTCTTTCACCACATATATCAGACTGTCAGTATCCACATAGAGAACATTTTCCTGCACCTGCTCTAGATAACTGTACCGCTTGAGACAGGCATAGGTGGTAGTGAATGCAGCGATGAACACACTATTAGCTCTACCGGGAGGCACGACGCACTGCTTGTGGTATATCCACTGAATCATAGCGGTTTTGTCGTTCAGAAAACTGAAATATTTCACTTTGTACTGACCAGAAAACATGAAACGGAGAAATTGTTCAGGATCGCTGACCAGGGAGGTCTGAGGCAGATTGCTTCTCTGCGCAAACTTTCCCCAGAAGCTGTTGAGACACAATTTAGCCACCTGTCTCTTTGCAGGGTTCACCTCAATCTTGTCAGCATCTATGTAGCAGAGGACTTGTCTGCTTCCTTTAGCCCCTCACAAATAGATCATCTTGTTGATAGTACTACAGGCTCATTACGAACAACTCTCGACTCTATTGCACCTCTGAAGAAGAAGATAATTAAACAAAGGAGGTTAGCACCATGGTATAACCAGCAGACTCGCAACTTAAAGCAAGAGGCACGTAAATCTGAACACAAATGGCGTGCCACTAAACTGGAAGAATCTCGTTTAGTCTGGCAAGATAATCTTAAAACATACAGGAAGGCTCTCCGTAATGCCAGAGCAGCCTACTACTCTTCATTAATAGAGGAAAATAAGAACAACCCCAGGTTTCTCTTCAGCACTGTAGCCAGGCTAACAGAGAGCCACAGCTCTATTGAGCCATCCATTCCTTTAGGTCTAAGTAGTAATGACTTCATGAGCTTCTTTAATGATAAAATTATAACTATTAGAGACAAAATTCATCACCTCTTGCCCTCAACAGGCACTGATCTGCATTCTGATACAGCAAGTTTGGAAACAGCTGTAAAACCTGATATATATTTAGACTGTTTTTCTCCCATCGACCTTCATCAAATAACTTCAATAATTTCTTCATCTAAGTCGTCAACCTGTCTCTTAGACCCCATCCCAACCAGGCTGCTCAAGGATGTTTTACCTCTAGTTAGCCCTTCTTTATTGGATATGATTAACCTGTCTTTATTATCAGGACATGTACCACAGTCCTTTAAAGTAGCTGTAATTAAACCTCTTCTTAAAAAGCCCACTCTAGATCCAGAGGTTTTAGCCAATTACAGACCGATATCAAACCTTCCCTTTCTCTCTAAGATACTTGAGAAAGCTGTAGCCAATCAGCTGTGTGACTTTCTCCATAAGAACAGTTTATTTGAGGATTTTCAGTCAGGATTTAGAGTGCATCATAGCACAGAGACCGCACTAGTCAAAGTTACAAACGACCTCCTAATGGCATCAGACAAAGGAGTCATCTCTGTACTCGTCCTGTTAGATCTTAGTGCTGCATTTGACACCATTGACCATCAAATTCTTTTACAGAGACTGGAACATCAAATTGGCATCAAAGGAACCGCCCTAAGCTGGTTTAAGTCGTATTTCTTAGATCGATCTCAGTTTGTTCTTGTCAATGATGAATCCTCCATGCATACCAAAGTTTGTCACGGAGTCCCACAAGGTTCTGTACTCGGACCACTTCTATTCAGTTTATATATGCTTCCTCTAGGGAACATTATTAGGAATCACTCCATTAATTTTCATTGTTATGCTGACGACACCCAGTTATATTTATCGAACAAGCCTGATGAAACCAATCAATTAACTAAACTCCGAGCATGCCTTAAAGATATAAAAAGTTGGATGACCTACAATTTTCTGATGTTAAATTCAGACAAAACTGAAGTTCTTGTAATTGGACCCAAACACCTCAGAAACTCTCTTTCTAGAGACTTAGTTACTTTAGATGGGATCACCCTGGCCTCCAGCTCCACCGTAAAGAATCTTGGAGTTGTTTTTGATCAGGATTTGTCCTTTAATGTCACATAAAACAAATTTCAAGGACTGCATTCTTCCATTTACGTAACATTGCCAAAATCAGACGCATTGTATCTCAAGCAGATGCAGAAAAACTAGTCCACGCATTTGTTACTTCTAGGCTGGACTATTGTAACTCATTGTTATCAGGCTGCTCCAATAAGTCTCTGAGGACTTTGCAGCTAATTCAGAATGCTGCTGCACGTGTTCTGACAGGAACCAAGATCAGAGATCACATCTCTCCCATTTTGGCTTCCTTGCACTGGCTACCTGTTAAATCTAGAATAGAATTTAAAATTCTTCTCCTTACATACAAAGCTCTTCATGGTCAGGCACCATCATATCTAAAAGAGCTCATAGTACCTTACTACCCCTCTAGAACACTGCGCTCTCAGAATGCTGGGTTCCTTGTAGTTCCTATAGTTTCCAAAAGTAGATTGGGAGCCAGAGCTTTCAGCTATCAAGCTCCTCTTCTGTGGAACAAACTACCAATCTGGGTTCTGGAGGCAGACACGGTCAACACATTTAAGAGTAGACTTAAGACTTTCCTTTTTGATAAAGCTTATAGTTAGTGCTGGCTCAGGTCATCCCTTAGTTATGCTGCTATAGGACTAGACTGACTACTCTCTCTCTCTCTGCCTGTCTCTTTCAGGGTTGTGCCTAGTCAGGCACGGTATTGGTTGCAGTCACATCTCAATTTACTGAACACTCTCTCTCTCTCTCTCTCTCTCTCTCTCTCTCTCTCTCTCTCTCTCTCTCTCTCTCTCTCTCTCTCTCTCTCTCTCCATCTGTAAACATACATGTCTGTCATACATGTACATTAATGCGTCTTACTAACTAAACTTCTTCCCCGGAGTTTCTGTGCTCTCTCGTCCAGCAGGTTCTCGTGGATCGTGACTGCTGCTGTGGTCCTGCATGACGTCCACTACATATATTATTACTGTCATTATTGTTACCACATCTCCATCACAGTTTATAGTTAGTTAATGATTTGCTGCTGCTGTGCATCTTTGTCTCTCTATCTCTATCACAGTGACCTAGCGGGTAGGAAAAGCTGCAGTTCACATACGGGTACAGAGAAGCGACGTCTACATAGTGCACGGTCTCGTTAGCCCCAGCCGTGTACCTCAGCCTCACAGCGCTTGTTCTACCCCCAAAAAGAGCGTCACGGGGGCACAGAGGTTTTACGCCTGTGTGCACATTTTTCATAGCCATCCATTCATGCTCCCACATGACAACCGTCTGAATGCCGTGAACAGATTTCAAAGCCTGCATTTTCTCCTCACTAGCCGCATACAGCTCCTCAAAGGAGATGCGTCTCAGAGGGCAGGTGTCGTGGGGATTAAAACAAGACGGGCAACCGTGGTAAAAGCACCCTAGAAACTCCCAAGCATACGCAACACCGTCTATTTCGGCATAACCATCAACAAAGCAAGGTCCTCCCACGTACTGTAAATTCTTCTCTGAACTGAAACCGTGAGGGAAATGACCCTTGGTCTGATCAGAGAAACCTAACGCCTTGGGCATGGCGCTAAGACGCATGGTGAGGAAAGACAGAGAGTCGATGAATTTTAAATTATAATCAGGGTCTGAGAAACAGAGAATTTTACTACCTTGCATGATGAGAGAAGGTTGCAGTCCCATCTCTATCATGGTGTTGAGGATCAAATAGCTATCAAAACCTTTAGCATTGTGGGCTACAAACACACTGTTCTGGTACATGGGCCTCCTGAAATGCACGAGAAAGTTCCTGACACAGTTTAAACCATAAGACGACCACCATACGCCACTCAGCGTTTTGGTGCAGACAAGAAAAGGTTTATGCACGTCCTGCTGAACAACAAACGTTTCAAAGTCATAGAAAATCAATTTCTCTGCTTGATCCGCAGTTGGAGGCAGAGGCTGAATGAAGCAGTGGTGATCAGTGTCTGAGACTAATTTCTCTCCGCAGATGTTACATTTAGGCCGCGGGCATTTGTGATCTCGGGGCTCTTTACTTTTAGACGTATAGTAATTTTTTTTTGCATCTCTGACATCTTTTGATTGTATCGCAAATGCTGCTATTTGTTTCACCCAAAGGTCTTTCTCTAGGTCAAAACACAAAGCCGTACGGCACGTCCTGTTGCAGTCGGGGCATGCTACAGTTTGGAGCTCCTGCTTAGTGCAATCAGGGTCGTTACAAACAGAGCAGTGACCGTTGCATTGGTGTGCGTAGGGTTGCATGTAGCTTTTGTAGCAGTAATGACAGACATACGAAACCCAGAGAAAGGCTCTGAGATTTTTTATACCATAATAATTGTTCTGGAACAAAAAGAGAAACAGAGGATTGGATCTATCGGAGAAAGCCGTCTCAAATTGAGCGAGCGGCTGCTGATCAGGGCTTCTGTAAAAAATAACTAATTTACAGTTCAGAATTTTTTCAAATTTGCACACGTCAGTAAAGGTGACGGGGGACTGATCGCTCAGACCGGCAAGTCTCTGAAACTCTCTCCCTCGTTCCAAGGCCTGATTATCTGTGACTAGAGGATCGATCACATGGGCCAAGCTGATGGCAAAGCAGAGGTGATCATTCCTGTTGTCTACAATGTACAGATGCTGTCTTTTAATACGTATTATTTCACAGTCTAAAGTTTTTTCCAGCTTGCGTTTCACACCGTCTCTAGGATCGTGCACCACTTGAACCACTAATTCTAACCTAGCATCTGATCTCAGCGTTAGATTGCACCAACTGCTCCAGCAAGCCCTCAAGGTAGGATAGCATCACCATCCTCATCCTCAACAGCCACAGAGACATGATTCTGAACATTTTCACCAGTCAAATCTAGCTGTATCACATCATTATGCCTGACCTGTGCTCTGACAGTGTCAGCTAAATCTCTAAGGATCAACATCACATCATCATAAAACTGAGCAAGATCTGGTATGTTTCTGGGAGGGGGAACGGTGAACACTCGTCTCAGCTCCAGATTGTTGAACCGGTCACGGGACACGGTCGCCATGTTGGAGGAGGTGGAGGGCATGGTGAACCTGACCTCTCACATTTCCTCCACCATGCTGGACATTTCTACTGACTTAAAGTAAAAGTTAAAGTAATGTGTCTGTGTGCACACAAAACATCCTCTTGTAACTTTTCCCTTATCTTGTCTTTATGACCCCCCATTGTGCATAAATGCTGATTAAAGAAATATGTCTGTGTGTGTGTGTGTGTGTGTGTGTGTGCACGCGCACACCCCCATTTCTAGAACATTCTCTTGGAACTTCCCCTGACCCCCCATTGTGACCCCCCCTGACCCCAATTTGACACACCTCATTAAAAGGTCAAAGGTCACCTGTCAAACTCAGTTTGACGAGAAGTGTTGAGTATATCTCTCTTCCATTCTTTGGGAACCTTTACGTCTATTGACACAACTATGTAAACACTGTCTTCACAGCTTTATCATCAGTAATTCAGACGGTATGTCTCCAAGTTTATAAAAGTAAAACAGGCTGAAAAACAAAAAATGAGTTAATGCATTTTTATTTTTATTTCTTACAGACTCCACAGATATACATTTAAATACTACTGGTCTGCTTACACTAAATAAAACAGGCTTAGTTGTTCAATAGATGTTAATATGAATGTTGAACATTTGAAAGCAGACTTTTACACATGACACGTATTTTGGACAGATTCAGGCCGTACATTACAGGGTTGAAGAGTGGCTGACATATGAAAAAGTGCAGTGATAAAAAAATTCGCAACATACTGGGTAAACTGTTCATGTTTAACCTATTCTGTACCATTTCAAAGCTAACACTAAGACAAAAGTTCAAGATGGAAGCGAGGTGAGGTGTGCAGGTACTGAAAGCTTTTTGTCTCGTCTGTTTAGAACCAGAAAAACAAATTCTGAAAATCTTCAAGTAAGTGAAAAAGATGAAAGTTAAAGGAACACAGACTGTAGTAAAAAAGATAACAAGTCCAATAATGTTAATTATAGTTGTGTCAGAGCATGCCAGCCTGACAATGGGGAAGTTATCACAGTACACTTTGTTAATAATGTTCCCACACAGCTGTAAAGATGATCTTAGTGATGTCAAAATCACATTTATCAGCAAAGGGTATAACCATGTTAGAGCAATCAGTTTGGCAATCTTATTAGATGTCATACGTGTGTTATATTGTAGAGGATAACAGATAGCAAGATATCTGTCATAAGACAAGACGGTTAAATTTAAAAGTTCTATGCTTCCAAAAGTGTGTAAACAGAAAATCTGCAGGTAACAAAATGGAGCAGAAACAGTGTGAACGTCAGAGAGAATCTGCTGCAGAAGGAATGGAAACAACCCTGTACTAACATACAGTTCATTCATAAACAGGCTGCACAGAAAAATGTACATAGGTTCATGTAAACTTCTGTTCATGCAGATAACCACAATGAGTAAAACATTGGTAAGAACAATACAAATGTATATAGACATAGTAATTATAAAATATAAGTATTTGAACAGCCCAGTGTCAAAGTAAGCACTGAGTGTGAAATACAAAACCTGTGTAGAGTTTATCATGATCCTCTGTTTGGATTATCACAACTCTACTGTGGAGACACAACAATAATTATTGCATTGTCTTATAGATCTGCAAAAGTTTAACTGGCTTAAACTTACATTTTGACACAATGTGCAGCTCAAACATGAAATACACAAAAAAAGAAGTCAGAGTAGAAACAGTGAACAGATTCATGATCATGGAGACAACAGTAAAATACATCCCTCAAGGCACCATGTCCTTTTCAAAGTGAAGACAATATTTAGGTGTGAAATAACAAACCTTTAGACGAGTGAATCTGATCATTCACCTGTTGACCTGCTGTAGTCTTACTGTGACTCCCTCCTAACTGAGCTGAAACGTTGCAGAGACTTCTTTTAAGTTCAAGAGGGAGGACACCCACAGCAGCAGAGTGACCTCATGATGAAAGGTCACATTGTGATGCTCATGTTTAATTAATGTCAGGAATATCTCAGGGATGTCTCCCAGGAGGAGTTGGACAAAGTTGCTATGGCTGCTGTTATTCAGGAGTCAAAGAATAATAGATAGGATTGATACCCACTGACTGGTAGCCAGGGTGACAATGGAATTGTATTAGCAGGCTTAATAAACTTAAACCAGCCAGAAAATAGTGCTGTGTTGGGTGAGGATGCAAGGTTCTTCATCATAGCGTGCTTCTTCCCAGCATCACAGACTGGTCCAAGGGATGTGGAACCTCACTGGCGTGGAAGCAACCAAAGCTGGTGCGGGAGGTGGAGCGATAACAGCTAGATATAGTTGAGATCATCTCTACACATAGCACTGGTTCCAGAACCAAAATCCTGGACAGAGACTGGACTCCATTTACAAATCAAATCAAATTTTATTTGTATAGCCCAAAGTCGCAAAACACATTTTGCCTCGGAGGGCTTTACAATCTGTACAGGGAGTGACACCCTCTGTCCTTACACCCTCTGTCCTTAGACCCTCTGTCCTTAGACCCTCTGTCCTTACACCCTCTGTCCTTAGACCCTCGGTTCAAGTGAGGAAAAACTTGCCCACAAAAACCCCTTTTAACAGGGAAAAAAGTGGAAGAAACCTCAGGAAGAGCCACAGAGGAGGGATCCCTCTCCCAGGACGGACAGACGTGCAATAGATGTCACGTGTACAGAACAAGTCAACACAAACATTTTGTACAATTACAATGAATGATAAAATGACAATGAATTACAATGAATGATAAAATGATTACAGTAGCAGTGGAACCTGTGATAGAGATAGAGAGACACAGATGCACAGCAGCAGTCACGTTCCACGAGAACCTGCTGGACGAGAGAGCACAGAAACTCCGGGGAAGAAGTTTAGTTAGTAAGATGCATTAACATGTATGTTTACAGCTGGTGGTGAGAGAGAGAGAGAGAGAGAGAGAGAGAGAGAGAGAGAGAGAGAGAGAGAGAGAGAGAGAGAGAGAGAGAGAGAGAGAGAGAGAGAGAGAGAGAGAGAGAGAGAGAGAGAGAGAGAGGGGGTTTTCAGTAAAGGGAGATGTGACTGCATCTTCAACCAAAACCGTGCCTGGCTAGGCATAACCCTGAAAGGGGGAGTCCCCCGGCAGTTTAGTCCTATAGCAGCATAACTAAGGGATGAACTGAGCCAGCCCTAATTATAAGCTCTATCAAAAAGGAAAGTCCCCCCCTCAACTTACAGAGTTGCCCAGAAGATGAACATATCCTGAGGAGGGTTGGCGACACTGAATTTGAGTCGGCCATGTTCCAAACCTCCATTGTTGAGGCAGCTGGTAGGAGTTGTGGTCAGAACATTACCGGTGCCAGTCATGGTGGCAACCTAAGAATCTGCCTGTGGACACCACCAGTGATTACACCATTAAGCTGAAGAAGTAGGCCGTTCGTGCTTGGCTGGCCCAGGAGTCTCCTGACGCAGCAAGAAGGAAGGAAGTTCTGGTTTGACAACACAACCTCTGTGGAGGAGCCAGAATCTGAGCACTCGGGGAAAGCCTTGCATATCTCTGGCAGAGTCAGAAAGTCCTTTGGCCACAAGGCGCCAGGCGTGGAATACATTCTCCCTGAGATGCTGAAGACTTTGGACATTGTTGGGCTGTCTTGGCTGACTTAGAGAACAGGTACAGTACCTGTGGAGTGGCAGACCAGTAACTCACCAGTAACCATTATCCATTATCCAAGATGGCGCTGCGTGGGTCTACCTCTTTAGTGTTTTTATAGTGTTTTAGTGTTTTTTGTTGCTGTTTTTTTTGTCACATCGACACTTTAAGCAAGTGTGCAGCTATGGATGTTCATATTGTTACATTTGTAGTTTGCCTCTTGCTGTTTTTGGAACTTTTTGGTACGGCTGCAGGAAACTCCCTCAACCACGGCTCCATTGTTTACAGCCGGGATCAGCCACACACCCCTTCTCTGTGCGGAGAGGCCGGAGATCCTCGAGGAATTACGGAGACTTGGAGCTGTTAGCGGTCAGCATGCGGCCATACTACCTCCCGAGGGAGTTCTCACATGTTATTGCTGTGACTGTGTACATTCCCCCCCTCGGCGGTCGCTGCTGCAGCGACAGACCAGATCCACACTGTCGTCTCACAGCTTCAAAACCAGCACCCCCAATCCCTCCTCCTCATCTCCGGTGACTTCAATCATGTTTCCCTGTCCTCTGCTCTCCCCACCTTCACCCAGTATGTGAAATGCCACACCAGGGACAATAAAACTTTGGACCTACTGTATGCAAGTCCAGAAGGAACTCTGGCAGAAGATCAGGAAGGGGAAGGACATCTACAGGAGGAAACTGGAGAAGCGGCTGGAGCAGAACAACACCAGGGACGTCTGGAGAGGGCTGCAGACCAACTCAGGCCACAGAAAAGGAGTGGGGAGAGACCAAGCCAGCAGGGACAAGGACTGTGCTGACCAGCTAACAGCTGACCAGCTCTGTGGTGTGGTCGGGCACTTGTTCAACCTGAGCCTGAGCCTGGAGAAAGTCCCGGCCCTGTGGAAGACCTCCTGTGTGGTCCTGGTACCAAAGACGCCGCGCCCCAAGGAGCCGAACCACTTCAGGCCTGTTGCCTTGACTTGTCACCTGCGGCCGCTGGTGCGCACACAGCTGGACCCCCTGCAGTTTGCTTACCAGCCTGGGATTGGGGTGGACGACGCAGTGATCTACCTGCTGCACAGATCGCTGCTACACCTGGAGGACAGCGGGAGCGCTGTGAGGGTCATGTTCTTTGACTTCTCCAGTGCTCCAGAAGTTCTCCGATGACACAGCCGTTGTTGGATGTGTTTCTGAGGGGAACGAGCTGGAATACAGGACGGTCATCAGAGACTTTGTCAGCTGGAGTGAGCTCAACCAGCTTCAGCTAAACACCAGCAAGACGAAGGAGATGATCGTAAACTTCAGGAGGAAAACATCTCACTTCACACCGGTGAACATCCAGGGATCGGACATAGAGGTGGTGGAGAGCTACAGATTCCTGGGTGTTCACCTCAACAATAAACTGGACTGGACTGATAACACCCATGCTCTCTGCAAAAAGGGCCAGAGTGGCCTCCACCTGCTGAGCAGACTGAGGTCCTTCAGAGTGTGCAGGGCTCTCCTCAGGACTTTCTATGACTCTGTGGTGGCCTCAGCCATCTTCATGCTGTGGTCTGCTGGAGAGGGGGCAGCACGGACAGGGACAGGAGCAGACTCAATAGACTGATCAGGAGAGCGAGCTCTGTCCTGGACTGTCCTCTGGACTCCACAGAGGAAGTGGGGGAGAGGAGGATGTTAGCTAAGCTGACATCCATCATGGACAACACCTCTCACCCCCTACATGACACTGTGGGGTCCCTGAGCAGCTCCTTCAGCAGCAGACTGCTACACCCACGATGTAAGAAGGAGAGGTTCAGCAGGTCCTTCATCCAACACACCACCTGCACCACCTGCACCACCTGATCAGGGTGTAGTTTCTGTTCCTGTTTTCAATTACCCACTACTCACCATGGCTGCATATTTATTTTTTTTTAATCTGTATTTATATTTCCATTATGATTACTTACCATGTACAATATTATTCATATCATGTCACTTTACCTGCAGTACTTGTTTTGTCTGTTTGTTTATTGTTTGTTGTTTATTGTTTATTGTTTATTGTGTAGGTTATAAGATACTTCTGTCTGTTCGTTGTGTGTGTCACACTCTGCTGCTGTAATAAGTGAAATTCCCCGTTGTGGGATGAATAAAGTATAATCTAATCTAGCGATATCACTGCTGAAGCTGTCAGACTTATAGTTTTGGCGGGAGACGCACTGATGCGCCAGGATCACCCACCGACAGCCCCATCTACTCCCATGTAAATTGGAGAGGAGAAATTTCCCAAAGGAGCACGGGGCACCTGTTCTTTCTCTCTCTCCCCAGGTCACATTTTTTAACTTTAGACACTGAAATTCGGCATTCACATGGTCGACAAGATGAGGATGCTCACGGTCATTTGGGCTTTTGGATACGACCTACCGTTTGGCATTAGTGTCCACTAGTTGGAGGGGGTTCATTTAGAGATTTTCTGTGTCTCTCAGGGGTCAGAGGGTGAGAGCACACACACACTGACAGCTACTTACTGTATGGGCACATCATTGTTTAAGTAAAAATGTTCCACATAATATTAAACTAAAAAGAACTAAAGATTTACCTTCAGCTTACACAGAAAAATCTAATTAATTGATTTTTGTGATTTTACATGAATTTGTAAATAAATAAATAAAAATACATTTCCTGTACAACAATCAGAAATAACTTTAATTTGTCATAATACTTAAAATATCTTTGGTTTGGTTCTTAATTTACAGACAATGTCTAAAAAATAACAGTTTTGTGCACACTTTAAAAAAAAGAGAAAAATACTGTAAAAATGTCTTTTCGATGCATTTAAATGTTTTTACAGTGACGATTGTGTCGCCTCGTTTTCTCAGCTCTGAAATTAAATTGTGTTCATTCTTCGAGAACATCTTTGGTTTGGTCGTCTGCAGACCGTCCAGGTTGTTTATGACGTTTGTCCACAGCTGAATCATTTGCATTATTTTTATGTGTCTTTAAACATTTTCTCTCGATCATAGAAAAACTTTCACCCTTTAACAAACATTTGAACTTTCCTCTGTGAAAATCTGCCTGCAGCTGTTGGATCGTCCATGAGGAGGCGGTAGAGAGTCATGAAACCTGTTTTCTGGGTCCATCATGAGAAACACCTGGACTGGATAATCAAACACACCTGAGCTGAATAAAGCAGTCAACAGTTAATCCGACTGTTTTCAGATCAGTGCTGTGGTTTCTTGTTTTAATTGAAAAGGTCGACAACTGATCATGAAAACCGAAGTTCAATTCATCGTCTTTAATCTGTTTTTGATGTTTGTCTGCAGAGAAAAAAAAACCCAGTTTAAATCTTTTTATTTCTTTGGATCATGAAACCAACAGAACAATTTTTATCTTCCATGTGTTATGAAAATAAAACTTATTTAATCTTATTTAATAAAGATATGTAGAATATGAATTTAACTAACAAGGAAGTTTAAAAATAATTTACAAAATAAATGTATAATAATGTTTCCTGTAACAGATTTAAATATAAAGTGATTCATTTCTTATATTCACATAGATGGATTTCTATAACACACATTTATGTGAAAAATTATGAATTAAAGTCAAAGTTTTCACATCAAGATTTTCAATAAAAAATCTGACTTCAAAATCATAATTATGACTCTTCATGTGATATAATTTAATGTGACGTGATTAAATGTCAACGCTTCATTTGTCTCATAAGTTTGAATCACTTTTTATTAAACTGTGTCATAATTACTGTTTTGACTAATCTGAGTTCAAACTTCATGTTTTACTTAAAAAGACTCGCTGTCTCACAGTTTTGTCTTTTGTCTCATAATTTCTGTGTATTATTTATTTTATATTATCTCGTACTTACGTTCAAAAAAGCCAAAATGTTGAGTTTGGATGGTGTTGAGTCGTGGTGGATTGTAGTGGACCCACATCTGCACAGACCGGTTTTACTTATCAGAAACTGCATGAACACTAAAGTTTCTAAAAGATGATTCATGTGTCAGCACGTCAGCGTCTTCAGGATGTGCTCTCGGATCTCGGTGGTTCTGATGCCGTAAATGATCGGGTTGAAGCAGCTCGGGAACAGCAGGTACATGGTGCTGAAAAAAACCCGAATGGTTGCAGGAAGACTGTTTCTGATCCGATACGACAGGAAAGCAACAAGTGCAATAGTCAGGCTGACGGTGAACACAATGATGTGGGTGCTGCACGTGTGAAGCGCTTTGACACCGGACCGGCCAGACTTCAGCACAGAGGTGATCAAGATCACCACGTAAGACACAAAAACAAAGAGGGCGTCGAACACCGGGATAAAGAACACGGTCAGTAACCCTGTCAAGTTGTTGATGACGGTGCTTCCACAGGCCAGCTCCACCAAGGCCATGTGCTCACAGAAACAGTGGTTTATCACGTTTTCAGCACAGAACGACAAGTTTCCTGCCAGACTCACAAACAGAGTGATCATGACGACATTTCTGACCACCAGCGGGATGATAAACTTGAGAAACTTTGGCATGGCCATGTGTTCGTGGTAGTACAGTGGCGTGCAAATGGCAAAGTAGCGGTCCAGTGCCATCCATACAAGCAAGGTGGACTGAAAGGTTCCTACAAAGTGAATGAAGTGCATCTGAACCAGGCAGCCAATCAGAGAGATCCCCCTCCAGTTGAAGAGGAAGCTTAGCAGCATGTGGGGCACGAAGAACAGCGGGAGGCTCAGGTCCACGAACGCCATGCCGCCGATGAGGATGTACATCGGCGAGTGGAGGCTCCTCTGTGAGACGATGACGTAGACCAGCAGAGAGTTCGCCGACAACGACACGACGAACATGACGAAGAACGGGATGAAGAGGACGGGCCTCAACGCTCCGAGTTCTTTAAAACCATCGAGGATGAAATGTTTGTGCAAGGAGACGTTATCCATCCTCGCCTCGATCAACGTTTAAGTTGGATCAGCCTGAAAACAGAAAGACACCAAATAAAACGACGACTTCTAGTTTACGAACTTTAGAAAATGAACCAGAGAGCAGGTCTGACATCAAACCACCAAGACTGGAGACAGCTGAAGCAGTCAGAGGATTTTCATACTGACGATATCGGCTAAAATATGTCAAGTTAGATCAGATATAGGTGCAGCGGTGCACCGTCGCCTCAGAGCAGAAGGTTCAGGGTTCGAGGACGATTTCTTACTTAACAGGTTAACTAGTGACTCTTATTGACTCATTGATGTGAGTGTGGATGGTTGTTTCTCTGGCGACCTCTTGCCCAGTGTTAACTGGGTTCATCTCCAGCCCGCCATGACCCTGATGAAGATGAGCTGAAAATGAATCTATAATCAGTGTGATGAGTTCAACAGTCTTTGATATTTTCAGTGTTCGGATAAAAAACTGGCAGCCAATAAACACAGAATAACTGTTAGGATATTAGTACTGTTGATTTCACGGTTAATGTTTTATAAGTATAATGAAAACAATGAATGCTGGATAAAATAAAGGTTTTACCATGACATGACATTATCTGACTGAAAAATAAAACGTTATATCACATAATGCTGAACCTTTACAGATAATTGAGTCTTTGCTTATTGTTACGTGAATATAACAGATAACAGAGCTTGATTGAAGTGTATTAATCTGTCTCATCCAAACAACATATTTAAAGTTCACAACAGTCAAAGTCATGAAATGTGTCCCGTCTTTGTTTCTTTGGTCACTACGTCTCAAATTTACAGACGCTCTGCGGTCAAAAAGATTTTTCGGACTGCGAAGATGAACAGAAACAAATTTACTGAAGTTCAAAGTGCTCAGCGTTCAATAAAAGACGTATTCAGCATAAAAAGCATCCTCGGTGACGGTGATCACACGAAACACAAACTCAGAAAGATCATCGAGTCATTTCAGGCCTGTCTCTATGTTTCAATGTCTCTGATCCAGATTCTACCTGAAACATTAAAATATTATTACTGACCAAACATCGTCTGTTTGGAGACAACATCATGTTCATGTCTGTCCATCATGGTGGATGGATTCATCTTTAACATCTTAATGCAGAGTGTAAAGAAACTCTTCATACCACAAACATTCACCACATATATTATAATACAATATAATAATAATATAATATTTAACAGTGAAACATTTTGATGAACAAACCTGACAGAAAGCAGAGCAGCTTCATTTCTCCTCAGAGAAAACTCAAAGAGACGATCATGAAATGTCGAATAAAATCAGCAGCTTTGACTCGTCGTTTGGAGGTCGATGACCTGAGCGCTGACTCGCCTCCTCCTGAACGCCGACTCGGCACTTTAATAGCCTCTGCCTGACGCTGCCATTGGCTCAAAGTCCACACACCATTGTCCAATCAAAAGAAGAAACTGAGTTTGGAAAAGTAAAAGTTTGAAACCTTCAAACAGATTCAAAAGTTCTTCACCATGAAGTGACCTCGCTCAGATTTGGTCATTTCATGTCCACTTGAGGCTGGCTCCAGAAGTGAGTCAGTCTCCATAAGTCCCCATGTTAAATGTCAGAGATAAACGTGTTTACAGCCTGGTACTATTTATTGAGTTCATGTTTGATATACTTCATGTTTTTAGGCATTGAAATGCTAGCCATGCTGTGACATCACGGAGCCGTGCTGTGACATCACAAGGCCGTGCTGTGACATCACGGAGCCGTGCTGTGACATCACAAGGCCGTGCTGTGACATCACAAGGCCGTGCTGTGACATCACGGAGCCGTGCTGTGACATCACAAGGCCGTGCTGTGACATCACGGAGCCATGCTGTGACATCACAAGGCCGTGCTGTGACATCACAAGGCCGTGCTGTGACATCACAAGGCCGTGCTGTGACATCACAAGGCCGTGCTGTGACATCACCGAGCCGTGCTGTGACATCATCGAGCCGTGCTGTGTGAATACGTGCAGAATGTGGTTTGACATCGTCTCGATGAAATAAGAAGGCCGTCCCTGAAAAAGACGTCGTCTGCTTGGCAGCATATGTTGCTCTAAACCTGTTAATATGGTTCAGCATCAATGGAGCTATCACACATGTGCAGGTTACCCATCATGCCATGCTTTAATGTCCCCCGAAACCATCATGGAAGCTGTTTTGAAATGTGTGCTGATAACAAGCCGGATGGTCCATCTTCTCTTCAGCCTGGAGGACGCAGCATCCATGATTTCCAAACTGTGTCATGGTTTTGAGCTTCCTGTTTTATTTTGAAGGTCTCTCCTTTCTGTTTCTTGTGTGTCTATTTCCTGTCTTTGTTGTGTTTTCCCGCCTGTTTTGATCCTGCTTCACTGCAATCAGGACGATCCCACACACCTGCCACTCACCTGCACACACACCTGTTTTCCATTGGCCCAGTCACCATTTAAGCCACAGATGTGGACACACTGTGACAGACTGTTAGCTCGTGTTTCCATGTGCTTCTTGTTTTGAGTCTCTGTACTGAGAACCTGAATCTGTTTCTGCCTCCCTGACCTGCCTGATTATCTGATGACGTCTGAATATGAAGTTTCAGTGTTTCACATCAACACATTTTGTTTCTGTTTTATTTCACACAATTTACAGACAATGTCTAAAAAATAAAAGTTTTGTGCACACTTTAAAAAAAAGAGAAAAATACTGTAAAAATGTCTTTTCGATGCATTTAAATGTTTTTACAGTGACAATTGTGTCGCCTCGTTTTCTCAGCTCTGAAATTAAATTGTGTTCATTCTTCGAGAACATCTTTGGTTTGGTCGTCTGCAGACCGTCCAGGTTGTTTATGACGTTTGTCCACAGCTGAATCATTTGCATTATTTTTATGTGTCTTTAAACATTTTCTCTCGATCATAGAAAAACTTTCACCCTTTAACAAACATTTGAACTTTCCTCTGTGAAAATCTGCCTGCAGCTGTTGGATCGTCCATGAGGAGGCGGTAGAGAGTCATGAAACCTGTTTTCTGGGTCCATCATGAGAAACACCTGGACTGGATAATCAAACACACCTGAGCTGAATAAAGCAGTCAACAGTTAATCCGACTGTTTTCAGATCAGTGCTGTGGTTTCTTGTTTTAATTGAAAAGGTCGACAACTGATCATGAAAACCGAAGTTCAATTCATCGTCTTTAATCTGTTTTTGATGTTTGTCTGCAGAGAAAAAAAATCAGTTTAAATCTTTTTATTTCTTTGGATCATGAAACCAACAGAACAATTTTTATCTTCCATGTGTTATGAAAATAAAACTTATTTATTCTTATTTAATAGAGATATGTACAATATGAATTTAACTAATCATCAACATCATTTACAAAATATTGCAAAATAAAATGTTTCCTGTCACAGAAAGAAGGATTTAAATATAAACTGATTCATTTCTTACATTCACAAGAAGATTCACAGATGGATTTCTATAACACACATTTATTTGAAAAATTATGAATTAAAGTCAGTTTTCACACATCAAGATTCAATTAAAAAATTTGACTTAAGATAATTATGACTCATGTGATATAATTTAAAGTGACGTGATTAAATGTCAATGCTTCATTTGTCTCATAAAACTTTTTATTAAACTGTCAGAATTACCGTTTTGACTAATTTTCCATTGAAAGTTTAAACTCTGATTTCATATTTTACTTAAACTCGTCTCACAGTTTTGTCTTTTGTCTCATAATTTCATAATTTTACATTTTCTGGTACTTTTGTTCAAAAAAGCCAAAATGTTGAGTTAAGAATATTTTGTTATATTAAAGTGAGAGCAAGAAAAACTTCTTTTATGGGGCAGAAACCTCAAGTAGAACGTGGATCATAGTAGATTATGGTGGATCGTGGTGGATTGTAGTGGACCCACATCTGCACAGACCGGTTTTACTTATCAGAAACTGCATGAACACTAAAGTTTCTAAAAGATGATTCATGTGTCAGCACGTCAGCGTCTTCAGGATGTGCTCTCGGATCTCGGTGGTTCTGATGCCGTAAATGATCGGGTTGAAGCAGCTCGGGAACAGCAGGTACATGGTGCTGAAAAAAACCCGAACGGTTGCAGGAAGACTGTTTCTGATCCGATACGACAGGAAAGCAACAAGTGCAAGAGTCAGGCTGACGGTGAACACAATGATGTGGGTGCTGCACGTGTGAAGCGCTTTGACACCGGATCGGCCAGACTTCAGCACGGAGGTGAAAATCACCACGTAAGACCCACAAACAAAGACGACATCGAACACCGGGATAAAGAACACGGTCAGTAACCCTGTCAAGTTGTTGATGACGGTGCTTCCACAGGCCAGCTCCACCAAGGCCATGTGCTCACAGAAACAGTGGTTTATCACGTTTTCAGCACAGAACGACAAGTTTCCTGCCAGACTCACAAACAGAGTGATCATGACGACATTTCTGACCACCAGCGGGATGATAAACTTGAGAAACTTTGGCATGGCCATGTGTTCGTGGTAGTACAGTGGCGTGCAAATGGCAAAGTAGCGGTCCAGTGCCATCCATACAAGCAAGGTGGACTGAAAGGTTCCTAAAAAGTGAATGAAGTGCATCTGAACCAGGCAGCCAATCAGAGAGATCCCCCTCCAGTTGAAGAGGAAGCTTAGCAGCATGTGGGGCACGAAGAACAGCGGGAGGCTCAGGTCCACGAACGCCATGCCGCCGATGAGGATGTACATTGGCGAGTGGAGGCTCCTCTGTGAGACGATGACGTAGACCAGCAGAGAGTTCGCCGACAACGACACGACGAACATGAAGAAGAACGGGATGAAGAGGACGGGCCTCAACGCTCCGAGTTCTTTAAAACCATCGAGGATGAAATGTTTGTGCAAGGAGACGTTATCCATCCTCGCCTCGATCAACGTTTAAGTTGGATCAGCCTGAAAACAGAAAGACACCAAATAAAACGACGACTTCTAGTTTACGAACTTTAGAAAATGAACCAGAGAGCAGGTCTGACATCAAACCACCAAGACTGGAGACAGCTGAAGCAGTCAGAGGATTTTCATACTGACGATATCGGCTAAAATATGTCAAGTTAGATCAGATATAGGTGCAGCGGTGCACCGTCGCCTCAGAGCAGAAGGTTCAGGGTTCGAGGACGATTTCTTACTTAACAGGTTAACTAGTGACTCTTATTGACTCATTGATGTGAGTGTGGATGGTTGTTTCTCTGGCGACCTCTTGCCCAGTGTTAACTGGGTTCATCTCCAGCCCGCCATGACCCTGATGAAGATGAGCTGAAAATGAATCTATAATCAGTGTGATGAGTTCAACAGTCTTTGATATTTTCAGTGTTCGGATAAAAAACTGGCAGCCAATAAACACAGAATAACTGTTAGGATATTAGTACTGTTGATTTCACGGTTAATGTTTTATAAGTATAATGAAAACAATGAATGCTGGATAAAATAAAGGTTTTACCATGACATGACATTATCTGACTGAAAAATAAAACGTTATATCACATAATGCTGAACCTTTACAGATAATTGAGTCTTTGCTTATTGTTACGTGAATATAACAGATAACAGAGCTTGATTGAAGTGTATTAATCTGTCTCATCCAAACAACATATTTAAAGTTCACAACAGTCAAAGTCATGAAATGTGTCCCGTCTTTGTTTCTTTGGTCACTAAGTCTCAAATTTACAGACGCTCTGCTGTCAAAAAGATTTTTCGGACTGCGAAGATGAACAGAAACAAATTTACTGAAGTTCAAAGTGCTCAGCGTTCAATAAAAGACGTATTCAGCATAAAAAGCATCCTCGGTGACGGTGATCACACGAAACACAAACTCAGAAAGATCATCGAGTCATTTCAGGCCTGTCTCTATGTTTCAATGTCTCTGATCCAGATTCTACCTGAAACATTAAAATATTATTACTGACCAAACATCGTCTGTTTGGAGACAACATCATGTTCATGTCTGTCCATCATGGTGGATGGATTCATCTTTAACATCTTAATGCAGAGTGTAAAGAAACTCTTCATACCACAAACATTCACCACATATATTATAATACAATATAATAATAATATAATATTTAACAGTGAAACATTTTGATGAACAAACCTGACAGAAAGCAGAGCAGCTTCATTTCTCCTCAGAGAAAACTCAAAGAGACGATCATGAAATGTCGAATAAAATCAGCAGCTTTGACTCGTCGTTTGGAGGTCGATGACCTGAGCGCTGACTCGCCTCCTCCTGAACGCCGACTCGGCACTTTAATAGCCTCTGCCTGACTTCTTTCAGATTCAAAAGTTCTTCACCATGAAGTGACCTCGCTCAGATTTGGTCATTTCATGTCCACTTGAGGCTGGCTCCAGAAGTGAGTCAGTCTCCATAAGTCCCCATGTTAAATGTCAGAGATAAACGTGTTTACAGCCTGGTACTATTTATTGAGTTCATGTTTGATATACTTCATGTTTTTAGGCATTGAAATGCTAGCCATGCTGTGACATCACGGAGCCGTGCTGTGACATCACAAGGCCGTGCTGTGACATCACAAGGCCGTGCTGTGACATCACAAGGCCGTGCTGTCTCTCCTTTCTGTTTCTTGTGTTTCTATTTCCTGTCTTTGTTGTGTCTTCCCGCCTGTTTTGATACTGCTTCACTGCAATCAGGACGATCCCACACACCTGCCACTCACCTGCACACACACCTGTTTTCCATTGGCCCAGTCACCATTTAAGCCACAGATGTGGACACACTGTGACAGACTGTTAGCTCGTGTTTCCATGTGCTTCTTGTTTTGAGTCTCTGTACTGAGAACCTGAATCTGTTTCTGCCTCCCTGACCTGCCTGATTATCTGATGACGTCTGAATATGAAGTTTCAGTGTTTCACATCAACACATTTTGTTTCTGTTTTATTTCACACAGCGGGAAGAGTTCTTTGAGTTTTTTTTTCTCCAAAAACCATAAAAATCGGTCTATAAGGAACCATGTTGAATAAAGTTCTGACTGGTTCTGTAAAGAACCGTTTTAAACAGTTCTTCAGTAAATGTTCAGGGTAAAATGGTTCTCTGGTGCCTTCAAAGACCCATTTTTAGTTCCACAAAGAATCTTTCATTAAGAAGTTCTTTGAAGAACAATTTGTCCAAACGGTTCTTTCAGAGAATGATCAAAAATAGTTCCTTCAATTTCTTTATATAATATATATATTTATAAATGAAGACATATTTATTTATAAGGTTCCTTAAGGCACCATAAATGGTCCTCCAAAGGACTCCAAAAAGTAAAAATTGTTTTTTTAAGGAACCGTTGTGGATAAAGTTCTTTGTGAACCCGAGTGGTTCTGTTCCTCTGTAAAAATGTGTTTTAAGTGGTTCTTTTGTAAAAATCAAGAACATGAACAGAGTCGTCGTCGGTTTCCTGACGTTCCTTTTGACTTCATTCAGTCACAGACAGGAAGAGGAAGTCGACCTGTGGTCAAAGAACACATGAGCTCATCACAAATTCATGGTTCTTCATATTTATTCTGTTTTTTTTTGTGAATTTTGAACAGAAATCACCTGTTCAGGTAAAAACAAACTGGACCAGATTGTGAACACATGACGTCAGGCAGCCAAAGGTCAGAGATAACTCTGAATCATGTTTATTAGTCATTGTTTTGGCTGTATGTTGGACACAGTCGGTCTCTGATGGGTGATTTCATCATGTTTACTGTATCTTTTCTCAGTAATGAGTCCCAGCAGAGCTCCTCATCTATTTTCACCTGTAACAACACAAAGGCACCTGTGGACGCTCGGACACTCTGGAGACTCGAGCCGCCTTCACTAACTAGAGCCAATTAGAGCACAGGGAATCATGGGAGGACACTCTCCTGTCACCATGGTGACTGAACAGAGCAGCTTCAGGCCTCCTGTGTAGTGACCAAAAGAAAGATGTTTTGTTTTGTTGGTGCTCCCGAAGGAGTCTGACGGCAGGTGTAACACAAAGTTACTCAGAGACTTTATTTTATTCTAATAAATACAAATTATTCACTACTTATGCCTGCTGGTCATCTTTCTAATCAAACCACCTTCCAATAAATAATCAATCACATTAAACATTTACTCCTTTAAGTTTTGTGTGTGCTGATGCAGAGACACACTGAATCATCAGGTCTTAAAGTACTCTATACATCCATATAAGTTGTCTTATCACAGTATTCAATGTATCAGAATCACTTTTATTAGTCAGGTTTGTGTTCACATACAAGGAGTTTGAATTCAGATTCAGGGTGTGATGGATTTGATCCAAACCCAGAGAATAGACTGAATGATGGCGGTGTTGAACTGGATCAGCAGCTCCTGAGCTGGAACAGGAAGTCCATCCTCTGCTGGGCTGGATGATGGTTTCTGTCGGACTCCTGAGTGTTTCCACGGCAGACACAGTGTTGTTGAGTATCGACCTACTGATGCGCTGAATTAGTTTCAAACTCTCTCTTGCAACTATTAGCAAAAAGAGTTTTGAAAATGGTATTTGATTATATAACTTTCACAGATTGTGACTCATCAAATTCAGTTTTAAATTCATTAAAGTGATGAGAGATGTTCATGCTGCACAAACCGAAGACGGGCATATAATACAAGTGAAGGTACGGTAGTCTAAACAAAAGATTTGGGTTTGAGCTAGAAGTTTTTGGCTGATAACATTGGTTTGATTTTTGCGATATTTCTCAACTGGAAGAAACATGACTGGATAAACTCAGTTCAAAATGTGTTGGTCAGAAGACTACCAAGACTCTTGGAGGTGGTCTTTGTTGTGGAGAAATTGCTGAAGTCAAAGGTCAATGGTGAGGTCAGGAGTTCAGAAAGTGTTCAGGAGCCTCTGATGTCTTATGCTGTCATATTTATTGTCGCTTGGCCAAGGAGAATTAGAGACACTCTCATAGTTCATCAGAAGTGCCTGAGTCGGTCTCACATTCTGCTGAACTCGTGCTGGTGGATAGACTTTAAACCTCAAGATAACACCACAAATACTATACGCCCAGAACTAGACTCAGAGAATGTTTTTACCCATGCAGGTGTTACTGTCAGCATATTCTATGTCTAGTCTGGAGACACTGTTGTCTGTTTATGTTAATGGAACATCAACGGCACGCTTTCTATTATGTCTATGAAGGCAACATAAGGTCACCACAGTGTGGAGATACACTGGCACCTACTGTTCTCAAGCAAAGCCAAACAATTAATACTGCCGAGGACCTCAAGGCCCACATAGAACAGTTTTACAAGAATATCATTTAGAATAAAAGTTAAAGTATTTCAGCTGAAAGGTCAGAGGTCCTCACACGCACAAAGTGGTTCAGTCAGTCTTTACGAGTTAAGCACTCAAACTCCAACAAAGGAATGTGGCAAAAACAAAAATTTTAATATTAACTAAGACTGAAAGTTGATTTAGACTGATATTATGATCACTGACCAGACCAGTAAGGACGAAACGGTTGAACCGAGGACTGAAATGGGTGTAGCAACCGCAACACTCTTAAAAAGGATGAAATGTGTGTGGTGTCATAAAGTTGGAGATGTCGAAGAAGCATTAAGTAATATGGACAGCTGAATTACTAAACTGAGACAGCTTAACACAAGTAGAGTGAACTAAAAGAAAAGGCCAAGCAGCTGGAAAGCCTCAGCAGAAGATACAACCCATGGCTGTTTGGCCAAACTATCATTGAAATATCAGACATCGGAAAGAGAAATCCAACAAGTTATGTTGTCACTCTAAGAAGTCCTTGAAAGACAAACTTATGTTGGAGCCAGAGGTGGAAAATGCTTATTGAGTTGGACCTGTGTTCAAATCTGGAAACAGGATTAGATTTACAGTGGAAACCCTTAAATAATCACAGATATCAACATAATGATGTATATTTCTGGTTCTGCTTATTAATGACAACTTAAACTAGAGTGTTTAAGGACAAATGTGTGCATGAGGTGGATGAAAAGGGTATTAACTGAAACTTAAAGTTAACCATTCATCTCGCTTTATGTCAGCAGGTGTTGTACAAAGTTTTCCTTTTGTCGATATCAAACATGAGTATGAATCATTGTGACCTTTCATAATGAGGTCACTGTGTTCGGTGGGTGTCTCCAGACTCAAAGTTAAAAAGAAATGAAAGCAGAGTTTGAGCACAGTTAGGAGGGACTCATGACTGTAAGACGACAGGTGATCCCTTAAGTTCACACGTTACAAACTTATGTGGTCATTCTTAACCTTTGAATATGAAATAGTACATTTGGGGTTGTTTGATGAAATCCATTACAATGAATCTATTTGGTACGTTTATGCTGATTCTGTTTATGTGCTTCATGTTTTATAACCAGTTTAATCTACAAAAATGTAATACCGTGTGTGTTTTGTGACGAGTGAACGAGGCTCATGAACTTGACTCAGGTTTCGTATTTTACTCTCGGTGCGTACTTTGATACCGGAGTCATTAAATATTTATATTTCCTGATTGTTTTGATTCTATATATTTTTATTATTTTTGCCAATGTATTGCCCGTTGTAGCAATCTATAAGAACAGAAGTTTACATGAACCTATGTACATTTTTCTGTGCAGCCTGTTCATAAATGGGTTCTATGGTAGTACAGGGTTGTTTCCATTCCTTCTTCTTCAGATTCTCTCAGATATTCACATTATTTCAGCTCCTTTTTGTTTCCTGCAGATTTTCTTTGTGTACACTTATGGAAGTACAGAATTTTTAAACTTAGCTGTCATGTCTTATGACAGATATCTTGCAATCTGTTATCCTCTACAATATAACACACGTATGACTGTTCAGAAGGTTGCCATGTTTATTGCAGTGATATGGTCGGTGGTATTTCTTGTGAATTTCGTCACATTGCCTTTGATTGTTCGTTTACAGCTGTGTGGGAACGTCATTCACAAAGTTTACTGTGACAACCACTCCATCGTGAAACTATCCTGCTTTGACACAACACTCAATAACATCTACGGACTCTTCGTTAGCGCCTTTTCAGTGTTCGGTCCTCTGATTTTAATCATCTACACGTACATGAAGATTTTTAAAGTTTGCTTTTCTGGTTCTAAACAGACCAGACAAAAAGCTGTCAGTACCTGCACACCTCACCTCGCTTCTCTCATTAACTTTTCTTTCGGGGCTTGTTTTGAAATATTACAGAGCAGGTTTGATATGAACAGTTTACCCAGTATGTTACGAATATTCTTATCGTTATACTTTCTGACATGCCCGCCGCTCTTCAACCCTGTAATGTACGGCCTGAATCTGTCCAAAATCCGTATCACATGTAAAAATCTGCTTTTAAATGAAGGGTATTAGTATTAGTAACCTTTAATGTCATTGGACCTGTGTTATTTTAACCGGACTGTGTTAAACTTTTAAACACTATTTTTGTATAAGTCTTCAACATGTTTTGCTTTTGTAAATATAAACATGGCATTGAAACACTAAAAACTAAAATACTTTGCATGTGTGACTCTGCCTGATTTGTTCACCGAGTACAGAAATAAGTGTACACTTAACGTCCTGAAAATTGTGTTGTAGTTGTTGTTACAGCCTGTGCGAGACAAATGTCCAGCATTCATATGATATTGTTGTTTTTTACTTGTCTTGTCTTCTTTGCTATGAGTCTGTCACATGTCTCTGTCCTGAAGACTTTCTTCCTGTTGAAGGTTTGTTTCTCAAATTAAGACTCTAACAATGTAAAGATCTCTTATACTCTCCTCTGCTGGAGTTTCTCCTTATCTGGGTCCAGGCTCGAAGGATAGCGGGTGTCATTTATATATAGATTGTAAAGCCAGCTAAGACAAACTGGGATTTGTGATATTGGGTTATCTAAATAAAATTGACTTGACTTGACGAGAGCTTGCTCATTACAAAAGTTGCTTTGGCAGCATCTACAAAGAAAGTTCAGTCTAGTAAAGTGGAGATTGAGGAGGCTGAACAAATCTTAATAATCTTTGAAGATACAAAGTAAAATCAGTTCACACACTATCCGGTAGTATTAACAGTCAGGGCCTGTCAGATCTCTGAAAGTCAGTCAGGTTCATTTCACATGGCTGAAAGAGCCAGAGGTCAACCTGGACTTGAACTTCACATCAGCATGAGACCTCCTGATTCCTGTAGTGACTGATTGTGTGATCAGCACAGATTGGTGTAAAACCACGAGGGACCCACTTTACTCCCATGCTGCCAAGTAAGCTTGACAGATGTGACGTCTAGATGGTGCTACAGTCAGGTGTTTGCCCATGAGCAAAGCAAAAGAGCATCTCCAAACCAGAGGCCTGCAGACAGGGTGTGATCGTCGGAGGGCTCAGGGGTCTTTGAAACAGCAGATGACTTAAAAACCTCAAGAGGAAGCTCAAGTTCCCAAATACAGACACTGCAACAATTTAACATTCTGAATGAAGTCTCACTGACACAAATGCATCAATGGATCACACCTTTGGTCTTTTTGATGTGAAACTACAAAACTAAAAACACAGTATAATCTCATTAACCTGAGATTATGTAATTTTGATTAAAGTCAAAAACAAAGTCTGTGATATGAATTTAAATGTTCCAGCAGCAAACTAAAGATCAAAAAGTGTTTAAAGTGAAGTTGACTCAAAAACTCTGTACACTAAACAAACAATATAATGTACACCCACCGGCCACTTTATTAGGTACACTTGTACAATCCACAGTACTGATAGTGTTTGTTTTTGTTGACAGTGTCAGAGGTTTATTCATTTAACTGTTACGTTTATTGTTGAGCTTGTAGTTTGCAGTGGTGTTAAACTGCATTATATTGAGGGGTTCCTAATATTATGGCCCTCATGTATGAAAATGTGTGGCCATAATATGTATTAAACACATCATAATATTATGTATATTAGATCACATTGAATTGTACATGTGTACCTAATGAAATGGCTGCTTGGTGTACATTATACCGTATGTGTAGTGTGATCTGATCATGTGCGACACATTTTGGCAATCCTAGAGTTAATTAAAATCGCAGACTAGTATCTTTGACTTTAATAAAAATTAAATAATCTCAAATTAATAAGATTATGCTGTGTATCTAATAATGTGGCCAGTCAGTGTGTATTGCTAATATGAGATTAACAGTGATTTGTGCCGATCTAAAGGCCTTTACACTAAACTGTTAACTGTCTAAGATACTAATGAAGAGATACAGTAAGTCTGTCATGTATGCAATATAATCTAAATATAAATATGTTGAGGTGTAATTTTACATTTGCTTATTTCTTAATGTTACATGACTTTATCAGGAGGATTGTGCACATTTCAGAATAAACAGGCAGAGAAGTTTCTGTACTTCATGTGTTATTTTATAAAACATTAAAATATTACCATTAAAATTCTGATCAAAGTAAAATATAACAATATTAAGAGTCTGCTTTTGATATCAGGCTTTTACATTTGTTACGGATTTTGGACAGATTCAGGCCGTACATCACGGGGTTAAAGAGCGGCGGGCATGTCAGATAGTACAATGATAAGAATATTCGTAACATGTTGGGCACACGGCTCATGTTAAATCTGCTCTGTAATATTTCAAAACAAGCCCCGACAGAAAAGTTAAAGAGGGAGGCGAGGTGAGGTGTGCAGGTACTGATGGCTTTTTGTCTCGTCTGTTTGGAACCAGAAAAACAAACCAGAAGAATCTTCATGTACGTATAAAATATTAAAAGTAAAGCACCAAAGATTGTAACAAAAGTGGCGAGGAGTCCATAGAAATTAATTGCACTGATGTCGGAGCATGACAACTTTACAACAGAGTGAGAAGCACAGAAAACTTTGTCAATGATGTTTCCACAGAGCTGCAAAGGAGAAGTCAAAGATAACAACACAACCATTGCAAAACAAGGCCAAAGCCATGTTACAGCAATGAGTACGGCAATCTTCTTATGTGTCATACGTGTGTTATATTGTAGAGGATAACAGATAGCAAGATATCTGTCATAAGACATGATGGCTAAGTTTAAATATTCTACACCTCCATAAGAATGAGCACAAAATATCTGCAGGAAACAAACTGAAGCAGAAACAGTGTGAATGTCAGAAAGTATCTGCTGCAGAAGGAATGGAAACAACCCTGTACTACCAAACAGTTCATTCATAAACAGGCTGCACAGAAAAATGTACATAGGTTCATGTAAACTTCTGTTCATGCAGATAACCACAATGAGTAAAACATTAGCACAAATAATGAAAATATACAAAGAAATAATGATTATAAAATGTAAGTACTTAAAAACACCGGTGTCAAAATAGGCAGCAAGTATGAAATATGAAACCTGTGTGGAGTTTATCATGATCCTCACTTTGGTCAAACATCAGAGGATAATGATGTTACCTTTTGTTGAACATTTGTAAAAAGTGATATTTTGGTTGGCGAAGTTAACCTAAACATCAAATACAGATGAACAGAAGTCTTTGCAGTAATACTGAACACATTCATTGTCATGCAAACACCTCAAACGTACCCTGTATTTCCTTTAGAATGTCAATATAATGTTCACGTTAGAACTGAATCAAAGCGTGACTCTGTGAATTCAAACAACACTCGTCCTGCTGAGTCACCGTTCATCCCTCCGAAATGACCTGAAACTCTGCTTCGACTTCTTTTAAACTTTCCAAGGCAGAAGACAGCCACAGCAGCAGTCTGACCTCATCAGGAAAGTTCACACTGATTCATACTGAACTTTAATTACTGTCAGTTAAACAGAAACAAATGAATGATGTCATCTCTACATGTTCAGGGTCACTAACGTTCACCACCATCAGTTCATCAAACCTTCATTAGTCTGGATAAAGATGTTCTACATGGCGAAATCCTCCTGGCCTCTAAATTAATTTTACAATATTCATAGTCACATTGAACAATTCAACAACTCTCCCACGTGAACTCTATCTCTACTTTCCGGATAACATCATGGAAAAGGTGGAAAAAGTAGAGAACATAAACATCAGCTACAATCATTACCACAAGCAAGTCCATCACTGTGTTCAGCTCAGCATCAGAGGAGGTAAACGTGGATTTAACAGACTCTGCCAACATTCAGGAACAGCGGCCATCTTACTGAGGTCATAGTATGTAAACAAACCTCAACACATGACCTCGAAGACCATCAATGTTACTGAGGACATCAATGGTCATCAAACATTCTGATGAAAGTGTCTCAAGTGACACAAATCAACAATGACAGCAGCTCAGATTAGAGTTCACAGAAACGCTTCACAGAGTTCAAGTAGCAGACACATGTCAACATCAAGTGTTCAGAGGAGACTGTGTGAATCACACCTTCATGGTCTGAATGACTGCAAACAAACCACGACCACAAACAAACACATGAATGCACATTAGACCAGAGGAAATCTGGACTTTGGTCTGATGAGTCCAAATCTGACAGTTCTGGTTCAGACCTGTCTTTGTGTGGTGATGGATCTTTGATCAGTGTTCCTTGATATATACACCAATCAGCCACAACATCTAACATTGTGTAGGTCCCCCTCTTGCCGTCAGAGCAGTCCTGATCCGTCGAGGCCTGGACTCCTTTGAACATGTGCTGTGGTATCTGACACCAACGCTAGATGCCACAGTTAGCAGAAGATCCTTTAAGTCTTGGAAATTGCGAGGTAGGCCTCCATGGATCGGACTTGTTAGTCCAGCACATCTAACAGATGCTTGATTAGACTGAGATCTGGGGCAGATGGAGTCAACACCTTCAAACTGTTGCTGTGTTCTTCAAACTATTCCTGAACCATCTTTGCTTTGTGGCAGGAAGAAGAATATGTTGAATGTCCTGCTAAACCTGCTGCCTAAATCAGAGTGTTTAAGGAGAAATGTGTGTGTATGAGGTGGATGAAAAGGGTATTAACTGAAACTTAAAGTTAACCATTCATCTTTCTTTGTCAGCAGGTGTTGTACAAAGTTTTCCTTTTGTCGATATTAAACATGAGCATGAATCATTGTGACCTTTCATAATGAGGTCACTGAGTTCAGTGGGTGTCTTCAGACTCAAAGTTAAAAAGAAATGAAAGCAGAGTTTGAGCACAGTTAGGAGGGACTCATGACTGTAACATGACAGGCGATCCCTTAAGTTCACACGAAATCCATTACAATGAATCTCTTTGGTACGTTTATGCTGATTCTGTTTATGTGCTTCATGTTTTATAACCAGTTTAATCTACAAAAAGGTAATACTGTGTGTGTTTTGTGACGAGTGAACGAGGCTCATGAACTTGACTCAGGTTTCGTATTTTACTCTCGGTGCGTACTTTGATACCGGAGTCATTAAATATTTATATTTCCTGATTGTTTTGATTCTATATATTTTTATTATTTTTGCCAATGTATTGCCCGTTGTAGCAGTCTATAAGAACAGAAGTTTACATGAACCTATGTACATTTTTCTGTGCAGCCTGTTCATAAATGGGTTATATGGTAGTACAGGGTTGTTTCCATTCCTTCTTCTTCAGATTCTCTCAGATATTCACATTATTTCAGCTCCTTTTTGTTTCCTGCAGATTTTCTTTGTGTACACTTATGGAAGCACAGAATTTTTAAACTTAGCCGTCATGTCTTATGACAGATATCTTGCAATCTGTTATCCTCTACAATATAACACACGTATGACTGTTCAGAAGGTTGCCATGTTTATTGCAGTGATATGGTCGGTGGTATTTCTTGTGAATTTCGCCACATTGCCTTTGATTGTTCGTTTACAGCTGTGTGGGAACGTCATTCACAAAGTTTACTGTGACAACCACTCCATCGTGAAACTATCCTGCTTTGACACAACACTCAATAACATCTACGGACTCTTCGTTAGCGCCTTTTCAGTGTTCGGTCCTCTGATTTTAATCATCTACACGTACATGAAGATTTTTAAAGTTTGTTTTTCTGGGTCTAAACAGACCAGACAGAAAGCCATCAGTACCTGCACACCTCACCTCGCTTCTCTCATTAACTTTTCTTTCGGGGCTTGTTTTGAAATATTACAGAGCAGGTTTGATATGAACAGTTTACCCAGTGTTACGACCCGGCTCGAGGTGGGGAGCCGTAACAAGTGATTTGGGATTGAAATGAGGTGGAGACGACACTTGAACTAGTTCTGGTTAAGTCAGACGTTTAATTAACCAGTATAGAGCATTTGCTCAAGAAAGACACAACAAAGGGAGGCTATATGGGGCTGACAAAAGTTCACAAAAGGAAGCTAAACACAGAGACTAGCTCAAGAAAAAGAACAAAGGGAGGTCAGCACCCATAAGCTTACAAAACAAACAAAACTAGCAACTTAGGTTTCACAAAACTCAGGATCAAATGTAATCTAAACAAAATGGCCACAGCCAGGCAATAACACACAATACAACTCTCTAAGGACTCTCTTAGATTAGCACAAAAGGGAATCTGCAACCAACAGCGAGGCAGACTGATCACTGAATCACAGCCGCCCTGAATTGTGGAGAACACAAGCTATTTAACTGCAGCTGGGGTTGATTGATGACTCAGATTGGCAGGAAAGTAGGCGGTCCCAGCCCCAGAGAAACCACTCCCTGCAGGGAAACACACTTAAGACAGGATAATGGCCAGTGGCGGCCGTAACACCCAGTATGTTACGAATATTCTTATCGTTATACTTTCTGACATGCCCGCCGCTCTTCAACCCTGTAATGTACGGCCTGAATCTGTCCAAAATCCGTATCACATGTAAAAATCTGATTTTAAATGAAGGGTATTAGTATTAGTAACCTTTAATGTCATTGGACCTGTGTTATTTTAACCGGACTGTGTTAAAACTTTTAAACACTATTTTTGTATAAGTCTTCAACATGTTTTGCTTTTGTAAATATAAACATGGCATTGAAACACTAAAAACTAAAATACTTTGCATGTGTGACTCTGCCTGATTTGTTCACTGAGTACAGAAATAAGTGTACACTTAACGTCCTGAAAATTGTGTTGTAGTTGTTGTTACAGCCTGTGCGAGACAAATGTCCAGCATTCATATGATATTGTTGTTTTTTACTTGTCTTGTCGTCTTTGCTATGAGTCTGTCACATGTCTCTGTCCTGAGGACTTTCTTCCTGTTGAAGGTTTGTTTCTCAAATTAAGACTCTAACAATGTTAAGATCTCTTATACTCCCCTCTGCTGGAGTTTCTCCTTATCTGGGTCCAGGCTTGAAGGATAGCGGGTGTCATTTATGTATAGATTGTAAAGCCAGCTAAGACAAACTGGGATTTGTGATATTGGGTTATCTAAATAAAATTGACTTGACTTGACGAGAGCTTGCTCATTACAAAAGTTGCTTTGGCAGCATCTACAAAGAAAGTTCAGTCTAGTAAAGTGGAGATTGAGGAGGCTGAACAAATCTTAATAATCTTTGAAGATACAAAGTAAAATCAGTTCACACACTATCCGGTAGTATTAACAGTCAGGGCCTGTCAGATCTCTGAAAGTCAGTCAGGTTCATTTCACATGGCTGAGAGAGCCAGAGGTCAACCTGGACTTGAACTTCACATCAGCATGAGACCTCCTGATTCCTGTAGTGACTGATTGTGTGATCAGCACAGATTGGTGTAAAACCACGAGGGACCCACTTTACTCCCATGCTGCCAAGTAAGCTTGACAGATGTGACGTCTAGATGGTGCTACAGTCAGGTGTTTGCCCATGAGCAAAGCAAAAGAGCATCTCCAAACCGGAGGCCTGCAGACAGGGTGTGATCGTCGGAGGGCTCAGGGGTCTTTGAAACAGCAGATGACTTAAAAACCTCAAGAGGAAGCTCAAGTTCCCAAATACAGACACTGCAACAATTTAACATTCTGAATGAAGTCTCACTGACACAAATGCATCAATGGATCACACCTTTGGTCTTTTTGATGTGAAACTACAAAACTAAAAACACAGTATAATCTCATTAACCTGAGATTATCTAATTTTGATTAAAGTCAAAAACAAAGTCTGTGATATGAATTTAAATGTTCCAGCAGCAAACTAAAGATCAAAAAGTGTTTAAAGTGAAGTTGACTCAAAAACTCTGTACACTAAACAAACAATATAATGTACACCCACCGGCCACTTTATTAGGTACACTTGTACAATCCACAGTACTGATAGTGTTTGTTTTTGTTGACAGTGTCAGAGGTTTATTCATTTAACTGTTACGTTTATTGTTGAGCTTGTAGTTTGCAGTGGTGTTAAACTGCATTATATTGAGGGGTTCCTAATATTATGGCCCTCATGTATGAAAATGTGTGGCCATAATATGTATTAAACACATCATAATATTATGTATATTAGATCACATTGAATTGTACATGTGTACCTAATGAAATGGCTGCTTGGTGTACATTATACCGTATGTGTAGTGTGATCTGATCATGTGCGACACATTTTGGCAATCCTAGAGTTAATTAAAATCGCAGACTAGTATCTTTGACTTTAATAAAAATTAAATAATCTCAAATTAATAAGATTATGCTGTGTATCTAATAATGTGGCCAGTCAGTGTGTATTGCTAATATGAGATTAACAGTGATTTGTGCCGATCTAAAGGCCTTTACACTAAACTGTTAACTGTCTAAGATACTAATGAAGAGATACAGTAAGTCTGTCATGTATGCAATATAATCTAAATATAAATATGTTGAGGTGTAATTTTACATTTGCTTATTTCTTAATGTTACATGACTTTATCAGGAGGATTGTGCACATTTCAGAATAAACAGGCAGAGAAGTTTCTGTACTTCATGTGTTATTTTATAAAACATTAAAATATTACCATTAAAATTCTGATCAAAGTAAAATATAACAATATTAAGAGTCTGCTTTTGACATCAGGCTTTTACATTTGTTACGGATTTTGGACAGATTCAGGCCGTACATCACGGGGTTAAAGAACGGCGGGCATGTCAGATAGTACAATGATAAGAATATTCGTAACATGTTGGGCACACGGCTCATGTTAAATCTGCTCTGTAATATTTCAAAACAAGCTCCGACAGAAAAGTTAAAGAGGGAAGCGAGGTGAGGTGTGCAGGTACTGATGGCTTTTTGTCTCGTCTGTTTGGAACCAGAAAAACAAACCAGAAGAATCTTCATGTACGTATAAAATATTAAAAGTAAAGCACCAAAGATTGTAACAAAAGAGGCGAGGAGTCCATAGAAATTAATTGCACTGGTGTCGGAGCATGACAACTTTACAACAGAGTGAGAAGCACAGAAAACTTTGTCAATGATGTTTCCACAGAGCTGCAAAGGAGAAGTCAAAGATAACAACACAGCCAGTGCAAAACAAGGCCAAAGCCATGTTACAGCAATGAGTACGGCAATCTTCTTATGTGTCATACGTGTGTTATATTGTAGAGGATAACAGATAGCAAGATATCTGTCATAAGACATGATGGCTAAGTTTAAATATTCTACACCTCCATAAGAATGAGCACAAAATATCTGCAGGAAACAAACTGAAGCAGAAACAGTGTGAATGTCAGAAAGTATCTGCTGCAGAAGGAATGGAAACAACCCTGTACTACCAAACAGTTCATTCATAAACAGGCTGCACAGAAAAATGTACATAGGTTCATGTAAACTTCTGTTCATGCAGATAACCACAATGAGTAAAACATTAGCACAAATAATGAAAATATACAAAGAAATAATGATTATAAAATGTAAGTACTTAAAAACACCGGTGTCAAAATAGGCAGCAAGTATGAAATATGAAACCTGTGTGGAGTTTATCATGATCCTCACTTTGGTCAAACATCAGAGGATAATGATGTTACCTTTTGTTGAACATTTGTAAAAAGTGATATTTTGGTTGGCGAAGTTAACCTAAACATCAAATACAGATGAACAGAAGTCTTTGCAGTAATACTGAACACATTCATTGTCATGCAAACACCTCAAACGTACCCTGTATTTCCTTTAGAATGTCAATATAATGTTCACGTTAGAACTGAATCAAAGCGTGACTCTGTGAATTCAAACAACACTCGTCCTGCTGAGTCACCGTTCATCCCTCCGAAATGACCTGAAACTTTGCTTCGACTTCTTTTAAACTTTCCAAGGCAGAAGACAGCCACAGCAGCAGTCTGACCTCATCAGGAAAGTTCACACTGATTCATACTGAACTTTAATTACTGTCAGTTAAACAGAAACAAATGAATGATGTCATCTCTACATGTTCAGGGTCACTAACGTTCACCACCATCAGTTCATCAAACCTTCATTAGTCTGGACAAAGATGTTCTACATGGCGAAATCCTCCTGGCCTCTAAATTAATTTTACAATATTCATAGTCACATTGAACAATTCAACAACTCTCCCACGTGAACTCTATCTCTACTTTCCGGATAACATCATGGAAAAGGTGGAAAAAGTAGAGAACATAAACATCAGCTACAATCATTACCACAAGCAAGTCCATCACTGTGTTCAGCTCAGCATCAGAGGAGGTAAACGTGGATTTAACAGACTCTGCCAACATTCAGGAACAGCGGCCATCTTACTGAGGTCATAGTATGTAAACAAACCTCAACACATGACCTCGAAGACCATCAATGTTACTGAGGACATCAATGGTCATCAAACATTCTGATGAAAGTGTCTCAAGTGACACAAATCAACAATAACAGCAGCTCAGATTAGAGTTCACAGAAATGCTTCACAGAGTTCAAGTAGCAGACACGTCAACTGTGTGAATCACACCTTCATGGTCTGAATGACTGCAAACAAACCGCGACTGAGGGAGACCAACAAACACTTGAATGCACATTAGACCAGAGGAAATCTGGACTTTGGTCTGATGAGTCCAAATCTGACAGTTCTGGTTCAGACCCGTCTTTGTGAGGTGATGGATCTTTGATCAGTGTTCCTTGATATATACACCAATCAGCCACAACATCTAACATTGTGTAGGTCCCCCTCTTGCCGTCAAAACAGTCCTGATCCGTCGAGGCCTGGACTCCTTTGAAGATGTGCTGTGGTATCTGACACCAACGCTAGATGCCACAGTTAGCAGAAGATCCTTTAAGTCTTGGAAATTGCGAGGTAGGCCTCCATGGATCGGACTTGTTAGTCCAGCACATCCGACAGATGCTTGATTAGACTGAGATCTGGGGCAGATGGAGTCAACACCTTCAAACTGTTGCTGTGTTCTTCAAACTATTCCTGAACCATCTTTGCTTTGTGGCAGGAAGAAGAACATGTTGAATGTCCTGCTAAACCTGCTGCCACCATGATCTGTCCCTGGGGAAAAAAAGATGGAAATGGATCGCGCACCAGTCCCCATCATGCACACCTTCTCCCGTGGAACCACCGAGAGCATCCTGACCAGCTGCATCACTGTGTGGTACGGCGGCTGCACCGCATCCTGCCGGAAGACCCTGCAGCGCATCGTGAGAGCAGTTGAAAGGATCATCGGTGCCCCCCTCCCCTCCCTCCAGGACATTTACAACACACGCCTAGCCCGCAAAGCACTCAGCATTGCGGGTGACTCCACCCATCCCACCCACTGCTTCTTCAGCCTCCTGCCTTCTGGGAGGAGAATGAGGAGCCTCCGGGCGAGAACCAGCAGACTGAGAGACAGCTTCATCCACCAGGCCATCAGGATGCTGAGCTCCCTGCCAGCACTGCCCCCGTTCCTTCTCTGCCCTCTGCCCCCACAAACTCTGGACACTGACCCCCTTGACCTGATCCTTAAAGTTTGTTATTCTGGCTCTAAACAGACCAGACAAAAAGCTGTCAGTACCTGCACACCTCACCTTGCTTCTCTGCTCAACTTTTATTTTGTTTTTTGTTTGAAGTCATTCAGAGTTGGTTTAATATGAAAAATGTACCTGACATGCTGCGGATATTTTTATCATGATACTTTCTTACATGTCAGCCAATCTTCAGCCCTCTCATGTACGGAGTGAATCGGTCCAAAATCCGTATGATATGCAAAAGTCTGCTGTTTGCTGAAATGTAGGACATCTAATCAGATTTTTTCATCTTGAACAGAAGGAAAAAATATGCTTTTGATTGTATCTCTGTAATTTAGTAATGACCTCTGTAGTTATTGATTTCAGTGCATCTAAATGTCAAAACTTTAGGAAAACCATGCACAGTCTTTTGTGGTAAAGTGAATAAGTCAACTAAAGTAACTTCAGCAATATTTGTCATTTTTAAATCTCCACTTAACAATGAACCCGAACTAACTGTGGAAAATATACCGTGTGACATATTAAATATTTGAAGCATGCATCATGTATTTTGTCTTCTTCAGTACATTCTGAGCGTTTATTTGTATTTGTGGTGGTTTAGAGGCACGCTGGTCCTTGATTTGAGTATTTAGACAAACTTTAAACAGCATCTGAAAATAGAAAAACTTAGTTTAATTGCCACATATTATCATACAGGTACAACCAGAGTGAAATTAGGACCCCAACAATATTATACAACAATATTTGTTACATATTTTCTTTTCTTCTTTCTTAACAAGCTCATAACATGAAGACATTTCTTTAATATGTAGGTGGACATTTTACACACAATAAGCTTGTTTGTTCTCTCCGGTGTCTTGACTATGCACACACTGTTTTTAGATTCACTGTGCTGTGTATAAGATAACAGGCATTTAAAAAAACAATTTAAAGGAATTTAAAATTTATAATAAATCTAAAACAATGATAAGTTCTATGGAGCACATTGTAGAACCTGACATTTGCAGCACTTTTGCTGTATTGAACATTTTTATGTAATAAATTAATAATTTTGGAGTACTGATTACTGTTCTTTCTGTCGTTCTTTAAGTCTACTTTGCAGCAACGTGATCTGTTTTTTATTATTAAACCTTTATTTAACCAGGAAAGGTCCCATTGAGATTAAGAATCCTGGCACAGACAGACAGACAATATTACAAGCAGTCAAAAAATGCTAAAAGTACAATACGAGCCATGAAATCAACAACATCAGCTAAAACAACAACACCTCGATGATTCAATCTCTACGTCTTTCAATACAGTAAATGAAAATGAATGTCGAGCAGGTCTGGATCATTCTCTTTATAATATTTACAGAGACTCAACATTTCACACCATGAGAAAAAAAAACTTTACCTTTGGGAGGCAGAAACCTCGAGCAGAACCTGGATTATGGTGGGCGGACATCTGCAGAGACCGGATCAGTTTAGAGAGACAAAGATGAGAATAATAATTAACTATAATAACAATATTTATATGTAGTGGACATCATCAGGACCAAAGCAGCAGCCACGATCCATGAGAACCTGACGAGACGAGAAAGAAGTTACGTTAGTAACATGAGAAGAGTCCAGTGCATCATGGGAAGTGTAGTCCTATAGCAACATAACTAAGAGATGACCTGAGCCAGCCCTAACTATAAGCTCTAACTATAAGACGACTCTTAAATGTGAGTTGTGTTGGCAGACAGTCCATCATTACTTTAAGACATGAAGGTCAGTCAGTCCAGAACATTTCAGCAACTTTGAATGTGTCTTCAAGGTCAGTCACAAAAACCATCAAACACTCTGATGAAAGTGTTTCTCATGAGGACACTTCAGGAAAGAAGACCAAGGCCCAAGTTTCTGTTCGACCACTGTGCACAAGCTTCCTCACCGGGTGGCCGGGCTCAGCCTTAGAGGAACCACCTCAGAATATATCAGGCTCTCCAAGTACCTCCAGTATAACAGATGGTAAAATGCAGAAGACAGACTCTGTTCAGCTACGGACAGTTTTCATTTCCTTCAAAGATTATTTCTTGTTGAATTCTGAACAGGACCGGTTCCAGAACCACAATTCATTTGGTGTTAAAGTGGTTCTTCTGATCTGGACTTCTTTCCTGATACTTCCTGTTTGGCGTCATGTTTGCAGTTTTTGACCCGTTCATTGTGCCGCCACAATGTTTGCACACTAAATACAGGAACATGACAATGTATGAGGACGACATTGAAACATATTACATGAAATTATTTTCAAGTGACATTCCTGATCTTTGTTTTGAGTCAGGTTTACTGTATTGATCTGATTCTTTCACATGTAGGCCTCAAATATAACCACACACATGAAAATAAGGGCAGCCATGTAGCGGTGCCCTGGGCACCTCAACTATCAGTCCACCATCCATACTTTGCTGGATCCATGCTGGACTTGAACCAACCATCCTCCACTTACCAAGACAAATCCCTACAGACTGAGCTGCTGCTGCCTGGTACTTGTACCACAGTTTGAGAACCAGTTTTTCTTCAGAACCACCAGACCCGTCCAATCTTCCCACTGTGGCATGTTGGTTCTGCATGGGAGTTTTTAGTAGTGAAGCTTCCATCAGACAGACTTAAGACCCAATTTTATTCTTTAACTGTGTTTGAACTGTCTTTATTTTTATTCTGTGTCTCTGCCTGTGTGAAGCACTTTGGTTCCCTTTTTAAAAGTGCAACATGAATGAAATAAACTTGAAACATTAAATTATTCAGTTATTTGCTCGTTTTTCCCTGATGTCAATAATGAATCAGTACCAGTCAGTTTGTGATGTGATGATGAGGTCAAAGCGTTTCCGTGGGCGTTCCCCGCCTGTAAGAGTTAAAAGAAGCTGCTGGTTGTTGGAGCTCAGCTGTGAGGGAGTCAGAGGGACTCCAGCATGTGAGAACATCCATGTTAGAGTTCATGTTGAATGTGTTTGTATGTGATTGATGCTTTCTTTCATCATAATGAATTTAAACTGTTGCAAAGTTATGAGAACATTTAATGCAATTTCTTCATGTGCTGACTAAAAGCTGTTTTAAGAACCTGAAGGATGATCACGATAAACTCCACACAGGTTTCATATTTCTCCCTTGATGCGTACTTTGACACTGGGGTTTTTAAATACTTCTACTTTCTTTTTATTCTGACTTTTTATCTTTCAATCATCAGCGCTAATGTTTTACTCATTGTGGTTATCTGCATGAACAGAAGTTTACATGAACCTATGTACATTTTTCTGTGCAGCCTGTTTATGAATGAACTGTATGGTAGTACAGGGTTGTTTCCATTGCTTTTAGTTCAGATTCTCTCTGATGTTCACACTGTTTCTGTTCCTTTTTGTTTTCTGCAGATTTTCTGTTTGTACTCGTATGGAGGTGTAGAGTTTCTGACCTTAGCTGTCATGTCTTATGACAGATATCTTTCTATATGTTATCCTCTACAATATAACACACTCATGACATGGAAAAAGATCGCCATGCTCACTGCTCTGATCTGGTGTTACCCTTTTCTGATCAACATTTTTATCACTTACTGTCTAACTGCTCCTTTACAGCTGTGTGGGAACGTCATTAACAAAGTTTACTGTGATAATTTCTATGTGGTCAAACTGGCCTGCTCTGACACAACACTCAATAACGTGTTTGGACTTACTCACATGTTTACAGTCATCTTCGGTCTGATCATTTTGATTGTTTACACGTACATCCGGATCCTTAAAGTTTGTTTTTCTGGTTCTAAACAGACGAGACAAAAAGCTGTCAGTACCTGCACACCTCACCTCGCCTCTCTACTCAACTTCTCCATCGGATGTTTCTTTGAAATCGTCCATAGCAGATTTAACACAGTTCAGCGCTACTTACCGAACATGTTACGTATCTTTCTGTCATTGTATTGGCTCACATGTCAGCCGCTGGTCAACCCTTTAGTGTACGGACTGAAGATGTCCAAAATACGCATTGTTTGTAAAAGTCTGTTCTTTGGGGACAAAATGTGACAAAAGTTCATGTTCAATCAAAAGAAAGACATAAATTATTAGTAAATAAATGTGCTGTACTGGACTGTCGTCTCTCACAAGTGTTTTTCAATGAAACCTGAAAAAAGGTTGTTTTGACTCATTCAGTAACAGGTTTCATGCATTCAGTTTCTGTCATTACTTTAACAAGTTGTCACTTGACATATTTTAAATTCTTGAGAAATAGTAAGTCTGTTTAAATCTGTGATGTAGGCATTAAACTGAGATTATCTGAGCTCTGAGATGATAGTTACTCTAATAATTAGTGCTCTTAAATATCGAAAACTGCCATAAACACAGTAGATTCACACAGTTAAATATATTAATACTTCAATGTTTTTGAGATGTATTTCTTATTTGTAACATGGCTACATGGAAATAAAATCTGGTTTGAAGTAAAACTCACAGTAAACATGCAGACTGCCAGAACATCTTCATAGATTTTATGATAAATAGTGTCACATTTCCAGTTAAACTAAGAGTGAGAGATCCATGAATCAGCTGCAAAGTCCTCAGAGACTTATTGGAGCAGCCCGATAAAGAGTTACAATAGTCCAGCCTAGAGGAACTAGTTTTTCTGCATCTTCTTAAGACGGGATGATTTTGGAGATGTTACGCAAGTGGAAGAATGCAGTCCTTGAAATTTGATTTATGTGACATTAAAAGACAAATCCTGATCAAAAACAACTCCAAGATTCTTTACGGTGGAGCTGGAGGCCAGGGTGATCCCATCTAAAGTAACTAAGTCTCTAGAGAGAGAGTTTCTGAGGTGTTTGGGTCCAATTACAAGAACTTCAGTTTAGTCTGAATTTAACATCAGAAGATTGTAGGTCATCCAACTTTTTATATCCTTAAGTTACTTTCAGCAGTAAACTGCACAGTAATATTTGTACAGAGACAAATAACAGTGAAAATATATAATGTGTTAAGATACAATATATATAAGGTATGAACAGTGGAATCCATGCAGCATGTGCAGCAGTTACATTCATGAACTGCAGGTATAACATAATAACTACACAGTGTGGATTATTTAAGCAAAGACACAAACTCAAACTCAGCTGTGGTACAAATACAACTGACGGTACACAACCTCCCTTTACTGGTACACTGTAAAAAAGAAACTGTTTTTGCACTAAAAAAACTGGCAGCTGTGTTTGCCATAATTTTACTGTAATATATACGGCATAACCTTTTCTAACGTTGCAGTAAAAGGATGTTGGTACTGTTGTACTCATGTATAAGGTTGGCTGTAGTGGCCGTTTACCGAAGGCCCAAGTGCCTTGGCCACTTAGTCAACTGAGGAATTTATCTTATTTTTGACGCGTCCATAAACCCAAGCCCAATCCTCTTGTGAAAACCCACTGAAATCACGGAGAGATGATGAACTTGAACTGTGATTTATTTGAAGATTAACAACGCAAAAAACCACAAAAATCCACAAATCCGACGCTCAAAAACTTATTCCGACCCACACCTCAGTAGACTTCAAAGGCTCTCCCTCAATCATCAATTAACATATAATTTACAGCGCACATGCGCACTGACCATTGCATGACGGCATTAACAAAATAAAACTACATGGCTTACGTGGCTCTTACATTGGCGTTTTATTCCATATTTTAAAATGTCGGTGAAAAACTGCCAAACCATGACAGTAAAAGACAGTAAGTAAAACATTCTGGGATCCTGTAACTGTAGATATAAAGGGCTAATTCTTAGGTAGTCAAAATTAAAAAGAAAATTAAGTTACTGAACCTTTAAATACATGTATAATAATATAATATATAATGTATGTAATAATAAATATCTTTTTAATAGAATAAACTAATTTAGAAACATTTAACAAAATAAGAAAAATGTTTGTAATGATTACAGTTTTACATAGTTATCATCAGTGACATCCACATGAATATTAAATGTACCTACAATAATTAGTTTGTGTGTTTGAAGGACTCACGTTATCCAGTCACAACCGTGACGTGGACCAGGTGAGTGATGTCAGCTGGTGGTCGTCCTCCCACCTGAAAAGGTTAAAAGAAGCAGCCGCAGAGTCGGAGCTCAGTCCGGAGCAGACTCATGTCACAAACTGTCCTCTGTCTTGTCTTATGTTGTATTTTATGGAGGTTTAATAACAGAATGGTGAGTTTGTCTCGTACTCTCAGAGCTGCAAACAAAACTGAGTTTAAAGTTTAAATTAAAAGACGTGTGGAGTTAATTCATGTTGTAAACAGTGTTATGAAGCACAGAGAGGATCATGATAAACTCTACACAGATTTCATATTTCACACTTTCTGCTTACTTTGACATCAGCACTTTCAAATATATCTGTTTTATGACTGCCATCTTTTTATATATTTTAACTGTCAGCGCCAATGTTTTACTCATTGTGGTTATCTGCATGAACAGAAGTTTACATGAACCTATGTACATTTTTCTGTGCAGCCTGTTTATAAATGAACTGTATGGTAGTACAGGGTTGTTTCCATTCCTTCTGCAGCAGATTCTCTCTGACGTTCACACTGTTTCTGCTTCATTTTGTTTCCTGCAGAATATGATTTTATATTGTTACGGAGGTGTAGAATATTTAAATTTAGCCATCATGTCTTATGACAGATATCTTGCTATCTGTTATCCTCTACAATATAACACACGTATGACATCGAATAAGATTGCGTTGCTTATTGGAATAACGTGGATTTGTCCATTGCTGCTGTGTATTGTGATGACGTCTTTGAGTAACTCTTTACAGCTGTGTGGGAACATCATTGAGAAAGTTTACTGTGATAATTACTCCATTGTCAAACTGGCCTGCTCTGACACGACCATCAATAACATCTATGGACTGTGTATTAGTTCACTGTCAATCTTCTGTCCTCTCATTCTGATCGTCTACACGTACATGAAGATCCTTAAAATCTGTTTTTCTGGTTCTAAACAGACCAGACAAAAAGCTGTCAGTACCTGCACACCTCACCTCGCTTCTCTGCTCAACTTTTCTTGTGGAGCTTGTTTTGAAATATTACAGAGCAGGTTTGATATGAACAGTTTACCCAACATGTTACGAATATTTTTATCGTTATACTGGCTGACATGTCAGCCGGTGTTCAACCCTTTAGTGTACGGACTAAACGTGTCAAAGATCCGCATTATATTTAAAAGTATTGTCTTTGCTAAAATGTAGAGCGCGCGTGCACGCGCGCGCACACACACACACACACACACACACACACACACACACACACACAGATTTCAGTGTTTCTAGACATTGAAACTAGATTGTTCTTGTTGTGTCTGCATTTACAAGCTGCCGTCTGATTTGACACATTTAATTTTCTGTGATGATTTCAGATGAATTCATGTGTTCTGTATGTTATCATATGAACTGAGTTCACACAAAATGCATGAAAGCAATAAAAGACATGAAATGATAGTGTTAATGCTGTACATTGTTTTTATTTGATATTTGCAGTAATAGAAAACATCAAATGATACATCTGATAAAATTCATGATAAAAGTTCATGTAAGGATCCTTCAAAGGTTTTTCAACAGATGAAGATAGTTTCATCTTATATGCTAATTTTACATGTGCATGAACTCACAATCTGTAAAGTTAAATATTATAAAGAGTCATATAAAGTTATGATATGACATATGACAGCATGGTGTGTGGATACTGTAGTGGTTATTTTTGGACCATGTCTGTGGGTCTGTCTACCCATCATGCATTTCATGTCCATGGGGTCTTCAACAAAGACCAAAAACCAAGAAGATCCCTTCAACGTTGGCTCCTGTGCTGAACCGGTCCTGATGAAGGATGGTCTGTTGAACTTTGTGGATCTCAGAAACTTGTTGCGCCCGCTGAAATACAAAAAGTCTTCCACCTTTTTAGGGTTAATCTTCCTGAACACTCTTACCCACCTTCCCAATTACACTCAAAAACATTTTTAGGCCAAAATGCAGGACTTATGCAGTATTAGCAGAATTACAGTGTTTTAATATAAATTAACGAATAAACTTGGAAGCAAATAATAAGTTTATGTAATAGTACTAATAAACTCAAAGTACTTCCACTACACAGTAGTGTAGTAGTAGCCAGGTTTATGCATTCAATATTAATAAAGACAACTTGTTTGCCCAAACCCAACAGTGAAAATGAATGCAGTCATTTTGAGTTCATGAGTACTATTACATAAATCTTATTACTTGCTTCAAATTAAGTTTGTTAGTTAATTTATATTAAAACACTGTAATTCAAATGGATGGAAATTTTCTTTTTGAAATGCATAAGTGGCCTAAACATTTTTTTGAGTTTTCTGAGATTTTCAGGCCTGGGGTACAGGGGAATGCTCACAGGGATCAGAGCTGGTGTCATGCCAGAACTGGAGGTGGGTGAGCTGAAAATGTAACCACACTCAAATAAATATTTAGGCCACCTCTGCAGAAAGCAGGTCCTTTGGTAATGAGCTCAGCCTGTGGGTGTCCACACATGAAAATGATAAAAGAAGCAGAAGCTGTTTGCGATCAGTTAGGAGGGAGGCGGCTGGTGGATTCACAACATGTCTTCCCTGAGTTATATACAGTACAATCAGGGAACGGTAAATGTGCTTCATGTTTCAAATGGTTATGTTCATGATGAGTTTCTTCACTGTTTGTTGGTTGAATTCTGTGTTTGATGCTTTAGCTGCACAAAAAAATGACACAAGCAAAGATTTAAATGTTTCAACTTTTATGAATTTATAAGAAAAACAGTTTTAACTTTGTTCTGATTGTTTTATGAGGATCATGATAAACTCCACACAGGTTTCATATTTCACACTCAGTGCCTACTTTGACTCTGGGGTTTTAAAATATTTATATTTTATTATCATTATGTCTATATACATTTGTATTGTTGTTACCAATGTTTTACTCATTGTGGTTATCTGTATGAACAGAAGTTTACATGAACCTATGTACATTTTTCTGTGCAGCCTGTTTATGAATGAACTGTATGGTAGTACAGGGTTGTTTCCATTCCTGCTGATTCAGATTCTCTCTGACGTTCACACTGTTTCTGCTTCATTTTGTTTCCTGCAGATTTTCTGTGTTTATACATATGTTTGTGTAGAACTTTTAAATTTAACCGTCATGTCTTATGACAGATATCTTGCTATCTGTTATCCTCTACAATATAACACACTTATGACATCTACAAAGGTGGCCGTGCTCATTGCTGTAACATGGTTGTTCCCTTTTCTTGCGATTATTGTTTTGATATCTTTGAGTTCATCTTTACAGCTGTGTGGGAACATCATTGACAAAGTGTACTGTGGAAACTACTCTATTGTTAAACTGGCCTGCTCTGATACCAGAGTCAATAACCTCTATGGACTAATTTATACTGTTATCTCCATTATTATTCCTCTCATTTTAATTCTCTACACGTATATAAAGATCCTTAAAGTTTGTTTTTCTGGTTCTAAACAGACCAGACAAAAAGCTGTCAGTACCTGCACACCTCACCTCGCTTCTCTGCTCAACTTTTCCTTTGGTTGTTGTTTTCAAGTATTACAGAGCAGGTTTGATATGACCAGTGTGCCCAACATGTTGGCCATTTTATTATCATTGTACTTTCTGACATGTCAGCCTCTCTTCACCCCGGTACTGTACGGCCTGAAAATGTCCAAAATACGCAACACATGTAAACGTTTGCTGTCTGGTGATGTGTAGATCATCCAACAGTTCAATCCAGGTTTTTATACATGACAAAGTGATAATTAAATTTACCAGTATGTCTCTAAATAAAAATATTAAGACAGGTTGATTTTCTCTCCAAAACTAATCATGCACAAACATATTGTCTTTGCACTTTGTCTTGGTGGTGATGTTTTTTAATTTGCTTTTTATGTTTTTTACTTGATAAGATCAGATCTACTTTATTGATCCACATCGGGGAAAATTCACTTGTTACAGCAGCTCACATGCACACAACATGCATGATGGATCATTTCATAGAAATAAGTGTGCAGATTATTGTATACATACAAGGTGTGTAGCATTATACTAATACGATGTGTGTGTGTGTGTGTGTGTGTGTGTGTGTGTACGAAAACTACTTTTTGCTAATTTATTTAGTATTTGTTAATGTGCAGTTGATGTGAATAATTCAAAAGTATCACAAGAGTCATGACATTCAAGACGTTTGAAGCAAACTGAACCTGAAGTATTTACTTCATTACGACTCATCTACAAACGTTCTTTTATGATTCAATTAATGGTCGGGAATTTGAAATACTGTCAAAACACAATAATAAAATTACCACCAGACATTTGTACAATTTGATGTTTAAAAATAAAACCGACAAAAGAAGTAAATCTTCACACTGCAGAGGGCAGCATTCAAAAACAATGAATCAACTGTCAAAATTCTTACTGATGAACTTCATTTCAGTGCTGATCTTAATTCTGACTGTGAATTATAATTAGGTGTTTGAAAATGTCTATTGAAAATGAATGTAACAAACACCAGTCGGCTACAATAAACAAATATATCTGAAAAATGTGTTCTTTCTTTGAGAGGTAAAATGAAAATGTTAAGACATCTTAAAAAAGAGAAAAATAACCAAAAAATGATCATGAACATATAGTAATATATATTGTTATAAGCTTACAGAGAATCAGAGGGGTGTTTTGGGAATAATTGTGAAAATACCTCAAGAACTAGAGTGGGCTGACATAGTCTATGACCTCTTGTTATGATAATTATTCATCATATATTAATTCATGAATATAATTTATGGTGCTTTTTAGACATTGATTCAAGTTTGTGTTTACATGTGTGGTTTTTATTCAGTTTGTGTTTATGTGTGGCATTTATTCAGTTAGTGTTTATATGTGTGGTATTTATTCAGTTAGTGTTTACATGTGTGGTATTTATTCAGTTTGTGTTTATGTGTGGCATTTATTCAGTTAGTGTTTATATGTGTGGTATTTATTCAGTTAGTGTTTATATGTGTGGTATTTATTCAGTCAGTGTTTACATGTGTGGTATTTATTCAGTTTGTGTTTATGTGTGGCATTTATTCAGTTAGTGTTTATATGTGTGGTATTTATTCAGTTAGTGTTTATATGTGTGGTATTTATTCAGTTAGTGTTTACATGTGTGGTATTTATTCAGTTTGTGTTTATGTGTGGCATTTATTCAGTTAGTGTTTATATGTGTGGTATTTATTCAGTTAGTGTTTACATGTGTGGTATTTATTCAGTTTGTGTTTATGTGTGGCATTTATTCAGTTAGTGTTTATATGTGTGGTATTTATTCAGTTAGTGTTTATGTGTGTGGTATTTATTCAGTTTAATGTTTATATGTGTGGTATTTATTCAGTTTAATGTTATATGTGTGGAATTTATTTAGTTTGTCTTTATATGTGTGGTATTTATTCAGTTTGCATTTATATGTGTGGTATTTATTCAGTTTAATGTTTATATGTGTGGTATTTATTCAGTCTGTGTTTATGTGTGGTATTTATTCAGTTTGTGTTTGTGTGGTATTTATTCAGTTAGTGTTTATGTGGTATTTATTCAGTTTGTGTTTATGTGTGGTATTTATTCAGTTTGTGTTTATATGTGTGGTATTTATTCAGTTAGTGTTTATGTGTGGTATTTATTCAGTTTAATGTTTATATGTGTGGTATTTATTCAGTTAGTGTTTATGTGTGGTATTTATTCAGTTTAATGTTTATATGTGTGGTATTTATTCAGTTTGTGTTTATATGTGTGGTATTTATTCAGTTTGTGTTTATATGTGTGGTATTTATTCAGTTAGTGTTTATGTGTGGTATTTATTCAGTTTGTGTTTATGTGTGGCATTTATTCAGTTAGTGTTTATATGTGTGGTATTTATTCAGTTAGTGTTTATATGTGTGGTATTTATTCAGTCAGTGTTTACATGTGTGGTATTTATTCAGTTTGTGTTTATGTGTGGCATTTATTCAGTTAGTGTTTATATGTGTGGTATTTATTCAGTTAGTGTTTATATGTGTGGTATTTATTCAGTTAGTGTTTACATGTGTGGTATTTATTCAGTTTGTGTTTATGTGTGGCATTTATTCAGTTAGTGTTTATATGTGTGGTATTTATTCAGTTAGTGTTTACATGTGTGGTATTTATTCAGTTTGTGTTTATGTGTGGCATTTATTCAGTTAGTGTTTATATGTGTGGTATTTATTCAGTTAGTGTTTATGTGTGTGGTATTTATTCAGTTTAATGTTTATATGTGTGGTATTTATTCAGTTTAATGTTATATGTGTGGAATTTATTTAGTTTGTCTTTATATGTGTGGTATTTATTCAGTTTGCATTTATATGTGTGGTATTTATTCAGTTTAATGTTTATATGTGTGGTATTTATTCAGTCTGTGTTTATGTGTGGTATTTATTCAGTTTGTGTTTGTGTGGTATTTATTCAGTTAGTGTTTATGTGGTATTTATTCAGTTTGTGTTTATGTGTGGTATTTATTCAGTTTGTGTTTATATGTGTGGTATTTATTCAGTTAGTGTTTATGTGTGGTATTTATTCAGTTTAATGTTTATATGTGTGGTATTTATTCAGTTAGTGTTTATGTGTGGTATTTATTCAGTTTAATGTTTATATGTGTGGTATTTATTCAGTTTGTGTTTATATGTGTGGTATTTATTCAGTTTGTGTTTATATGTGTGGTATTTATTCAGTTAGTGTTTATGTGTGGTATTTATTCAGTTTAATGTTTATATGTGTGGTATTTATTCAGTTAGTGTTTATGTGTGGTATTTACTCAGTTAGTGTTTATGTGTGGTATTTATTCAGTTTGTGTTTATGTGTGGTATTTATTCAGTTTGTGTTTAAACTCAAAATGACTATTCATTTTCACTGTTGGTTTTGGCCAAACAAATTGTCTTTATTAATATTTAATGCATAAACCTGGTTACTACTACAGTATTGTGTAGTGGAAGCATATTGAATGTATTAGTACTGTTACATAAATCTCATTACTTGCTTCACATTAAGTTTGTTAGTTGATTCATATTAAAATTATGTAATTCAAATGGATGGAAATTTTCTATGCAACTGGAATGCATAAGTGGCCTTAACATTTTTTTGAGTGTATCTGAGATTTTCAGGCCTGGGGTACAGGGGAATGCTCACAGGGATCAGAGCTGGTGTCATGCCAGAACTGGAGGTGGGTGAGCTGACAATGTAACCACACTCAAATAAATATTTAGGCCACCTCTGCAGAAAGCAGGTCCTTTGGTAATGAGCTCAGCCTGTGGGTGTCCACACATGAAAATGATAAAAGAAGCAGAAGCTGTTTGCGATCAGTTAGGAGGGAGGCGGCTGGTGGATTCACAACATGTCTTCCCTGAGTTATATACAGTACAATCAGGGAACCGTAAATGTGCTTCATGTTTCAAATGGTTATGTTCATGATGAGTTTCTTCACTGTTTGTTGGTTGAATTCTGTGTTTGATGCTTTAGCTGCACAAAAAAATGACACAAGCAAAGATTTAAATGTTTCAACTTTTATGAATTTATAAGAAAAACAGTTTTAACTTTGTTCTGATTGTTTTATGAGGATCATGATAAACTCCACACAGGTTTCATTTTTCACACTCAGTGCCTACTTTGACTCTGGGGTTTTAAAATATTTATATTTTATTATCATTATGTCTGTAGGAGCCACATTTAAGTTTATTTAAATTCCATTATTTACATTGTTTTTTGTGAGTGTGCACCCTCTACAGGTGGTGATGGTGCCACCCTTTAAGCCAGCCGCCCATCATGCATCAGGGGAGAAGGCAGTCCAGCAAACACTGTCATTGACTGCAGCACGTGAAGCTGCGTGGGCATGTTGCTGTTTGGAGCTACAATCGAGTTTAGCTGTAGCCTGGTCCTGCCAGTTATAAAATATTTTAAGACTTCTGCAAACAATGCGTTTATTTTCTGTGTTTGTTTAAGTTATAATAAATTACCGGCATCATTCTTCAATCAACTCTCACTGGATTTATTTGATCACAAACTGCAATAAGACCAATAAGAGGTTATAAGAAAAATGCCACTACAATAGTCAATGACGAGCTGTGGATTCATTAGGAGGAAACTTTTCGAACAGCGTGCTTTGGAGACAATAGGAAATGTCGGCCTGAGGCGTGGACTTGAATAATGAAGCAAGGTATGTGCTTGAAATGCCGCTATCCTGAATGACTTTTTCATTTTGGAATAATATTGAAAGAATTTAGAAATGACTTTGGATGAAGATTTTTGAGTTTATGGATGAGATCCGTATTTTTGGTGGAGATTAAAAAGACGAGCGTATTGAAATTCGGCATAATACGCATGAATGAAGCGGCGACAACTTGGTTTTTTGGAAATACTGCCGACTGTTTTTCGACTTTTGAGTAATATTGCATTGTCCGAAAGAAGATTAATACTTTAAATAAATTTTTTTTGTGCCTTTTGAAAGTTTATTTTTGATAATCATGGCCAGACAAAACGAAGAAGAAACAACAACAAACATGGATGATGCTATAACACGTCTCTGTTCCGCAAGATCAGGAAAAATGTCTCGTGCAGTCGACGTGAATAATAAAGACGTATCAGGAGTTGTGACTTTCAAGACGTTTGAAGCAAAATGAACCTTCTAGCTGTGAACACAAATTTATTTCATCAGTACTCATCTACCAGCTTTCATTATTCTATTGATTGTTGAGAATTTGAAAATCTGTCACAAACCAAATAATAAAATTTCCACCAGACATTTGCACAATTTGATGTTTAAACATAAAACAATTAATCAACTGTCAAAATTCTTATTGATGAACTTGCTTAATACTGACTGTGAATTGTCATCAGGTATTTGAAAATGTGTAATGAAAATCAATAATGTACATGTTTCTAACAAATAAAAGTGCAAGATAAAATATATATATAGTATACTTGTTTGTACTGAAATTTGAAATATTTTAAAATTAAAATGGAATGTTTTGTACATAAACAGAATTATAAAATATTACAGTTTTACACTCTAACACTTTATGTGAAATCTGATGAAGTGGATTGTATCAGCATTACATCACGCCTCTTCACTAAAACAAACTGTGTTTATAAACAGTGGCGTATCCAGGACATTTTTACCGGGGTGGCCAGGATGGGACACAAAGCTCGTGTGGGGTGGCCATGGCATAGCGGAGTTTAATGCCATGTACGCAGCCGACCACAGTTCAAATCCCAGTCCTTTTCTGCATGTCACATACCCTCTCTCTCCCATAATTTCCTGTCTCATAAGTGTTAAATAAAGGTGTCTATTCTGGTTAAAAAAAAAAAAAAAAAAAGTCATTTTTTAAATTCCATTTCCCATTATCACAGTTCTCAAGTATATTTGGTTATTTTAACTACTTTTGATACTGACATGTTTCACTGACGCTGCTGGTAGAAGCTGTGGCTGACTCTGACTCTTTTCTCTTTTTATTGAAGAAGGTCTGAATATCTCTGCTTCTCTTCATAACTATTCTCCTAATATCCCTGGGGGAAATGTCATTCAATCACTCAATCAGTCAATCAATCAATCAATCAATCAATCAGTCAGTCAGTCAGTCAGTCAGTCAAATCACTTTTAAGTAATAGCAAACGTCAAGCAGGATCATAATCAATTTGGGTTAGAATCAGTGTGCAAAATACAGGTGTTCGTTGGGCTCTGGAACCCGCGAGTACAACAGATAACTATCTCATGGTTTCTGCTACATGTACTTAAGCAAGTTATTGTATCCCGTACGTTTAACACCACATGTCCGTTTCTGTTTATAATCTCCTCTGCGGGGGGACGCTAACGTTAAAATCTTAACTTGGTTTGAGGCTGCTAAGCTAGCTAGGGCAGCAGTGTAGTTCGTCTTACTCTTTTAGCTGCTACTTAGTGCTAGATAAAGTTTTCCTACACATTCAGAGGGAACTACGATATAAATAAACATTACATTACCATACCTCCGACAGATTTCACCGGTTTATCCAGTAGTTGGATCACGGACCAGTTCAGCTGCTGCAGCAGTAACGTTGTGCGTCTCATGGCTCACCCGACACTTGACCTGTATGGCCATTGGCCAAACGTACGCTGAACAGAGATCAGCTGTCACAGCCTCAGTATGACCACTACTGTGATAGTTCAAAATGTAAATCTGGCTCTAAATCAGTTGATCGGCTGTCATCATTGATTGACAGCATTTCTCTTGTTTCTCGTGTTGACGAACTTGACCAACTACCTATCAGATCTGGGGTGGCCGCAGGGGTGGCCAATGAGATTTCAGGGGTGGCCCCGGCCACCCCAGGCCACCCCCCAAAATCGCCATTGTTTATAAACACTAAACTGAATAAATACCACACATACAAACACTAAACTGAATAAATACCACACATATAAACACTAAATACCACACATATAAACACTAAACTGAATAAATACCACACATATAAACACTAAATACCACACATATAAACACTAAACTGAATAAATACCACACATATAAACACTAAATACCACACATTTAAACATTAAACTGAATAAATACCACACATATAAACACTAAACACTAAATACCACACATATAAACACTAAACTGAATAAATACCACACATATAAACACTAAACTGAATAAATACCACACATATAAACACTAAATACCACACATATAAACACTAATAAACTGAATAAATACCACACATATAAACACTAAACTGAATAAATACCACATATAAACACTAAATACCACACATATAAACACTAAACTGAATAAATACCACACATATAAACACTAAATACCACACATATAAACACTAAACTGAATAAATACCACACATATAAACACTAAACTGAATAAATACCACACATATAAACACTAAATACCACACATATAAACACTAATAAACTGAATAAATACCACACATATAAACACTAAACTGAATAAATACCACATATAAACACTAAATACCACACATATAAACACTAAACTGAATAAATACCACACATATAAACACTAAATACCACACATATAAACACTAATAAACTGAATAAATACCACACATATAAACACTAAACTGAATAAATACCACACATATAAACACTAAATACCACACATATAAACACTAAACTGAATAAATACCACACATATAAACACTAAATACCACACATATAAACACTAATAAACTGAATAAATACCACACATATAAACACTAATAAACTGAATAAATACCACATATAAACACTAATAAACTGAATAAATACCACACATATAAACACTAAACTGAATAAATACCACACATATAAACACTAATAAACTGAATAAATACCACACATATAAACACTAATAAACTGAATAAATACCACACATATAAACACTAATAAACTGAATAAATACCACATATAAACACTAATAAACTGAATAAATACCACACATATAAACACTAAACTGAATAAATACCACACATATAAACACTAAATACCACACATATAAACACTAAACTGAATAAATACCACACATATAAACACTAAATACCACACATATAAACACTAATAAACTGAATAAATACCACACATATAAACACTAATAAACTGAATAAATACCACACATATAAACACTAATAAACTGAATAAATACCACACATATAAACACTAAACTGAATAAATACCACACATATCAGAATCAGAATGAGAATCACTTTTATTCGCCAGGTATGTGAACACACACAAGGAATTTGCTTCCGGTCACACTTTGCTCTCTTGGTACGGACATCAAACATATATAGACACAGGCGCAGTTAAAAAACAAAACAGAGGACTTGCCGGGTAAACATAGACATGAACAAAAACAAAAACAAAAGCTATGTACATGTAAAAAGGTAAATACGTATATACATAAATATTTATGTGTATAGACAAGGAAGATTTCTTTTTGGTGCAATGGTGAAATAATAAATATAAATATACAGTGTGCACAGTATGAGTGTAGATGATATTTACATAGATAATTTGTAATTTACAGATATTATACAGCTGATGTTACTGACATTTGAGTCCGGTGTTAGCTGTTCATCACAGAGACAGCCTGAGGGAAAAAACTGTTCTTGTGTCTGGTTGTTTTGGTGTACAGAGCTCTGTAGCGCCTCCCAGAGAGGAGAAGTTTAAACAGTTTGTGACCAGGGTGTGATGGTCTGCAGAGATGTTTCCTGCCTGTTTCCTGACTCTGGACAGGTACAGGTCCTGGATGGAAGGCAGGCTGACACCAATAATTTTCTCTGCAGACCTTATTGTCCGTTGCAGTCTGTTCTTTTCCTGTTTGGTGACCGATCCAAACCAAACAGAGATTGAAGAGCAGAGAACAGACTGAATGATGGCAGAGTAGAATTGTGTCAGCAGCTCCTTAGGCAGGCTGAGCTTCCTGAGCTGGCGCAGGAAGTACAACCTCTGCTGGGCCTTTTTGATGATAGTGTCTGTGTTGGTCTCCCACTTCAGGTCCCGGGAGATTGTGGAGCCCAGAAACCTGAAGGTTTTAACAGCAGACACAGTATTGTTGGTGATGGTGATGGGTGGCAGGGTGGGGGGGCCACTGTCATCTCCACAGTTTTGAGCGTGTTTAGCTCCAGATTATTCATGAACACAAACTGAATAAAAACCATACAAAAATGTCAAAACTTTGTTTTTAAAATATGTTTCAAACATTAGTACCATCAAATATACTTGTTTTGAGTCGTAATGAAGTAAATACTTCAGTTTGCTTCAAACGTCTTGAATGTCATGACTCTTGTGATACGTTTTTATTACTCACATCAACTGCACATGAACAAATAATAAACAAATAAGTAATGATGAGCTATATATATATAAATTTAATTATCTCTTTGTCATGTATAAAAACCTGGATTGAACTGTTGGATGATCTACACATCACCAGACAGCAAACGTTTACATGTGTTGCGTATTTTGGACATTTTCAGGCCGTACAGTACCGGGGTGAAGAGAGGCTGACATGTCAGAAAGTACAATGATAATAAAATGGCCAACATGTTGGGCACACTGCTCATATCAAACCTGCTCTGTAATACTTGAAAACAACAACCAAAGGAAAAGTTGAGCAGAGAAGCGAGGTGAGGTGTGCAGGTACTGACAGCTTTTTGTCTGGTCTGTTTAGAACCAGAAAAACAAACTTTAAGGATCTTTATATACGTGTAGAGAATTAAAATGAGAGGAATAATGACGGAGACAAAAGTGGAAATTAGTCCATAGAGGTTATTGACTCTGGTATCAGAGCAGGCCAGTTTAACAATAGAGTAGTTTCCACAGTACACTTTGTCAATGATGTTCCCACACAGCTGTAAAGATGAACTCAAAGATATCAAAACAATAATTGTATGAAAAGAGAACAACCATGTTACAGCAATGAGCACGGCCACCTTTGTAGATGTCATAAGTGTGTTATATTGTAGAGGATAACAGATAGCAAGATATCTGTCATAAGACATGACGGTTAAATTTAAAAATTCTACAGCTCCATAAGAGTGTAAACAGAAAATCTGCAGGAAACAAAATGAAGCAGAAACAGTGTGAACGTCAGAGAGAATCTGAATCAGCAGGAATGGAAACAACCCTGTACTACCATACAGTTCATTCATAAACAGGCTGCACAGAAAAATGTACATAGGTTCATGTAAACTTCTGTTCATACAGATAACCACAATGAGTAAAACATTGGTAACAACAATACAAATGTATATAGACATAATGATAATAAAATATAAATATTTTAAAACCCCAGAGTCAAAGTAGGCACTGAGTGTGAAATATGAAACCTGTGTGGAGTTTATCATGATCCTCATAAAACAATCAGAACAAAGTTAAAACTGTTTTTCTTATAAATTCATAAAAGTTGAAACATTTACATCTTTGCTTGTGTCATTTTTTTGTGCAGCTAAAGCATCAAACACAGAATTCAACCAACAAACAGTGAAGAAACTCATCATGAACATAACCATTTGAAACATGAAGCACATTTACCGTTCCCTGATTGTACTGTATATAACTCAGGGAAGACATGTTGTGAATCCACCAGCCGCCTCCCTCCTAACTGATCGCAAACAGCTTCTGCTTCTTTTATCATTTTCATGTGTGGACACCCACAGGCTGAGCTCATTACCAAAGGACCTGCTTTCTAATTGATGATGGAAAAATCTTTCAGCCTTTCATTTTACCAAGCTCGCACCAACAACTAAAACGTCTGACTCTCTCCTTTTGTCCGTCAATGTCCTCTTCGCTCTCTTCTCCTCTGCCATTATGTCCATAGAGGCTGCTGAACCCGGTTAGCGTGGATTCACACAGGATCAGGGATTGCGGCAACTCGTAGCAGGCTTGTCCAGTGGTGGTGGGGTGAGGGGAGCTGAGGTGGGTTGCTGTGGGCGTGTCTATACCTGCTGAATGTAACCGCTGTGAAACAATCAGGAAATAGAGTTTAGTCCGTGAATCCACCTGGATAGTCTCAGAGACAGTTTCAGAGACATTTCAGGCTGTCTGTGGAGGTTTGACCGGTCTGATTGGGTTGTGGAGCGTGACGTGGGACTCCGTTTTTCCCAAAGTTGGATCTGGATCAACTTCTCTCTCGCACGCCGGTGCGTTTTTTTGTGGCAACCCCTGTGTTGCCGACTGCCGGTGCGGAAATGCACGACCCTCCACTGAAATGAATTGAAAGACCTCCGTTTTTGCCGCGGCGCCTGCCTGTGTGAACCCGGTTACATTGCCTGTTCACCCAGGTCCGGTTCTGGCACAACAGTGACTTCACTGCCTGTCAGCATTCCCCCGCACCCCAGGCCTGAAAGCCTCACATACATACCACATATAAATGCTAAACCCAATGAATTCAATGAATTCAATATATATATAAACACAAACTGAATTTGTGGAAACTGTGGCTAATGTGAAGATACCTCAGGAACGAACATGTTGACAGGCTGAAATAACCTTTGACCTGAGGAACTAGAGTGATCTAACTTTACTCAGCATCAGCAAACTTATTAACTTTTTTTTTTTTTTTTTAAAGATTATCTTTTTGGCCTTTTCAAGCTTTATTTCTGACAGAGACAGCTGAAGAGTGACAGGAATGCGGGGAGAGAGAGATGGGGAATGACATGCGGGAAAGAGCCACAGGTCGGATTCGAACCCTGGGCTTCTGCTGCAAGGACTGAGCCTTCGCACATGGGGCAGCTGCTCTACCAACTGAGCTGAGATGTCTTCGTAAGAGACAGACATATGTAGTCATAGGAGTGTATCCAGATGTTCAGATAATTTCACTTTAGCTGTGAGCAGTTTAATGTCTTTGGAGTGTTGCATTGTGGGGCGTAGAATCTGCACAGTTTATTAAATGACCATGGGCACCCCTTAAACCCCACTGGATCTCCTTGACCATCCATTGAGGTTCTTCTTTGACCACTTACCAGCAACACTAAGGTCCACTAAGCCCCGTCAAAGACCACAAAGGAGCACATCATAGACCCATGTAGAACCTCTACATGTTGTCATGACCTCCTTCTCATCCACTAGCAACACCTCCCTGAACCCATGAACCACTAGAACCCCATAAAGTACTCATGTCATGGACCCTTGCAGCAGAACCTCTTCATCTCTACAGGAAACCTTTTTAAGGACCTTCTTGGAGGACTACTTGTGCCCTATCAAGGCAGGGTACCACTCCACCGTTATAGTGATTCAGCGGTTGAAACTCTTGCATCATGGCAAACACATCTTTAATTTGACTGTGGGTCTGCATGGGTTTACTTCTGGTTCTCTGGTTTGAGACTTTGTCTTTACCTCCCTCTACTGAGGACTCTTCTATAGAGTCCACCATGTTTCTACAGTCGCCTAGCGCTAGATGCAACTAAATGGCTCTGGCCAAAGAAGTTATTTCCTGATAAGTTCATTATCCTGATTTTTGTAAGAAATGGTTCAAAGATTCAATAATTACATCATATGTTTCTCCACTATTAATATTTTCCTTCATTTCTGTTTTACTGAACAAATCTTCAGCCTGCCTTTTTTTTTTTTTTTGGAGCATCACCAGTGATCCGTTTGATGACGACTAGGGATGGGTGTATCGATCCTGTGGTATCGATATATCAATACTCACACGCTACTCATTTGGCATCGTTTTCCTTAAACAAATATCAATATCAACTAACGAATAAGAATTGGGGGTGCATGCATCACTTTCAACTGTTTTGGATAGCTTACTTCAATTACCATGTGCCGAGTCACCCCCGTACCTGGCGGCATATTGAGCTGGCCCGTGTCACGTGACAGGAGACTACATGAGCGGCAAATGTGCGACTCACTCAGCTGACACAGCCGTCAGCCAGCACAAATGCGGGAGGCGGGAACAAACGGAGAAGCGTTGGGTATGGTAGCTGGGGTAAAGTGTCAAGACATCTCTCCTGAGTGCACTAAAGGCATGACAGTGTAGGAAAATGTAACTCTGTTATTACATATTAAATGTGCTTTACAAAGTGTAACTCATTCTTTCAGACAACTTTCTTTTTTGTGCGAGGTTATTAGGATCAGAAATCTTTGTTAAACATGTCTCTGTTTCTGCTCTGTGTTCCTTCAGTGAAAGGGTACAGTGTTACATACATGTTCACTGCAACATACATGTTTTCAAACCATAACATTGTTATGAACCACATTACATCTGACTAATCGTTACTGACCTGGGATTTGAATTTTTTGGTCAATATGCCAATTTCTGAATAATTGTTGCATTCATAGCCAAAGTGAGTAAATAATATACCAAGATCACTTTTTTTTTTTTTTTTTGGAGAAATAAGTGAGGAAAGTGCAAATGTGCATGTTTTTGTTCACATTTAATTTAATTCATATTTATGTTATTTTTTTGTTGTATTATGTATTGCACATAATAAACTTGGTATAAATGGCCAGTATTTGTCATGTGATTTGCCTTAAGTGTAATAATATTTTGACTGAAAAAAAATTGCCAATAAGAAATGATCAGTATCGGTATCGATGAAATTGCAAGAAAAAGTATCGGTATTGTATCGAATCCTAAAAGTGTGGTATTGCCCATCCCTAATGACGACGTCAGTCTGCTGCTGTGGGCGTCTGACCGTCTTGAAAAGTTTAAAAGAAGCAGAGTCACAGTTCATTCACACACTGTCACAAAGTGTGTTTGTGGTTTCTCGTACAACATTACGTTGACGTTAAACCAATGGTAAGTTTGGGATGTTTGTGCCATAAATGATTCCTGACTAATTTGTTGGCTGTTTTAATGCTTTAGCTCGACTCTGTAACAAAATGTGACATCAGTATCATACTCAGTTTGTCTTGTGCACAGTGTTACTGTGTAAACCAACAGGATGATCACGATAAACTCCACAGAGGTTTCATATTTCACACTTGGTGCCTACTTTGACACTGAGTTGTTTAAATATTTATTGTTTGTGATTATTGTGATTTTTTATATTTTAATTCTGTGTGCCAATGTTTTACTCATTGTGGTTATCTGCATGAACAGAAGTTTACATGAACCTATGTACATTTTTCTGTGCAGCCTGTTTATGAATGAACTGTATGGTAGTACAGGGTTGTTTCCATTCCTGCTGATTCAGATTCTCTCTGACGTTCACACTGTTTCTGCTTCATTTTGTTTCCTGCAGATTTTCTGTGTTTATTCTTATGGAAGTGTCGAGTTTACTAACCTAGCTGTCATGTCTTATGACAGATATCTTTCTATATGTTGTCCTCTGCAGTATAATGCACACATGACATCTAACAAGGTTGCCATGCTTATTGCTGTCATATGGTTACCTCCTTTCTTTGCTGTTTTTGTCACAACATCCTTGACTGCCTCTTTACAGCTGTGTGGGAACATCATTAATAAAGTGTACTGTGATAATTACTCCATCATCAAACTGGCCTGCTCTGACACCAGAATAAATAATGTCTATGAACTTATTGCTGCTTCTCTCACAGTCTGTGTTCCAGTATCTGTAATTCTCTACACGTATATAAAGATTCTTAAAGTTTGTTTTTCTGGTTCTAAACAGACCAGACAAAAAGCTGTCAGTACCTGCACACCTCACCTCGCTTCCATCCTGAACTTTTCTTTTGGGGTTTCCTTTGAAGTATTACAGAGCAGGTTTAACATGAACAGTGTGCCCAATATGTTGCGTATATTCTTATCATTATACTTTCTGACATCCCCACCACTCTTCAACCCTGTAATGTACGGCCTGAACATGTCCAAAATACGCAACATGTGTAAAAGTCTGATTTTAAGTTCTGTTGAAAAGTCACCCAACGTCTTTGTTCAGCTTGAGTAACTTTTGGCTTACTCGTGTCAGAAATTTATCATGCAAGTTTTATAAAATAAAAAAATGTCGCTTGCTTCATTCAATGACAAACAATTCATGCTCAATTTTATTTGTAGTGAGAGAAACTTGATGTACTTGTTATGTTATTTTCACATCTTTATGTTTTAGTTTTCTAAATGAAGCAATGACACATGAAAGTAAAGTCATAAAATAAAGTAATAAAGAATTTATTTCAAGTCGTTTTTGAGATTCTGAGTATTTTTCACTCATTTTATGAGATTTTACTTTGTGGCTATGGAAATGTTAGTGAACTGTGAACCTCTGACAGATTAATGTGATCTATGAGGCCTTGAAGACTTTGAAGAAGTTAGGTTCAGTTGTTTTAATGTATATAGCCCAAAAACTTTAATTACAAATTTGCCTCAGAGTATTTTGTACAATCTGTACAATTTATATTTACAATCCTTAGAGCCTGAATTCAAATATACAAAAGCAATGTGATCATATAAGGCAGATAAAGTGAAACAATGATATTAAATAATAGTAACATAAAAAAATATCCAGTGTTTCAAAAGTGTAGCAGTACCTACATGCAGTAGTCATATCATTAAAGCTCAGGGTATCTAATATAATATAATATAATATAATATAATATAATATAATATAATATAATATAATATATATATGTAACATTATTAATTATCACATATATTGTCATTGCTTTTATCAGTTTTACATGTAGGCCTATCAGTATAGCCTAGGTATGTGTATATGTAATATATCTACCTGTTTGTTTACATAATATAAAATTATATTAATAAACACGTTCCATCCATAGATCCATACATTTCCTTCCACTTATATGGGGTGGAGTTGAGGTGGTTTAGCAGGGCGTTCCAGACATTCTTCTCCCCAGCAATGCACTCCAGCTCAACCTGCGGCTTCCCGAGGTGTTCCCAGGCTAGATGGGCTATGTAGTCCCTCCACGGGGTTCTGGATCTGACCCAGGGTCCTCGCCCAATTGGATGTGCCCGGAACACCTCCAAAGAAAGGCGCCCAGGAGGACACTAATCAGATACCCAAACAACCTCACCTGCTCCGAGCTCCCTCTGGATGTATGAGTCCCTCATCCTCTCTCCAAGGCTGAGCCCAGACACCCGATGGACGAAACTCATTTCAGCCACTTGTATTTGCGATCTCATTCTTTCAGTCACTATCCACTACCCTTCAGTCAATGCTACCATCCATCTCACGCTCCATTTTCCCACCAGTCATGAACACGACCCTGAGATAGTTGAACTCCTTTGCTTGGGCATCAACTCACTCCCAACCCAGAGGGAGCATTAACACCATTTTCCAGCAGAGAACTATGGACTCAGGGCTTGTTGACATCCCAGCCGCTTCACACTTGACTGAAAGTTGCCCCGGTGCATGGTGAAAGTCATGGTCTGATGAAGCCAACAGAACCATGCACATCATCTGCAAAAAGCAGAGATGCAATTTTGAGGTTCCCAAACTGGACACCCTCCTCACCACGGCTGTGCTTCAGATCTCGTCTATGAATATCAGGAACAGAATTGGAAACAAGGGGCAAACCTGCCGGAGTCCAACACTCACTGAGAACGTATTTGACTTTGTGCCGAGAATACAGACACAGGCCTCGACAGGCTCATAGTAATGGACCCATGCTCCCTCAGTATCCCGCACAAGACTTTTGCCAGAACTTACTTGAGGCCTTGATGGCCTCCCCGAGCTCCTCCTACACCTCGTTTTTTGCTTGTGCAACTACCAAAGCTGCAGCCCTTCTGTCTGCCCAGTACCTGTCAGCTGCTTTGAGAGAACCCTGGGCCAACCAAGCCCAGAAGTCCTCCAGCCTCCTTTTTACATTGTTGCTATTACAGGCCCAGATGGCCTTCTGACCACAACTCCTACCAGCCCCATCAACAATGGAGGTTTTGAAGACTGCCCAATCAAATTTTTAACCACAGTGTTGAGACAGACTGACACCTACTGTTCCCAATCAAAGCCAAACAATTAATACTGCCGAGGACCTCAAGGCCCACACGTGACCTCGTGTAACCTAAGGATAGAAAATTCCATAACAAAGGTGTGAGTTGAAGAATCCATGGAGAAGGGCCTCCGCCAGGCTTTCCCAATTCACCCTCACTACATGTTTGGTTTTACCAGGTCTGTCGAGCATTCGTCCACACTAACTGATCCAACTCACCACCGGGTGGTGATCAGTTGATAACTCTGTTCCTCTCTTCAGACATACAGCCACAGATCTCATTACACGACCACAAAGTCGATCATCGATCCGGGTTAATAAACATTCTGACAGGCTGAAATGACCTTTGACCTAAGGGACTACAGTGATCTAACTTTACACAACATCAGCAGTCTCTTTACATCAACTGAGAGTAAAGTCAATCTGTGCCAAAGTTTTTATTCTTGTCATCACTTTAGATGTTTGACTAAGAGTTTGAGAACTTTTTATATCATTCCAGAAACAGGTCATATGTTTCTCCACTATTAATATTTTCCTTCATTTCTAATTTACTGAACAAATCTTCAGTCTGCCTTTTTTTTTTTTTTTTTTGAGCATCACCAGTGATTAGTTTGATGACTGCTGTGGGCGTCTGACCGTCTTGAAAAGTTTAAAAGAAGCAGAGTCACAGTTCATTCACACACTGTCACAAAGTGTGTTTGTGGTTTCTCGTACAACATTACGTTGACGTTAAACCAATGGTAAGTTTGGGATGTTTGTGCCATAAATGATTCCTGACTAATTTGTTGGCTGTTTTAATGCTTTAGCTCGACTCTGTAACAAAATGTGACATCAGTATCATACTCAGTTTGTCTTGTGCACAGTGTTACTGTGTAAACCAACAGGATGATCACGATAAACTCCACACAGGTTTCATATTTCACACTTGGTGCCTACTTTGACACTGAGTTGTTTAAATATTTATTTTTCACGATTGTTATGTTGTTATATATTTTAATTCTGTGTGCCAATGTTTTACTCATTGTGGTTATCTGCATGAACAGAAGTTTACATGAACCTATGTACATTTTTCTGTGCAGCCTGTTTATGAATGAACTGTATGGTAGTACAGGGTTGTTTCCATTCCTGCTGATTCAGATTCTCTCTGACGTTCACACTGTTTCTGCTTCATTTTGTTTCCTGCAGATTTTCTGTGTTTATACATATGTAAGTGTCGAGTTTACTAACCTAGCTGTCATGTCTTTTGACAGATATCTTTCTATCTGTTATCCTCTACAATATAACACACGTATGACATCTACCAAGATCACCGTGCTTATTGCTGTCATATGGTTACCTCCTTTCTTTGCTGTTTTTGTCACAACATCCTTGACTGCCTCTTTACAGCTGTGTGGGAACATCATTAATAAAGTGTACTGTGATAATTACTCCATCATCAAACTGGCCTGCTCTGACACCAGAATAAATAATGTCTATGAACTTATTGCTGCTTCTCTCACAGTCTGTGTTCCAGTATCTGTAATTCTCTACACGTACATGAAGATTCTTAAAGTTTGTTTTTCTGGTTCTAAACAGACCAGACAAAAAGCTGTCAGTACCTGCACACCTCACCTCGCTTCTCTGCTCAACTTTTCTGTTGGAGTTTTCTTTGAAGTAATACAAAATAGGTTTAACATGAACAGTGTGCCCAATATGTTGCGTATATTCTTATCATTATACTTTCTGACATCCCCACCACTCTTCAACCCTGTAATGTACGGCCTGAACATGTCCAAAATACGCAACATGTGTAAAAGTCTGATTTTAAGTTCTGTTGAAAAGTCACCCAACGTCTTTGTTCAGCTTGAGTAACTTTTGGCTTACTCATGTCAGAAATTTATCATGCAAGTTTTATAAAATAAAATAAAATTATAAAAGTAAAGTCATGAATTAAAGTAATAAAGTTGATTTACTTGTCTGAAACGTTGTTTCTGAGATCTTCTTACTTCATCTAGGTATTTTTTTCACATTTTGATAGTTTACATCATGGCTATAGAAAGGTTAGTTAACTGCCTACTTTTGACACATATCCACTACATATTATGAACCATGAGGCCCTGAAGAACATTACATATTTGCCTCAGGTCTTTTTTACTGTATCTGTACAATATACGATCATTTACAATCCTTAGAGCCTGAATTCAAATATAGTAAAGCAATGTTTCAATGGGTGTCCTCTTTACAGAGTAGAACAATGATAATATTAGGTAGATAAAGTGCAACAATGATATTAAATAATAATATGAAAAATGATTTAGTGTTTCAAAAGTACCTACACGTACTAGTCATATCATTAAAGCTCAGTGAATCAATATGTACATATATTATCATCCCTTTTATCACTATTATGTGTTTTAATATCAATGTCATCAACACAATACATGACCTACTAACACTATTAGGCCTGATTATTAGACAACCTGAGCGTCAAACCCATCTCACAGTGCTGTAGCATGATAAACTGCACTCGTTCAGACAAAATGAATGTGCCAACGCGTCACTAATTCATTCAGGGGTCATCCACCTCACTGAATAACACTGGGATGCCCACTTACAGGAACCTCTAGCTGGGGCTCCTGGCACCAGGGTGCTAGCACCCACAACTGTCCACCTCCAGTAACCACAGTAAATGGTTTTTAGTTGGGGCATTTGGCACTAGTGGCACCACTCCTCACAACTCATGTCAGCTGGAGTCTTCGGCACTGGGATGCATGCTTACCTCTTTTGTTTTGTGAATAAATAAATGTACCTTGATGGTCTGAGCTAGTGAATTTTGTAGTGTAAAGGTCCAGTATGTCAGAATCAAGGGGCAGTCTTCACAGAATGTGATAGAAATGAAACAAACAATGTATGTGCCACTGGCTAACCGACTGGTATCCTGGGACCTCTTCAGTCCACCACTACAGCCTATGACACAGTGATCCAAGACCATTAGGTGTGAGAGAATTTTGGGGAGGCAGTTGAGCTGGATTTACAGTTGGCCTCAAAGAGAGTCTAGGAAAGCGTCACATGACTAAGCAATGTGAGGTAGGACTTTTCTCAAGGCAAAGGAATCACCATTCCCATCTACCGGTCCATACACATAGTTTCCAAACTCTTGTGGAGGGGGTGTGGTGCATCAGCTGCAGGGGAGAGCTGTGGAGCTCAGGTGAGCAGCACCAGGTGAGAGTGATTGGTGATTGGCACACCTGCACCCAGTTAGCTAATCACTCTCCCTTCTTAACAGAGTAGTGTGCTGAACAAACAGAGAGAGAAGCTGGAACAAACACACGTACATGCAGCAGAGAGTGGTGTAGCCTGCGAATGGTTGAATAGAGTGTGTTGTGTACAGCAAAAATGAACAGAAATAGAAACGGTTACCGGTGGTGTCCTTTGCCGAAATACCCACAAATATCAAATGTCTTCACAGTGAAATTCTTTGCAACTGTGAACCTGAGGTACCTCTGTCATGATTTCTATGAGCATATATCTGCATATGAATCTGTAGGCGAGGACAAGATCTTGGTACCTGAAGTGTGTCACATGTCACATGGATGCATGCAAGTAAACAGTCCATGTGGAAAGCAAAAGAGGGCCAAACACAATCCTTGAACCCTAAACTACCTAATCTTATCTGTACCAGGAGCCCCAGAACATTGGTTTTCTAACCTTCCACAGACTAAGTCAGTGTAAAGCGATGGCGTATGGGTTCCAAATAATGATGAGGATTCTGGTTCTTTTTAGTGAGCTAGATCATATGACTCAGCTCACCAAGAAGAGCCAGCTCTTTCGGCTCCTGTTGGAGCCAATTTTGTGTGCTTAATTGTTTTATAATTTAGATGATTTATTTAGTATGAGAATAGTCATTTGGATTTATTAATTGTTTATGTATTTAGCTGTTCTAATTAACCTTTCTGATTAACTAACTGATTAACTTAGATTTCGGTCAGCTGTGGAAAGAGGAAGAGGTGTGTTTGAAGAGGTCCTTTTTGTCTGAACCTACAGGTGGACACAAACGAGAGAGGACCGACAGTCTTTGACCTTATGTTTAATTTAAGAGCGTTTTTGTTGTTCGTTTTGTTTTAAAAATAAATAATGGAAAAGAGGAAACGAGCGACTCAAGCCTTATTTTTGATAATTTGAAACATGTCAGTCAGACGTAGAGCCCTGTAACCTGGCACAGCGGTTTTTAATAGAAAAAGGACAGCTCCCAAACAGCTCTTCATGTTACCACTTCTACGTTTTATAATTTAGCGCTGTTTTGACTTTTGATTTATTTGTGTACACATATCACTTAAATTATTCAATACATCATTTGTAAAGAAGTATTTAAAAGTAAAATTTACAGACCCTTGTAACTCTCTGAAACCACCCAATGAATGCACTAAATTGCTTGTAGAACCACTCTGCTACACAAAGCTGATAGAAACACCTTGAAAAACTTAAGCATAGAACTTTAAAGGACAGCTATTGACTGTTGAATGCACAGTTCTCATGTGTCTGTGAAGGTTGTTTGTGGACCCTACTTCATATGACAGCTTGACTTTTACAAATTCTGCATTCTGCCTTTCTGTCTTCACAATTATTAAAATGTGTCCAAATGCTGCTTACTTTTCTATTATCACTCATCCCAAAATGCCTTTAACCCGTCATTTTACAACAATTTCAGTACTGTTTGTTTTTCTTTGTGATGTCATCTTTGTGATCATCATCATCATCATCACTCTCATGCCGTTTCCCTGGTATTTTAAACTGTCACAGACTGGAGTCATTAGATGGGATTTACGGGCCAACAACATAATTTCCCAATTGAGCCCAAGCACTCCAAAAACCAAACAAACCCAACCTCACTGTATATGACTCACAGTAATCAGTGGAAACAGACTTTAGTACTAATGGTGTGGAAGACACTGACTTAACCCAAAATTGCTTCCTGTGAAATACAGTGACATAGTTGACAACAGGACAGTGGAGTGTAAAACATCTATTTATTGTTTTACTGTAAGTCAAGTCTTTTGGATACTCTGCACTTTACAACCAAACAAACTTTTACATATGGTTCGGATCTTACACATCTTCAGTCCATACAGTACAGGGTTAAAGAGCGGCTGGCATGTAAGCCAGTATAATGACAAGAAAATTCTCAACATATTGGGCACATTGTTCATGTTAAATCTGCTCTGCACAATTTCAAAGAAACAACCAAAAGAAAAGTTGAGCAGAGAAGCGAGGTGAGGTGTGCAGGTACTGACAGCTTTTTGTCTGGTCTGTTTAGAACCAGAAAAACAAACTTTAAGGATCTTTATATACGTGTAGAGAATTAAAATGAGAGGACCAAATATTACAACACAAGTGCTGATCAGTCCATAGATGTTATTGACTGTGGTGTCAGAGCAGGCCAGTTTGACAATAGAGTAATTGTCACAGTAAACTTTGTTAATGATGTTCCCACACAGCTGTAATGTGGCACTTAAAGATGTTGTGCCAACAACTATAAGAAAAGGCAATAACCATGTTAGAGCAATGAGCATGGCAACCTTGTTAAATGTCATAAGTGTGTTGTAGTGTAGAGGATGACAGATAGAAAGATATCTGTCATAAGACATGACGGCTAAGATGGCAAATTCTACACCTGCATAAGTATAAATACAGAAAATCTGCAGGTAACATAAAGGAACAGAAACAGTGTGAATGTCAGAGAGAATCTGAATCAGCAGGAATGGAAACAACCCTGTACTACCATACAGTTCATTCATAAACAGGCTGCACAGAAAAATGTACATAGGTTCATGTAAACTTCTGTTCATACAGATAACCACAATGAGTAAAACATTAGCGCTGATAATACAAACATATAAAGACATCAAAATAAAAAAAAACAGATATTTTATAAGACCAGTGTCAAAGAAGAATAACAGCATGAAATATGAAACATGTGTAGAGTTTATCATGATCCTCTTTCAGTTCAAACAATCATAACAGACATGTGTGGAGGTTAACTGATATAAACTACATGAGTGATTGTTATGAGGTTTTCAGTTACCAAATGTGATGAATATAAATATATGTTATCTGATAATAATGTTTGATAGAAACTACAACACAGTTAATGACATTGTATGAATCACACCCTGACTCCCTCCTAACTGAGCTGAAACTCTTCTTCTGCTTCTCTTAAACCTTTCAGATCAGTGGACACCCTCAGCAGCAGTCTGACCTCATTACCAAACATCACAACTATGTCTTAGTTTGTGCATAATCATCTGAAAATAAAAATTGTTGCTCACAACTATGGTGGCCACGAAATGCGTGAAAAATTCAAAAGGCCCTATTTGGAGCCAGTATTTAGTTCATTAACAAAGACTATGTCGATATGGATATAGATTTCAAATGGTTTATTATATATTATGGATGAAGGTGCACCGAAATGATGTAGTTTAGGGGGGCTGAGGCATGAAGGGTACGTGGATAGAGAGCCCTCAAAATAAACCTCAGATTGAGAGAAGTAGAGGTGTTGATGTTGTTCAGATCCTTATGTACATATGTTAAGGACGTTGGAGAAAAGCAGGATTTGGATTATGTTGTCAGGGATTACCTGTCTAGAAGCAACAGAAGCAACTCCCAAAGGAGTGCACAAAGTATAGCTTAGGGGATGTTCTGGTTCTGGATAAGTGGTGGTGAAACCAGAAGTGTGTCGCCACTTTACCAGTCTCTGTAATGAACAAAAGGGTCTTGGGAAGGAAGCTTGACTGGCTAGTCTGGAATTTTCGCAGTCACATATGTTAAAATGGACTTAGGTCACAGTTTAATCGAAAGATGTAGATGGACTGAGGTTGACTAGACTGGTTGGCCTTGCTGTATTTAAGGTAATAGATCAAAGTGTAGGAACAAGGAACAGATGTGGCTATAGTAAGGAGATGTGACAGGAAGGATCGATCTTGGGGGATAATATGGATGGTGTAGTTGAAATGACCCAGCAGCAAGAGACATTGGCGTTTCTTGCATCTGTGAGCCAGAAGGAAGCTTGAAATGAGTGAGGAGGCTAAATTTTCCCAGTGGAGAGGGATTCTTGTAGTGAGCAATGCCAATGGTAATGCAGAAATTTTTACAATGTCATCATTCAGTCAGTCTCTGGGTTTGGATCTGCCACCAAACAGGACAGGAACAGACTACAACAGACAGTCAGGACTGCAACCTGCCCTCCATTCAGGACATCTACATGTCCAGAGTCAGGAAACAGATCCATCACAACCTGGTCCAACTTCTCCCCTCTGGGAGGCGCTACAGAGTTCTGAACACCAAAACAACCAGCCTTCCCACAGGCTGTCACTGTGACAGTTAACAGCAGACACACAGTGTCAGGAAACATCCTGTGCCTGATTTATTCTCAGAGTTTGAATTCAGTTTTTGTTCTATAAACATTTAAATAGCATTACTCATTCACATTCTACTCATACTGTTTATACTCATATCAAATCAAATCAAATCAAATCAAATCAAATCAAATCACATTTTATTTGTATAGTCCAAAGTCACAAAATACATTTTGCCTCTGAGGGCTTTACAATCTGTACAGGGAGTGACACCCTCTGTCCTTAGACCCTCTGTCCTTAGACCCTCTGTCCTTAGACCCTCTGTCCTTAGACCCTCTGTCCTTACACCCTCTGTCCTTACACCCTGTGTCCTTACACCCTCTGTCCTTAGACCCTCGGTTCGAGTGAGTAAATGTAAATGTACTTTATTTATATAGCCCTTTACAACAGTCCTTTCGGTGTACCAAAGTGCTTTACAGCAAATAAATAAAAAGAAAAAACACAAACAAATTAAAAACAATAAAGGAACAGTGAAAACAACAAAATCAAATAAGAAAAGATAAAAGATAAAAAAAGATAAAAAAGTGTCATCGTACTACTGGGTATGAAAAGCCATCCTAAATAGGTGAGTTTTTAGCCTGGATTTAAAAAGTCCCAAGTCAGAAAGAAGACGCAACTCGACGGGGAGCTTATTCCAGAGCCTGGGGGCAGCAACGGAAAAGGCTCGGTCACCCCAGTGTTTATATTTTGACCAGGGCACTTTCAGCAGAAGATGATTTGTAGACCTCAGAGCTCTACCAGGATTTCAGACAGTTAAAAGCTCAGATAAATACGATGGGGCGAGGCCGTTTAGAGCTTTAAAAACAAACATTAAAAGTTTAAAATCAATTCTATAAAGGACAGGAAGCCAATGAAGGGAGTTAAGAACAGGAGTGATATGCACACGTCTGTTGGTGTTAGTCAAAAGACGGGCAGCAGCGTTTTGCACGAGTTGAAGGCGACTGAGAGAAGACTGGGAGAGGCCAACATAAAGTGCATTACAGTAGTCTAGCCTTGAACTTATTAAAGCATGGATGGCTTTCTCAAGGTCATGACGGCTTAAAAACGTTTTAACTTTGGCCAGGAGACGCAACTGGAAAAAACTGGTCCTGACGACATTGTTGATTTGTTTGTCAAACCGCAGATGACTGTCAAAGGTCACTCCCAGATTTCTGACGGTTGGACTCAGCTTAGAAGACAGGGTGCCAAAGCCAGCCGCCACAGTATCCCCAAACACAATACATTCGGTTTTGTCATCATTTAAATGAAGAAAATTTTGGGCCAACCACTGCTTAATATCAGTAATACAATCAGACAAAGAACATTGTCCATTACTATTTGGCTTCACTGGCAGATAGATTTGTAAATCGTCTGCATAACAGTGAAAAGAAAGGTTGTGCCTGGCAATAATTGACCCAAGAGGTAACATGTACAATGAGAAGAGAATGGGGCCAAGAATGGATCCTTGTGGAACTCCACAGGAGAGAAGGGCAATGGAAGAGGACAGGTCACCAACCATAACAGAAAAGGTTCTGTTGGATAAATATGACATAAACCACTTCAATGCAGTGCCGTGAATGCCAACATAGTTACTTAGACGTGACAGGAGGACTTTGTGGTCCACCGTGTCAAAGGCTGCAGTAAGGTCAAGAAGCACTAAGACAACAGGGCACTTGGCATCCACAGACAGAGCAATATCATTGTGCACCTTTAACAGTGCAGACTCGGTGCTGTGACGGGATCTAAACCCAGATTGGAACTTCTCAAGGACAGAGTTATCCTCAAGAAAGGACTGTAATTGTATAAAAACAACTTTTTCTAAAACCTTAGAAAGAAAAGGCAGATTGGAGACAGGTCTAAAATTTGATAACACTGAGGGGTCAAGATTAGGCTTTTTAAGAAGAGGCCTGACCACAGCATGTTTAAAGGCAGCTGGGACAGTTCCTAATCTAAGGCAGGAGTTGATAAAGACCAGGAGACTGGGCCCCAAAGTATTAAAAACCATTTTCAACAATTTGGCAGGGACAATATCCAATGGGCAAGTTGTAGGTTTCAGAGATTTCACTACGTCACGGAGAGAAGAGAGGGAAACCAGCTCAAACTGATCAAGCACAGCAGAACGAGTTGGAGCAACAGGCAAATCCTTATTAGTACTCGTAATGACACTCACATTAATGTCTTCTCTGACAGAATCCACTTTGACAACAAAATAATGAAGAAAATTCTCACAAGTGGCTATTGATACATCAGTCACAGCAGAAGTGCATGGGTTAACAACAGTGTTAATTGTAGCAAATAACACCTTGGGACAATGACTGGAGCTAGAAATAATATTAGAGAGATACTGACATTTCGCTTCACGTACGGCTCTCTGATAATCAGAGAGACAGTCCCAGAGTGAGGAAAAACTTGCCCACAAAAAACTTTTAACAGGAAAAAAAGTGGAAGAAACCTCAGGAAGAGCCACAGAGGAGGGATCCCTCTCCCAGGACGGACAGACGTGCAATAGATGTCACGTGTACAGTCAACAAGTCAACAGAAACATATTGTACAATTACAATGAATGATAAAATGATTACAGTAGCAGTGGAACCTGTGATAGAGATAGAGAGACACAGATGCACAGCAGCAGTAAATCATTAACTAAGTTACTATAAACTGTAATGGAGATCTGGTAACAATAATGACAGTAATAATATATGTAGTGGACGTCATGCAGGACCACAGCAGCAGTCACGATCCACGAGAACCTGCTGGACGAGAGAGCACAGAAGTTTAGTTAGTAAGATGCATTAACATGCATGTCTATATCTATCTCTCTATATCTATATCTGTCAATACCTCTCACAATTCAACTCCTACTCCCACATGGTTGTAATTTCTGCACAACCTTATATACTTTTCTGTATATATTTTCTGTATATATATTGGACACAGCATTTGGCCTCTCATTCATTCTGAGTATTCCTTCACTACACTCACAAAAATTTTTTTCAAATCATGTTATTATTTAAATTATTTCTCCGCATTTATCCCATCCAGCTGGCACCTGTCGGAACACACATGCACAGGAACACACACATAGTGACAGATGCCATACACACACTGGAGCGAACCAGCCACCCCACCAGCTGTCAGTTCACCTTCCAACCTTCGAGAGCAGGGATCGAACTGTCAATCTTCGCGTTACTGGACGACCTACTCTACCACTGAGCCACGGCTGCACTGTTGGGTTTGGGCAAACAAACTGGCTTTAGTAATATTGTGGAAGCACATTGAGTTTATTAGTACTATTACACAAATCTTATTACTTGCTTCACATTAAGTTTGTTTGTTTGGATACCAGGAGAAGGTGGGCGTGGAGGATGCCATCCTCTATCTGTTACACAGGGCTTACTCTCATCTGGACAAGGAGAGTGGTGCTGTGAGAATCATGTTCTTTGATTTTTCCAGCGCCTTCAACACCATCCAGCCCCTCCTGCTGAGAGACAAGCTGACAGAGATGAGGGTGGACTCACACCTGGTGAGATGGATTACAGACTACCTCACAGAGAGACCACAGTACGTCAGACTGAAGGACTGCACGTCGGACACTGTGGTCAGCAGCACCGGAGCACCACAGGGGACCGTGCTCTCTCCCGTCCTCTTCACCTTGTACACATCTGACTTCCAGTACAACTCTCAGCTCTGCCACATGCAGAAATACTCAGATGACACTGCGATAGTTGGCTGTATCAAGGATGGACGGGAGGGGGAGTACAGGAGCCTGGTTGAGGACTTTGTGAGGTGGTGCAGGTCCAACCATCTGCAGCTGAACACCTCCAAGACCAAGGAAATGGTGGTGGATCAGTGGTGGGCACAGAGCTGGACTCTCTGGTGACTGTGGCAGAGAGAAGGACCCTGGACAAACTGCTGTCCATACTGGACAACGCCCACCACCCTCTGCACAACACCTTCATCAGGCAGAGGAGTTTGTTCAGTGGCAGACTGCTGTCTCAATCCTGCTCCACCAACAGACTGAAGAACTCTTTGGTCCCCCTGAACATCGGACTGTACAACAGCTCTCAGTGATGGCAGGAGGCACAGTAGACAATAGACAAATCTGCCCTCTCTGCACCACTTCCTGGACATTTGTACTCTCATATTTTTATAAAACATTTTTATTTCTAAGGTCACTTTATATTTTTAATATAGTTTTCTATTTGTATAAAACATTTTATTTTCACAGTTACTTTCTACTTTTATATAGTTTATGTATAGATGTTTAGCACGGGTTAACTTCTTAACACAGTTATATGTTTATTTTCTATGCAAATGTTTAATTTTGCTATAAATGTTTAATTTCTGTGTACATATTTAAATTTAGATTTATCTCAGGTCAATTTTAATGTATGGTTACTGTGTTATAAGTTAATTCTAATGTATGTTCAATGTATGTTTGCATGCTGCTACTGGATGATCTATCTATCTATCTGTCTATCTGTCTGTCTATCGACATGATGGTTAAGTTCATATATTCTACACTTGCATATGAATATATAAAGAAAGTGTGCAGGACACAAAAAGGAGCAGAAACAGTGTGAACGTCAGAGAGAATCTGAATCAGCAGGAATGGAAACAACCCTGTACTACCATACAGTTCATTCATAAACAGGCTGCACAGAAAAATGTACATAGGTTCATGTAAACTTCTGTTCATACAGATAACCACAATGAGGAAAACATTAGCACTGATAATAACAATATATAAAGACATCAACACCATGAAAACTAAATATTTTATAAGACCAGTGTCCATGTAGGCAGCAAGTGTGAAATATGAAACCTGTAGAAACTTGAATTTATCATGATCCAAATATCTTATGTCATAAAATTGTGGAAGTTAACTGATATAAACTACATCAGCGATTGTTGTTATGAGGACAAATATAACACATCAAACACATGAACAATATTATATTACTTTTTATACGTTTATATTTACGTTTATAAAAGTTTTCATTTATGAAATGTGATGAATATTTCAGTTATCTGAACTGAGCTGAAACTCTTCTTCTGCTTCTTTTAAACCTTTCAGATCAGTGGACGCCCACAGCAGCAGTCTGTTAGTGTCAATTATATTCATATCCAATATTTAGTTTTAATTTACATAATTATATTGTCATGTATAATCAGTATTTGCAGTAGCATGTAAACAGACGTTAAAGTCACCTGAGGTCCGCTGTGAATGACAGACGTTAGGGTCAAATGAGTGTGGAAGATGGTTGTTGGAGCCACATGAGACCAAGTGTCAACTATTGTTCAGTCTTTCAGTCTTCTGGGCAGGGATGAAAGGACAGCATTGTAGGTGGAGGATAAGTCTGAGGCCTCTTACTCTTTTGAGTCCTTCTGGTCTACTCCACACTGCATTGGACCATATTCAGATTGCCTTCAGTGTACCAGTTCCTGTCATAGTGTGTTGCTGGGTTTGAAGAACACTGGGATGCTATGCTATGAGTCTTTCCAGATACATAAGGGATGACAATGTTCTGTCTGTCCTTCTTTTCTTCATCACCCATTGTGTTTCTGTCCTTCCTGGATCTTGTGGCCACTTTCCCAGAAGTCCAGTTTAATGACAATAAAGATATTCTATTCATAGACTTTTGGAAGGGATAGTTTTACCAGGGTACAGTCTGTCTTGGTTTCTCCCTTAAGTAGCTTCTGTAGACACCATATAGCCATTTCCTGGTCTGGTCCTGTTATGCCCTTTTTTGTATGTGCTGGTGGGGTTGTGTCTCAGTGATGGTGGGGCAGCCAGTCCGACCTCCATTAACTGTAGAGAAGTTCTCAGTATCTCTTGATCATATACAGTTACAGACTAAGGGGTTGTTCTTCCACTGATGCTGTCAATCAATCAAACTGGTCTCGTGCCTTGATAATACGCTGAGACTGGCCTGTTGGATTCATCTGTTCTGGAAAGACATAAAAAGCTGCAGATGTTGCAGCAGGACTCAGTTAGAAGTGACTGCAGACATCAACAGAGTGCTGAGCTGTGTGTAACATCAACTTGTCATGTACACTGAATGTGGTGAGATGGTGCACTTTTAAATGTTTTTGCTTGATTATTTGAAATGATGTCTAAACTCTGGTCTTAAACAAAGCAGTTGATGTATTTGCATTTGCAGACTGTAGTTGTTTTGTCATTCAAACAGAGTTATGGTGAATTCAACTTCATCAGTTATATCTTATTTCATTCTTGAAGCTTATTTCTATGTTGGAAGTTTGAAATATTTATATTTCATGATAACTTTGTTGTTATACCTCGTTATTATTATTTCCAATGTGTCTCTCATTGTGGTTATCTGCATGAACAGAAGTTTACATGAACCTATGTACATTTTTCTGTGCAGCCTGTTTATGAATGAACTGTATGGTAGTACAGGGTTGTTTCCATTCCTGCTGATTCAGATTCTCTCTGACGTTCACACTGTTTCTGTTCCTTTTTGTTACCTACAGACTTTCTGTTTGTTTACATGTGTAAATATAGAGTACTGTAATTTAGCCGTCATGTCTTATGACAGATATCTTGCTATCTGTTGTCCTCTACATTATAACACACGTATGACACCAAACAAGGCCGTTACCTTTGTAATTGTGGTATGGTTGTATTCTTTTGTTAAATTCATGATTACTTCATCTTTAAACATCCGTTTGCCGCTTTGTGGAAATATCTTAAACAGTTTGTATTGTCATAACTATCTTATTGTTAAGTTGCGCTGTTCTGACACTAAAGTGAATAAAATGTATGGCCTTTTTGGGATTGTTACCACTGTTTTAGTTCCTCTGCTTCCAATTCTTTTTTCTTACATGAAAATTCTTAAAGTTTGTTTTTTTGGTTCTAAACAGACCAGACAAAAAGCTGTCAGTACCTGCACACCTCAACTCGCTTCTCTCATTAACTTTTCTTTGGGAGCTTGTTTTGAAGTCTTACAAAATAAATATAACATGAACAATGTGCCCAATATGTTGAGAATTTTCTTGTCATTATACTGGCTTACATGCCAGCCGCTCTTTAACCCTGTACTGTATGGACTGAAGATGTGTAAGATCCGAACCATATGTAAAAGTTTGTTTGGTTGTAAAGTGCAGCGTATCCAAAAGACTTGACTTACAGTAAAACAATAAATCACTTCACTGTCCTGTTGTCAACTATGTCATTGTAGCTTTCACAATGGCAACATGTTGCTGCAACTCTGACAAAAAGGTGACAGGCCATAAAACAGTTTTTTTTTTTTGCTTTTTTTCAGTCAAAAGCAGTTACATGGCTTCTCATCCTGGGATTGTTCAAACCTGATACATGCATTTCTGGCCAGGGCTGTACCAAGACTAAAATTTACTATGAACATTTACCCTGATCAACTCACCACATCTATCATGTAGACACTCCACAGTCTGTGACAGGTTTCAATGAAATAGTTTCAAATATCAGGAAACGAGCATTTTGTCTGATAGTGGACTGCCATGTTTCTGAGGGACTGAAAAATAATTCACATCAGTGTTGTTTTTGTTTTACACATGATGATATGAATTTGCAGTGTTTACTGCATGTGACACCCGATCAGTATTCATACTGCACAGTATCTAGTTTGAAGTACTTCAAACTAACTTGAAATGAACAATGTTCCCAGTGGGCTGCGGATAATTTTGAATTTATATTTTTCAATACTGAAACAAATTTTGAATCCTGTCATGTTTGGCATGTGAATGTCCAAAGTCTGTTTGTCCAAAGTACATTTAAAGGTCTGTTCTGTTGTAAAATGTTCACTGGTCACAGAGATTTGATGTAAAGAGAGGGGTCATTATTCTTTTATTCGTAAAATCTTGCCCTGAATTAAAAGATCAGCCTGATTTTTAAAAGAGCTACTGTACTGTAGAAGTTGTGTTTTATGATGTGGAGAGTTGTGTATTGAAATAAAGTTCTCATGAATAAGTCAAAGAAAACATGGCCAAAGAAACGTCATCATTAAATGTCTCCTAACAATGAAGTAAATACATGAATCAATGTTCAACACATTTTATAAGCTTTTCATCAAAATATACCCACGTGTCTGAAAATAACTGAGCCCAGAAACTAATTATGAGGAGTGAAGGTTAAAACAAATTAAAATGTTTCCAGTGCTGTGCAGTTTATCAGAGGTATACAGCTGGACAAGTACAATTAAAATATGGATATCCAAAGTGTGACGACCCCACCACTCCACTAGGTGCCTCTGTATTCTCTGCTGTTTTGCTCTCCTTTGCAGGTTTCAGGTCGTGGGAGGGTCATCTTCTTGATGAGACACCTGGGCTGGTGTGGGGTCTATATAAGGCTCTCCATACTGCAGATCTCTCTCTTGCCCTTGCCGCTGCAGCCACTGCTTTTGTTCTGTTTGTTTGACACACACTCACACACATTCTTACACTACTGATTACTGACATTTATATACATTTTCTTCTGTTAATATTCTTGAGTTGTGAATAAATGCTTGATAATCACAGTCTGGTCTCCCATCTTTGCCACAGTTAAGAGCCAAGCTGTGACAAAAGAAATAGAAATACAAACATGTAAAAGTGCATCGAAGTGTTTTGAAGTAGGTTCAGGTTACTGCTGCAGTGCTACAGTGTTGTGGACAATCCTATTAACTTTTTGTGATAAATGTTCAGAAACAAGTTACTTATTTTATTCTTCCCAAAGTCTTCTCCAGCAAATGAAATTGAAAGTCATGGGAATCGCTAAGTCAATGGACATTGTGTCTGAATATTTTAGTCTGGGACACACTGGAAGATTGGAGGCTACAAAAACTGAACAAAACACACACAAAGACTGTTTTCATCAAGGTGCATTTTAGTGTTTGACAGTGAGTAAGGTGCATAAACCATGTGACAGAGTAAATACACCAAACAACACATTGAACAATTGGTCAGCAACCACTGAAGCTCTGCAGGTAGATAAAACTGCAAATCCCTCAATAACGCCAAGCACACCAGCACATGTGTAGGACTGTAGAGTCCACGGTGAACCTGAACACAAACGTTTGACTGGTACAGTATATTCTCAACACATTTTGTGAACCAGGTTAAGTCTTATTAATATTACTTTACATATTCAATTCAATTCAATGTTATTTATATAGTGCCAAATCATAACTTTAGTTATCTCATGACACTTTCCGTACAGAGCAGGTCTAGACCGCACTTAACTACAAACTGTAATGGAGATATGGTAGCAATAAGTAGTAGTGCTTCATTTTGTTATCTGCAGATTTTCTGTGTGCATTTTTATGCACATGTAGAATTTTTAATCTTAGCCATCATGTCTTATGACAGATATCTTGACATCTGTTATCCTCTACAATAGAACTCACGTATGACATCGAACAAAGTTGTGATCTTGACTGCGTTCGTATGGTTATCCAGTGTACTTGGAATTGTTGTCATGATGTCTCTGAGTGTCCCTTTACAGCTGTGTGGGAACATTATTAACAAAGTTTACTGTGATAATCACTCCATACTTCAAGTTCAACTGAAGCATCAACCTCCATGTCTAAAAAATTAAGCCACAAACTGCAATTCCTCTTCTCGTCCACCTGAGGCTGGCTCCAGAAGTGAGTCAGTCTCCATAAGTCCCCATATTAAAATGTCCAACTTCACAGCAGAAATAAACATGTTTACAGCCTGGTACAAAAAAAGTCATCACAACAATAAGGAGCACTAAAGAACCAATTACAAACAATGGCTGGTCAGTGATCCAGGATAAATATCTGGGTTTCCCCACCAGTCAGTCTGAACTGGAGAAGCCTCTTGGATCTGAGGCAAAACGTCTTTAAGGATCTACAAGTCTCGCCCCGCTGCCCCAGAATGAACCCCTCTTGAAGACTATTTCTGTGGCACTTAGAAACCTATTGGTTCCTACTGGAAAGATATAAGTCATTAAAAAACAACTCAAAGGGCGTCCTGGTGGCCAAGTGGTAAAGACAAATCCAATACACAAGAGTTACAAAGTCCTCAGTTTGATTCTGGCTAGGGACATTAACTCATGTTATTTCTTATAAACCTGTTCAGATCTATCTGAGGTGGACACAAAATAAAGTTTGCTGTAGAAATCAGGAATGGTTGAATCCTCATCAGTGTGTCTGATGATGAGGTCGGCCTGCTGCTGTGGGCCTTGAAGACGTTAAAAGAGGCAGGAGCAGAGTCTCAGTTCAGTTGAAAGTCAGTTTGACTTCAGCAGGTGAGTGTGAGGATTCCCACAGTGTCAAACTGTGTCTTGTAAGCTTGTTTCTTTGTATCACATGAATTATGTCATTTGTTTTATGTGCTTTCATAATGATGAATGAATCTGTTTACTGTTATTACCATGGACTATGTTTATATGTGATTAATGTTTCAGCTTCATAAACATTCAAAGAACAAACTACACTTATAAATCTAGAACAAAATGATAAATTATACTCAGGTTTCATATTTTCAGCTTGCTGCCTACATGGACACTGGTCTTTTTAAATATTTATTTTTCCTGATTGTGATGTCTCTATACATGATCATTGTTGTTGCCAATGTTTTACTCATTGTGGTTATCTGTATGAACAGAAGTTTACATGAACCTATGTACATTTTTCTGTGCAGCCTGTTTATGAATGAACTGTATGGTAGTACAGGGTTGTTTCCATTGCTTCTGATTCAGATTCTCTCTGACGTTCACACTGTTTCTGCTTCATTTTGTTTCCTGCAGATTTTCTGTGTTTATACTTATGGAGGTGTGCAATATTTCACCTTAGGCGTCATGTCTTATGACAGATATCTTGCTATCTGTTATCCTCTACAATATAACACACGTATGACATCGAAGAAAGTTGTGATCTTGACTGCGTTCGTATGGTTCTACAGTGTACTTGAAACTGTTGTCATGATGTCTTTGAGTGTCCCTTTACAGCTGTGTGGGAACATTATTAACAAAGTTTACTGTGACAATCACTCCATAGTTAAACTGGCCTGCTCTGACACCACAGTTATTAATATTTATGGAATAATTTACATGTTTACCATCATCTTTGGTCTGATTATTTTAATTCTCTACACGTATATAAAGATCCTTAAAGTTTGTTTTAATGGTTCTAAACAGACCAGACAAAAAGCTGTCAGTACCTGCACACCTCACCTCGCTTCTCTGCTCAACTTTTCTTTTGGTTGTTTCTTTGAAATTATGCAGAGCAGATTTAACATGAACAATGTGCCCATTATGTTGAGAATTTTCTTGTCATTATACTGGCTTACATGCCAGCCGCTCTTTAACCCTGTACTGTATGGACTGAAGATGTGTAAGATCCGTACCATATGTAAAAGTTTGTTTGGTTGTAAAGTGCAGCGTATCCAAAAGACTTGACTTACAGTAAAACAATAAATCACTTCACTGTCCTGTTGTCAACTATGTCATTGTAGCTTTCACAATGGCAACATGTTGCTGCAACTCTGACAAAAAGGTGACAGGCCATAAAACTGTTTTTTTTTGTGCTTTTTTTCAGTCAAAAGCAGTTACATGGCTTCTCATCCTGGGATTGTTCAAACCTGATACATGCATTTCTGGCCAGGGCTGTACCAAGACTAAAATTTACTATGAACATTTACCCTGATCAACTCACCACATCTATCATGTAGACACTCCACAGTCTGTGACAGGTTTCAATGAAATAGTTTCAAATATCAGGAAAAGAGTATTTTGTCTGATAGTGGACTGCCATGTTTCTGAGGGACTGAAAAATAATTCACATCAGTGTTGTTTTTGTTTTACACATAATGATATGAATTTGCAGTGTTTACTGCATGTGACACCCGATCAGTATTCATACTGCACAGTATCTAGTTTGAAGTACTTCAAACTAACTTGAAATGAACAATGTTCCCAGTGGGCTGCGGATAATTTTGAATTTATATTTTTCAATACTGAAACAAATTTTGAATCCTGTCATGTTTGGCATGTGAATGTCCAAAGTCTGTTTGTCCAAAGTACATTTAAAGGTCTGTTCTGTTGTAAAATGTTCACTGGTCACAGAGATTTGATGTAAAGAGAGGGGTCATTATTCTTTTATTCGTAAAATCTTGCCCTGAATTAAAAGATCAGCCTGATTTTTAAAAGAGCTACTGTACTGTAGAAGTTGTGTTTTATGATGTGGAGAGTTGTGTATTGAAATAAAGTTCTCATGAATAAGTCAAAGAAAACATGGCCAAAGAAACGTCATCATTAAATGTCTCCTAACAATGAAGTAAATACATGAATCAATGTTCAACACATTTTATAAGCTTTTCATCAAAATATACCCACGTGTCTGAAAATAACTGAGCCCAGAAACTAATTATGAGGAGTGAAGGTTAAAACAAATTAAAATGTTTCCAGTGCTGTGCAGTTTATCAGAGGTATACAGCTGGACAAGTACAATTAAAATATGGATATCCAAAGTGTGACGACCCCACCACTCCACTAGGTGCCTCTGTATTCTCTGCTGTTTTGCTCTCCTTTGCAGGTTTCAGGTCGTGGGAGGGTCATCTTCTTGATGAGACACCTGGGCTGGTGTGGGGTCTATATAAGGCTCTCCATACTGCAGATCTCTCTCTTGCCCTTGCCGCTGCAGCCACTGCTTTTGTTCTGTTTGTTTGACACACACTCACACACATTCTTACACTACTGATTACTGACATTTATATACATTTTCTTCTGTTAATATTCTTGAGTTGTGAATAGATGCTTGATAATCACAGTCTGGTCTCCCATCTTTGCCACAGTTAAGAGCCAAGCTGTGACAAAAGAAATAGAAATACAAACATGTAAAAGTGCATCGAAGTGTTTTGAAGTAGGTTCAGGTTACTGCTGCAGTGCTACAGTGTTGTGGACAATCCTATTAACTTTTTGTGATAAATGTTCAGAAACAAGTTACTTATTTTATTCTTCCCAAAGTCTTCTCCAGCAAATGAAATTGAAAGTCATGGGAATCGCTAAGTCAATGGACATTGTGTCTGAATATTTTAGTCTGGGACACACTGGAAGATTGGAGGCTACAAAAACTGAACAAAACACACACAAAGACTGTTTTCATCAAGGTGCATTTTAGTGTTTGACAGTGAGTAAGGTGCATAAACCATGTGACAGAGTAAATACACCAAACAACACATTGAACAATTGGTCAGCAACCACTGAAGCTCTGCAGGTAGATAAAACTGCAAATCCCTCAATAACGCCAAGCACACCAGCACATGTGTAGGACTGTAGAGTCCACGGTGAACCTGAACACAAACGTTTGACTGGTACAGTATATTCTCAACACATTTTGTGAACCAGGTTAAGTCTTATTAATATTACTTTACATATTCAATTCAATTCAATGTTATTTATATAGTGCCAAATCATAACTTTAGTTATCTCATGACACTTTCCGTACAGAGCAGGTCTAGACCGCACTTAACTACAAACTGTAATGGAGATATGGTAGCAGTAATGATAATAATAATAATATATGTAGTTGATGTCGTGCAGGACCACAGCAGCAGCCACGATCCATGAGAACCTGACAAGATGAGACAGCACAACAACTCCAGGGAAGAAGTTAAGTTAGTAACATAAGAAGAGCACAGTGCATTATGGGCAGTGTAGTCCTATAGCAGCATAACTAAGGGATGACCTGAGCCAGCACTAACTATAAGCTCTATCAAAAAGGAAAGTCTTAATTCTACTCTTAAAAGTGTTGACCGTGTCTGCCTCCCGAACCCAGAATGGTAGTTTGTTCCACAGAAGAGGAGCTTGATAGCTGAAAGCTCTGGCTCCCAATCTACTTTTGGAAACTATAGGAACCACAAGGAACCCAGCATTCTGAGAGATTCTGTTCTAGAGGGGTAGTAAGGTACTATGAGCTCTTTTAGATATGATGGTGCCTGACCATGAAGAGCTTTGTATGTAAGGAGAAGAATTTTAAATTCTATTCTAGATTTAACAGGTAGCCAATGCAAGGAAGCCAAAATGGGAGAGATGTGATCTCTGATCTTGGTTCCTGTCAGAACACGTGCAGCAGCATTCTGAATTAGCTGCAAAGTCCTAAGAGACTTATTGGAGCAGCCTGATAACAAAGAGTTACAATAGTCCAGCCTAGAAGTAACAAATGCGTGGACTAGTTTTTCTGCATCTGCTTGAGATACAATGCGTCTGATTTTGGCAATGTTACGTAAATGGAAGAATGCAGTCCTCGAAATTTGTTTTATGTGGACATTAAAGGACAAATCCTGATCAAAAACAACTCCAAGATTCTTTACGGTGGAGCTGGAGGCCAGGGTGATCCCATCTAAAGTAACTAAGTCTCTAGAGAGAGAGTCTCTGATGTTTTTGGGTCCAATTACAAGAACTTCAGTTTACTCTGAATTTAACATCAGAAAATTGAAGGTCATCCAACTTTTAACTTTTATATCCTTAAGGCATGCTTGGAGTTTAGTTAATTGATTGGTTTCATCAGGGTTGATCGATAAATATAATTGGGTGTCGTCAGCATAACAATGAAAATTAATGGAGTGATTCCTAATAATGTTCCCTAGAGGAAGCATATATAAACTGAACAGAAGTGGTCCGAGTACAGAACCTTGTGGGACTCCATGACAAACTTTGGTATGCATGGAGGATTCATCATTGACGAGAACAAACTGAGATCGATCTAAAAAATAAGACTTAAACCAGCTTAGGGCGGTTCCTTTGATGCCAATTTGATGTTCCAGTCTCTGTAAAAGAATTTGATGATCAATGGTGTCAAATGCGGCACTAAGATCTAACAGGACAAGTACAGAGATGAGTCCTTTGTCTGATGCCATTAGGAGGTCGTTTGTAACTTTGACTAGTGCGGTCTCTGTGCTATGATGCACTCTAAATCCTGACTGAAAATTCTCAAATAAACTGTTCTTATGGAGAAAGTCACACAGCTGATTGGCTACAGCTTTCTCAAGTATCTTAGAGAGAAAGGGAAGGTTTGATATCGGTCTGTAATTGGCTAAAACCTCTGGATCTAGAGTGGGCTTTTAAAGAAGAGGTTTAATTACAGCTACTTTAAAGGACTGTGGTACATATCCTGATAATAAAGACAGATTAATCATATCCAATAAAGAAGGGCTAACTGGAGGTAAAACGGTTGGGATGGGGTCAAAGAGAGGTTGATGGCTTAGATGAAGAAATCATTGAAGTTATTTGATGAAGGTCGATGGGAGAATAACGCTAATCAATTCCAATTGATATGTTAAAGCAGTCATTTCCTCCTTCATTAACTGTAGAGAAGTTCTCAGTATCTCTTGATCATATACAGTTACAGACTAAGGGGTTGTTCTTCCACTGATGCTGTCAATCAATCAAACTGGTCTCGTGCCTTGATAATACGCTGAGACTGGCCTGTTGGATTCATCTGTTCTGGAAAGATATAAAAAGCTGCAGATGTTGCAGCAGGACTCAGTTAGAAGTGACTGCAGACATCAACAGAGTGCTGAGCTGTGTGTAACATCAACTTGTCATGTACACTGAATGTGGTGAGATGGTGCACTTTTAAATGTTTTTGCTTGATTATTTGAAATGATGTCTAAACTCTGGTCTTAAACAAAGCAGTTGATGTATTTGCATTTGCAGACTGTAGCTGTTTTGTCATTCAAACAGAGTTATGGTGAATTCAACTTCATCAGTTATATCTTATTTCATTCTTGAAGCTTATTTCTATGTTGGAAGTTTGAAATATTTATATTTCATGATAACTTTGTTGTTATACCTCGTTATTATTATTTCCAACGTGTCCCTCATTGTGGTTATCTGCATGAACAGAAGTTTACATGAACCTATGTACATTTTTCTGTGCAGCCTGTTTATGAATGAACTGTATGGTAGTACAGGGTTGTTTCCATTCCTGCTGATTCAGATTCTCTCTGACATTCTTGGCTAGTATAGCTACTGTGGCTGCTGATTCACAGGCCGTAGAGTGTAAGGTGGAGGAGGAGCAGAATCCAGGTCGGGATCCAGCCTGAATGGATTTGAATGAATGGTCCATGTAATGTCTTACTGGATATACTCCGAGAATAACCAAGACACGTCTGTCTGCATCTACATATGTGAGATGTACCTGTTTACATTTTCTCCTTATCCCCTAAGCAAAGCACCCCAACACAATCACACCACCTTCTCCACGTTTCATGGTGGGAACCACACATGCAGATACCATCCGCTCACCTTCTCTCACAAAGACTCACAAAGACACGGCTGTCTCAACCAGAACTCTCAGATTTGGACTCATCAGACCAAAGTCCAGATTTCCTCTGGTCTAATGTCCATTGATGTGTTTGGTGGTCTCCCTCAGTCATTCAGACCATGAAGGTGTGATTCACACAGTCTCCTCTGAACACTTGATGTTGACATGTGTCTGCTACTTGAACTCTGTGAAGCTAACTCTGGGTCTTCTTCATGAGAGACACTTTCATCAGTGTTTGACTGTGTCCTCAAGGTCAGGCCTAAAAACAGTCAAAGTTGTTCAAATGTTCTGGACTGACTGACCTTCATGTCTTCATGTAATGATGGACTGTCGTCTCTCTTTAATTAACTCTGTGGTTTCTGTCATAATATGGATAATTACAGTAGCTGAATATTTTCTGTCTGCAAACACAACATCTGAACAACAACTGATGGTTTCAAACACAAAAAGAAGAAATTCCACTAATTACCTCTTGACGAGGCCCACCTGTAAATTAGAAACCATTCAGGTGACAACTTAATGTAGCTGACTGAGAGAATGAAGAGTGTGTAAAGCTTCATCAAAACAAAATAATCTAAAACATGAAACAAATGTTTCTGTGTGCACCCTTTTTTGTCCAGGGCATAATTCCATATGTGATATGTTTGTTTTGTGATGTGGAAAGTTGTGTATTAAAATAAAATTCTAGTTAATAATTAAAAAAAACGTGGCCAAAGAAAACTTGATCCTTTAGCAGCTCCTTGATAAAATGTCTAATGTTATGTTTATTATTTTGATTATGTTTAATGTTTAATCAGAAATATACCCACATTTGTCCCAACACACACCTGAGCCCAGAAACTAATTATGAGGAGTAAAGGTTAAAACTAGACAAAGTAAATGATTAATGTACTGGACAGTTTATCAGAGGTATACAGAGTACACAGCTGGACAAGTACAATTGTAATATGGAGATCCAGAGTGACACAAATGAAAACAGTGAATTTAAGTGTTACGAAACAGAATTGTCCACAGCACAGCAGCTGTAACCTGAACCTGTTAACTTTTTTTGGGCCGTGTCTGGGCACGGCATCAGATTCCCCACCAAAGCTCTGTGCCCGATGAAATACAAGAATCCAATCTTTGTTCACTCCACGGCCTGGGCTGCATTTATTTTATTTGCTGTACTCTGCAGTCCGCACCACAGCAGCCAAAATGCCACATAAATATTGTACATATGGAAGAAGAAGTTCATCATATTTGGGATATTTGCATCGTCAGATTTTTGTATCAGAGCAGCTCTTCATATTGCTTGAGATCACGCCTGAACCAAAACATACCCAAATATTGACCAGAATTGTAACTCTGCAAAAACCCTGAGTCTTGTTATATGTGACCCTGACCTCATTACATTAACTGCTGTGCAGTATGAATACTGATGGGGTGTCACGTGTGGTGAACATTGTATGGACCAACAAAGGCATTCAAACACATTTAGAAGAAAAAATAAACACAATTAACAGTTCAAAAGTAAACATCATGTATAAAGCACCAACGACACTGATGTGAATTATTTTTCAGTCCCTCAGAAACATGGCAGTCCACTATCAGACAAAATGCTCTTTTCCTGATATTTGAAACTATTTCATTGAAACCTGTCACAGACTGTGGAGTGTCTACATGATAGATGTGGTGAGTTGATCAGGGTAAATGTTCATAGTAAATTTTAGTCTTGGTACAGCCCTGGCCAGAAATGCATGTATCAGGTTTGAACAATCCCAGGATGAGAAGCCATGTAACTGCTTTTGACTGAAAAAAAAGCAAAAAAAAAAAAACAGTTTTATGGCCTGTCACCTTTTTGTCAGAGTTGCAGCAACATGTTGCCATTGTGAAAGCTACAATGACATAGTTGACAACAGGACAGTGGAGTGTAAAACATCTATTTATTGTTTTACTGTAAGTCAAGTCTTTTGGATACGCTGCACTTTACAACCAAACAAACTTTTACATATGGTACGGATCTTACACATCTTCAGTCCATACAGTACAGGGTTAAAGAGCGGCTGGCATGTAAGCCAGTATAATGACAAGAAAATTCTCAACATATTGGGCACACTGTTCATGTTAAATCTATTTTGTAAGACTTCAAAGCAAGCTCCAACAGAAAAGTTTAGCAGAGAAGCGAGGTGAGGTGTGCAGGTACTGACAGCTTTTTGTCTGGTCTGTTTAGAACCACAAAAACAAACTTTAAGGATCTTTATATACGTGTAGAGAATTATAATTAGAGGACCAAATATTACAACACAAGTGCTAATCAGCCCATAGATGTTAATAACTGTGGTGTCAGAGCAGGCCAGTTTGACAATAGAGTAATTGTCACAGTAAACTTTGTTAATGATGTTCCCACACAGCTGTAAAGGGGAACTCAAACATATAGTGCCAACAATTGCAAGTAAAGGGTGAAACCTTGTTACTACAACGAGCACAACGACCCTTTTAAAAGTCATACGTGTGTTATATTGTAGAGGATAACAGATAGCAAGATATCTGTCATAAGACATGACGGCTAAATTGGCAAATTCTACAGATGCATATGAATAAACACAGAAAATCTGCAGGTAACAAAATGAAGCAGAAACAGTGTGAACGTCAGAGAGAATCTGAATCAGCAGGAATGGAAACAACCCTGTACTACCATACAGTTCATTCATAAACAGGCTGCACAGAAAAATGTACATAGGTTCATGTAAACTTCTGTTCATACAGATAACCACAATGAGTAAAACATTAGCGCTGATAATAACAATATATAAAGACATCAACACCATGAAAACTAAATATTTTATAAGACCAATGTCAAAATATGCAGCAAGTGTGAAATATGAAACCTGACTGTAGAAACTAGAATTTATCATGATCCTCTTTTAGTTCAGCAAACATAACTCTGTTTACAGGATGAAATAACTCAATTAAATATCTTATGTCATAAAATTGTGGAAGTTAACTGATATAAACTACATCAGCGATTACAAATATAACACATCAAACACATGAACAATATTATGTTACGTTAAAAGTTTTCAGTTACCAAATGTGATGAATATTCCAGAGTTATCTGATAAAAGTCTTTGATAGAAACTACAACACAGTTAATGACATTGTATGAATCACACCCCGACTCCCTCCTAACTGAGCTGAAACTCTTCTTCTGCTTCTCTTAAACCTTTCAGATCAGTGGACGCCCTCAGCAGCAGTCTGACCTCATTATCAAATATCTAAGTGATTGATGATCTGAAAAAAGCTGACTGTAGACCAAATACTTAATCATTTTACATCTAAGTCTAAATCAGCTTGCTGGATTTTTGGATTACAGAAAGTGGGGCTTCAGGAATCCCCCAAGAATCTCACCTTAACATGGCAGGGTGTGCATATCTCTGTGATCCTGGGAGCTGTGTTTTCTGGGTCATTAGCCCCTGGCAGGGTCTCCCAAGGCAAATTGGTCCAAGAGGACGGATCAGACGAAATGCGATTCACAAAGTCCCCATGGAAGAGAACCTGAGGAGATGCACGACTTTGACTGGACTAGAGAAACTGGGGCCCCCTTCTGGAGCCAGACCTGGGATGGGAGCTTCCTGGCGAGCGTCTGGTGGTGAAGTTTTTTATGTGTAATTTAAAAGGCAATTCTAAAACAATAGTACAGAGAAGTTGTGTTTTGTGATGTGGAAAGTTGTGTATTGAAATAAAGTTCTAGTCAATAATTCAAAGAGAAAACTTCAATAAGGTAAAAACACGAATCAATGTTCAACACATAGTTGATACTTTAATCCAAATATACCCACACAAGTCCCAAAATACCTGAGCCCAGAAACTAATTATGAGAAGTGAAGGTTAAAACAAGACAAATTAAAATGTTTACAGTGCTGTACAATTTACCAGGAGTATACAGAGTACATAGCTGGACAAGTACAATTAAATGAAATTAATTTAGTCTTTGACAGTTGTAATGGTAATTTCAATTTCTTTGTTTCAGCCACTTGAGATGCCCAACCTCCCCCTTCCTAACACAAGATACCAGATTCTTTTGTGTTTTAAATTGTGATGTCTAGACTCAACTTTGCACCTAAATACAAGATCCTGCAGGATACCTCAGATGTAAAACACACCCAACGGGGTCGGCGCCGATACCTGCAACAGACAAAAAGGGTGTGAAACATACTCTGGGGGGTGTTCCTCAGGTATAAATGTTTAGGTCTCCCCATGCTCGGGGTCGCTCTTCATCTTTGACCGCTCGCGTGTTGATTGACCTTTTCTTTGCAAAGAAAATAAAACCTTGTCGGCCGGCAGAAGTCTCTATTTCATTCTTCACCAGCAGCAGAGAAATTTCCACAACACAGTGAATAAGAAACATAAACCACAGGACATACATCAGACAACACGCAGAACAATAAGTCAGAAACCAGTGGAGTTCTGCACATACATGAACCTATCAGTCCACGAGTCATGAGTGACCCCACAGAGGTAAATATCTGGGACTCTTCAACAAATTAAGCAAGTCCAATTACCTATGATAACCTTCAACATATACTATGACCTGGAAGACTGAAAGTCTTCACACCTTCAACACTTTCCAGCCCAACAGGTAGCTATTCTTCACCCTGTCTACAGCCGATTCCCATTTGCCATCCTAACATGTTCACTTCTTCAGAATCAGAGCTGCCATCATGCAAATCACGAGCCATTCATCCTGCCAAGCGCTTCTATGTTTGTTCAGACCTCAAAAATCTCAATCTCAATCTCAAAATTTTCTCAATCTTGTCTGAAGTAAGGGATTTGGGGCGGCAGTAGGTCTACAAGGTCAGCTTTTTTCCAGAGCATCAATTATGAATTGATATCAATCGATTAGATATTTGATAATGAGGTCAGACTGCTGCTGAGGGCGTCCACTGATCTGAAACGTTTAAAAGAAGCAGAAGAAGAGTTTCAGCTCAGTTAGGAGGGAGTCAGGGTGTGATTCATACAATGTCATTAACTGTGTTGTAGTTGTTAGTCAAACATTATTATCAGATAACTCTGGAACATTCATCACATTTGGTAACTAAAAACTTTTAATGTAACATAATATTGTTCATATGTATTTGATGTGTTTGTCCTCATAACAATCACTGATGTAGTTAATATCAGTTAAATCTGTTAAGATAGTCTGATGAACTAAAAGAGGATCATGTTAAACTCTACAAGTTTCTTTAATCATGTTTCATATTTCACACTTGCTGCCTACATGGACACTGGTCTTATAAAATATTTAGTTTTCATGGTGTTGATGTCTTTATATATTGTTATTATCAGCGCTAATGTTTTACTCATTGTGGTTATCTGTATGAACAGAAGTTTACATGAACCTATGTACATTTTTCTGTGCAGCCTGTTTATGAATGAACTGTATGGTAGTACAGGGTTGTTTCCATTCCTGCTGATTCAGATTCTCTCTGACATTCACACCGTTTCTGTTCCTTTATGTTACCTGCAGATTTTCTGTATTTATACTTATGCAGGTGTAGAATTTGTGAATTTAGCCGTCATGTCTTATGACAGATATCTTGCTATCTGTTATCCTCTACAATATAACACATGTATGACATTTAAGAAGGTTGCCACACTTATTGCTCTAACATGGTTACAGCCTTTTCTTCTAGTTGTTGGCACTATATGTTTGAGTTCCCCTTTACAGCTGTGTGGGAACATCATTAACAAAGTTTACTGTGACAATTACTCTATTGTCAAACTGGCCTGCTCTGACACCACAGTTATTAACATCTACGGGCTGATCAGCACTTCTCTTGCATTATTTGGTCCTCTCATTTTAATTCTCTACACGTATATAAAGATCCTTAAAGTTTGTTTTTCTGGTTCTAAACAGACCAGACAAAAAGCTGTCAGTACCTGCACACCTCACCTCGCTTCTCTGCTCAACTTTTCTGTTGGAGCTTGCTTTGAAGTCTTACAAAATAGATTTAACATGAACAGTGTGCCCAATATGTTGAGAATTTTCTTGTCATCATACTGGCTTACATGCCAGCCGCTCTTTAACCCTGTACTATATGGACTGAAGATGTGTAAGATCCGTACCATATGTAAAAGTTTGTTTGGTTGTAAAGTGCAGCGTATCCAAAAGACTTGACTTACAGTAAAAACAAATCTGATACTGGACTGCCCCTGTGTCGTGTTTGAGACATGAAATTGTATTCTCTGCTTCTTTATGAACTGTTAAGAGTATTTACTTGTTTCTCTACATGTTGGTCCATAAAGTGTATATTGTATATGACACCAGATTCACATCCGATTAGAATCAGAATCAGAAGATCAGATCAGATTTTACACATACAAGGAATTTGTTCTGGTGTCGTTGGTGCATGACAAGCATTCTCTAAATATAAACTATTAAAAATTAAAAATATAACAATATAAACATATATACACAGTATGTTTTAAAAGTAAAAAGAGCAGTACAGCTGTGCAGTGATAGTAAGTACCAGTCAAATGTTCACAAATGTGCAAATGTTCACAGTTGTGGGGTATTTTAAATATGCAAGTATAGTATGTTACAAAACAAGGAAGTCCGAGCTGAGCGTTAATGTAACGCATAGAGTTGTCCGATCAATAATTGTTGAATGTTTTGTTGAATAGAAAGAGGGTCTAGTATAAATGTGTTCATGATATTTATGTTAATGACATAACACACATTCATGATAAGTTGCAAATACAGAGAGTTGTTCTGATGAGAGCAATCATTCTCAACTTAATTAAGATGTCTGGACAGATGATGTAAGGTTCTGTGGAGGAAAGGTCTTACCAGGGTGTGTGAACAGCTGATGTAGATAAATCAGAATCAGAATCAGTTTTATTGGCCTGGTATGTGTACATGTACAAGAAATTTGACATTTGAAGACAACTTTTCAAAGAATGCTGAAATAAATCTGCTTTGTGTAGCAGGTTGTTTACAGTACATGAGGTAGATGGATATATGGTATGACCAGCATGAGTAGATTGTATATGGCTGATGATATTTACATGTTTAAAGAACAAATTTACAGGTGTGCCTGCTGTTAACTGTTCACCACAGACGTGGCGTGTAGACCATAGATAGATAGACAGATAGACAGACAGACAGACAGACAGACAGCGAACAGACAGATAGATAGATAGATAGATAGATAGATAGATAGATAGATAGATAGACAGACAGACAGACAGACAGACAGACAGACAGACAGACAGACAGACAGACAGATAGATAGATAGATGGGAAAGTAGGTCGTCATAGCAGTCCGGTATATTTGAATACAATAAAAATACAATAGAATAAAATACTGAGGTAGAAAAAATAAAACAGAATGCGACAAGGACACTTAAAAACAGATAAATAGGTCGATAAGGTGCAGAGGCAAGATGATGGTAATAATACTGATTATATGATGGTAATGTTATTGTTAATGACAGTATATATAATAATAGTAGCAGTATATAATAATAATAATAATAATAATAATAATAATATAGTGTTATGACCCAGGATCATAATTTAGTATTTTTTGGTCTTGATGTGTGATTTTTCTGTGCTGTTGTTCCTCCCTGCCTGAGGAGGGTGGTGTTTCTCCAGGTGCTGGCTACCGATTGGTGAACTGGTTACTGGTGGAGCTGCTATAAATGGCCGCCGCTTGAGACATTCGCTCTCTTCTCTTGACCCTACTCCCAACTGCACCAGGCTTTGTTATATTGTGTTGTGTTGAACTTGTACTTTTTTATTTTATTTATAACCTTTATTTAACCAGATAAAAAACCCATTGAGATCAAGACCTCTTTCACAAAGGTGACCTGGCCAAGAAAGGCAGCAGCACACGTCATAACAATCCAGACAGACGGACAACAACTAACAAGCACAAAAACATTAAAATATTAAAATACTAAAGTGCAGATGTTATAGATACAACAAATTAAGAACATCGGCACTGTTCAAAAGGTGTCCTTTGGTATTGTCTGCTGAGACTTTAGTTTAGCAGTCCAGATAATTGTAGGGGTGAGTAGCTCTTTTGGTTGATTTTTGTAGGGACTCAGGTTAGAAACCTGTAATTTTAGTGTTCTTTGTTTTTGGTTAGGTCAGTTAGTTTTGGGGCAGATTGTCTTTGTTGGTTGTTTTGGGCCATGCTCACCCTGAAGCTCAACGCTACCATTTTTCCTCAAGATTGAATAAATTATCTTTTGTTGGACTGCAGCTCTGTGGCCTTGGTCATTCTTGGGAGTGGGGAAAGTCCTTTCTTGTTGTGTTCGGTTCCCCTAGGCCGGACATAACAATATGTACACATAGAAATGTGTCCTATTTAGCCTGTGCAAGGTGTGCAAACATACATGACTGCAATATATAATATGTACACATGTATAAATATATGTATATATACACAAGATATGATATATAGTATATGTATAATAAATACTTGACTATACAAGATATACACACTATAAATAATATACTATGAATATAAATATGTAAGTAGAATGTGCAAAAGATAAGAATATTGTATAAATATGATATATACTGTAATATCAATATGGTTTATATTAACACATATTACATACGATGTGAAGTATATGTTCCAGTATTTGGAGTGTTGAGGTTCAGAGTGCAAAGGTGACAGGTAGTAAAAGGTGACGGGTAGATTTAGTCCAGTTCTGTAGTGGCTCTGACAGAGGCAGATGAGTTGTAAAGTCTTATTGCAGTAGGGAGGAACGATTTCCTGTATCGCTCCTTAGAGCAGCAGGTTGAATGAGTCTGTTGCTGAAGCTGCTCTTTAGCTTGTCCAGTGTTTTGTGGAGGGGTGAGAGGGATTGTCCATGATTGCCAGCAGCTTTGCCAGCATCCTGTCCTCCACCACCTCCTCCAGGGTGACAAGCTTAGAGCCAACAACAGACTCTGCTTTCTGATCAGTTTGTTCTGTTGGCGTCCTTTGCCTTGATGCCCGCACCCCAGGACACCGCAGCAAAGAAGATGGTGCTCGCCACAACAGACTGATAGAACATCTGCAGCATCTTGTTGCAGACTCCTCAGGAAGTAAAGCCGGCTCAGGCCCTTCTTGTAGACGGCCTCTGTGTTGGTGGACCAGTCCAGTTTATTGTCCAGTGTGACACCCAGGTACTTGTATGCATGTACCATCTCCACATCCGTCCCACCGATGCAGACAGGAGAGGGCAGGGGCTTGTTCCTCCTGAAGTCCACCTCCATCTCCTTCGTCTTCGCCACGTTCAGCTGCAGGTGGTTCTCCCCACACCACTTCACAAAGCGGTCGACCAGGTCCCTGTACTCAGCCTCCCTCCCGCCCTCAACACACCCCACAATGGCCGTGTCATCAGAGAATTTCTGCAGATGACACGACTCAGTGCAGTGCTGAAAGTCAGCAGTGTATGTGGTGAAGAGGAAGGGGGACAGCACAGTTCCCTGGGGAGCCCCGATGTTACTGATCAGACGATCAGACACACAGTTCTGTAATCTCACAAACTGTGGTCTGCCCGTCAGATAGTCATCGACCCAAGTGATGAGGGGAGCACCCACCTGCGTGTTCTCCAGTTTGGCCTTCAGCAGTCTGGGCTGGATGGTGTTGAAGGCGCTGGAGAAGTCGAAGAACATGATCCAGACTGAGGTGTTGGGTCTATCCAGGGAGGAGTAAGCCTTCTGCAGCAGGTAGATGATTGCATCATCAACCCCAACATGGGGCTGATATGTGAACTGCAGGGGGTCTTGTGATGGGCACACCAGCGGTCTGAGGTGTGCCAGGACCAGTCTCTCCATGACCTTCATGATGTGAGAGGTCAGTGCTACTGGCCTGTAGTCCTCCAGTGCAGCAGGACGTCCTTTTTTGGGCACTGGGAACTTGAACAGCAGCACTTGAGGGAGGTTGATGTTGTTGAGCTGGAACAGGAAGTCCATCCTCTGCTGGACCTTCTTGATGATTGTGTATGTGAAGGTTGTGTTTCTAAGAATCCTGAACACTTCCCCAGCAGACACAGTGTTGTTTATTATGGTGATTTGCTGGTCACAGATGCCTCTCTCCAAATGACACCACGACCTGAATACTGGACAGTTGCCAGCCTCAAACAATCACTTGTTCAGTGAAACATGAAGTCACAAAAACTCAATTGGTCACTCACTTTTTCACTTATTTTTCCAGAAAGTCAAACAGTTGGCACCAACCTCTGAACCCTTTTCCAACTCTGGTCCCACCATTTTCAGTCACCATCTTCGCTGGAATATTTGGTCACTGCTTCACAAGACACCATCTTCAACAGCGTTGCTCCCTGAACAACTTAATCATATATTTCATGTCATACTATAAAAGAGACAGTTCACACTTAGTCTCAACTCCCTCCTGGTTCCCTCCACCATCCAACACCTGTCCATCTCTGGCCTACTCCATCCATCCATCCATGACCCAAATTTCTCCTGTTGTCCCTTTCCCTCCATCCACGTACCCTTCATCCCTCAACCCCCCTTTCTCAGTGCACCTTCATCCATTATATGGAATAACCCATTCTATTTCCATATTGGCATGGCTTTTGTTAGTGAACAAAATACTGGCTCCAAATAGGGCCTTTTGAATTTTTTTTACACATTTCCTGACTGGAATTTTGAGGTGATGATAATAGAGCCCCCCAAATCTTTACACTTTTTACACCTTTACCCTTTTTTAAGTGCATCAGTTATAAGTCAATATCAATCAGTTAGATATTTGATAATGAGGTCAGACTGCTGCTGAGGGCGTCCACTGATCTGAAAGGTTTAAGAGAAGCAGAAGAAGAGTTTCAGCTCAGTTAGGAGGGAGTCAGGGTGTGATTCATACAATGTCATTAACTGTGTTGTAGTTTCTATCAAACATTAACATCCCACAGGTATTCATCACATTTAGTAACTAAAAACATTTAATGTAACATGATATTGTTCATGTATGCTTGATGTATCTTCATAACAACAATCACTGATGTAGTTTATATTAGTTAACCTCCATTAATCTGTTTCATCCTGTTAACAGTGTTATAATAGTTTGCTGAACTAAAAGAGGATCATGATAAACTCTACTCATGTTTCATATTTCACACTTTCTGCATATTTTGACATTGGTCTTATAAAATATTTAGTTTTCATGGTGTTGACGTCTTTATATATTGTTATTATCAGCGCTAATGTTTTACTCATTGTGGTTATCTGTATGAACAGAAGTTTACATGAACCTATGTACATTTTTCTGTGCAGCCTGTTTATGAATGAACTGTATGGTAGTACAGGGTTGTTTCCATTGCTGCTGATTCAGATTCTCTCTGACATTCACACAGTTTCTGTTCCTTTATGTTACCTGCAGATTTTCTGTTTATATTCATACGCAACTGTAGAATTTGTGAACTTAGCCATCATGTCTTATGACAGATATCTTGCTATCTGTTATCCTCTACAATATAACACACTTATGACTTTTAACAAGGTTGCCATCCTTATTGCTGTGATATGGTTACCGCCTTTTCTTCTAGTTGTTGGCACAACATGTTTGAGTGTCCCTTTACAGCTGTGTGGGAACATTATTAACAAAGTTTACTGTGATAATTACTCCATAGTTAAACTGGCCTGCTCTGACATCACAGTCAATAATATTTATGGATTAATTTACATGTTTACCATCATCTTTAGTCTGATCATTTTAATTCTCTACACGTATATAAAGATCCTTAAAGTTTGTTTTAATGGTTCTAAACAGACCAGACAAAAAGCTGTCAGTACCTGCACACCTCACCTCGCTTCTCTGCTCAACTTTTCTTTTGGTTGTTTCTTTGAAATCATGCAGAGCAGATTTAACATGAGCAATGTGCCCATTATGTTACGCATTATTTTATCACTGTACTTTCTTACGTGTCAGCCGCTCTTCAATCCTGTAATGTACGGACTGAATATAACCAAAATACGCATCATATGCAAAAGTCTTACTTTTGGTAAAAGAAAATAGAATACTTAGTGTGTGTCCTCTGTCATCTGCCACATTTCTGTATGTTTTTTAAATGTTGGTATATGAGAAGGATCGAGCTTCAGTCATTGCTATAATCATTATTTTGTCACAGTGTGCAGCTTTGTTTTAAGGCCCTATTTATTGATTTCATTTCACTGAACTGAAGCCTTTACTCTATGAAACTTAATGTTGATGTCCTCTAAAACAAATGGTAGTCATCTTTACTTTATGAGGAAATTCTTTAGTTTGATTACAGAGTCCTACACAGGTTTGACCTTTGTTAAAGAAGATGTGATGACTGTGATGGATGGATCAGAACCTTTGGCCCAAGCAGCACCACACTACCAAATGACAATCTGCCACTTACACAGGTACATGTGGTACGACACCTGAAGGGTACTCCCCATGGACAGACATCCAATCACACAACATGCCTGCTTTTGTTATGTTGTGAATGTGTTGAAGCTGAAGCTTGAACTGTCAGTACACTCCATCAGAACATTCATTTGCTTTGGACTTTATTTCATTAGCTTTTATTATTGCTTTTAAATGCTTTATCGTGCTCTTTGTCATGTCATGAAAGTAAATGTATATATTGTGTCATCATTTGTTTGCTCTGAAAGAAAGAACGAGCAAATAAACAGTTGAACCTGAACAAAGTTTGACATTTTCATTTCTTCACAATTTCAAGTTCAACTCAAGCATCAACCTCCATTTCTATAAAGTGAAGCCACAAACTGCAGTTCCACTTGTCGTCCACTTGAGGCTGGCTCCAGAAGTGAGTCAGTCTCCATAAGTCCCCATGTTAAAATGTCCAACTTCACAGCAGAAATAAACATGTTTACAGCCTGGTACAAAAAACAGTTTTGGTCTCTATAGCTAATTTCCCCGTTCATGACAACTGTACTGAGGGTGAATTTATATACAACTCACCTGTTCAGATTATATTAAGGCTTAAAGTTATGCAGGATTAAGAGCGTGGACGCCTTGATTGACAGGTGGGCGTCGTCACTGGTGTCTGGTTTCAGTAACCTGGCTTCATTTAGCCCGCCTCAGTCCACCCTCTTTTGTATTGTGAATTCAAAGACACCCTACTGACTCTGGCTGCACCTTCAGATCCCGTCCATGACTGCCAGAGGTGGCAGCCTGGCTGAGTACATTGAGGATGTGATATGGTTTTCACCATATTTTATTTTGTTTAAATGAACAACTATAAAATGTGTTGAACATTGATTCATGTATTTACTTTATTGTTAGGAGCCATTTAACAATGTCTTTTTTTGGGGGCGACCATGGCTCAGTGGTAGGGTGGGTCGTCCAATCACCCCAAGATTGGCAGTTCGATCTCCGCTCTTGCTGCTCAAAAAAGATTGCCATGGCGGAGGTGCCCTTGAGCAAGGCGCCGTACCCCCCCAACATCTGTGAGTTGATGCCCACCGCTCCAGTGAATCTGGCATTTGTCAATTTGAGTGTGTGTGTGTGCATGTGCATGTGTGTGTTCCAACAGGTGCCAGCCTGGATGGGTTATATGGAGAAGTAATTTCACGTTCAACTTGGAGCTTAAAGCGTAGTTTCAGGAGCCGGACCACACCTCAACCACTACAATTCCAATAGTCCTATAAATACCCTCCTAACCCTCTGCTTCCCTTCACGCTCGTATTCCGCACGCAACTCGGAAACACGACACACCACCTCCAGCACACTCAGGAAAGCGCGCTACCACCCGTCTACGAGTAACTTTCATTCATTCACTCACCTTATCGTGAATATGAACTTCGCCTCACTTTCCATCGGAAAAGGAAGGATAATCAGACGAAACCAGGACGACTGCATCCAAAGTTTCCATCGACACACGCCAGCAGATCCAGCAACAGAAGCCGAAAAACTTCATCCGGCCTCCGTGCACGAGGCCCCTCTTCCCATAATCCAAAAGCCGTTCAAGAAGCGAGTCAGTCCAGTGAGCCTCCGCTCAGTCTCTTTCATGGTCCGTATCCCGCCCGGTTCATCTCTCGTCAACAAGCAAGACAACTTTAATCCACCTGTCGAATTCATCGTGACTCCCAGTCCACCTCCATCTTCCGAATGAGAGACGAGACATCCAACGATAGTCCATCATTTCAGTTCTCCAACTCACCGCCTCTGGAGACAACTCAGGCCCGTCGCCATCGTCCCGACTACACCGGCCCCACAACACAACGTCAGCCGGTGGCAGCGGCACTACGCTTCTGTGAGGTCCTCCGACGGCCAGCCTTCGTCATGTCTAACATATAAGTATTCTTTACAAATCACTTGTTGTAGAAAATCTTTAACATAAGGGACAAATCAAAACTTAAGCGTGTCATGGTCTCAGTTCCGTCAACATTCACGTTCCGGGTGACGTCGCCGCGCATTTGCTGTCAAAGGTCCCCACCTCTCACCCCTTATGTACGCACGTACGAACGCACTCATGCGTGACGTCATCACGTAGTCCTCCGCCGTTCAAGGGTCATTCAAGTTTCAGGTTTATTCGTCATGTGCAAGTAACACAGTGTCAACAATACAATCAAATGTGTTCGGCATTCCCTCTGCCAATTCACGCATTCCCCATTGTTAAGGGTCAAATCACTTCCTACCAAGAGGTTGGCTACAAGCTCCTCACGTACGTCCGCACGCACGCACGTGACGTCACCACGCACCCATCGTTAAGGGCTAATTCACTTTCCATCAAGAGGCTGACAACAAGCCCCCCACGTACGTGGGCGCACACACACGCACGTAAATAGAGGAAGTCAGTGCTTGCTCTGTAAAGTGAAGTCATTGTTGATGCAATTTACCCAGTCACCTTCAAAACGTGATCAAACTGTCACACTTTGCAGACTTATCTCCACACTTAGCACTATGCCCGTGTCAAAGAAACCTACCCAACCAGTGGGACAGCGCACAGGTTTCTTCATACTAACTTAACTGGCTGATAGCTGATTAAAGCCAGTCAGAAAGTCAGTATCACATGGTCAATGTAGTTCATAAACAAGCCTACTACGAGTATCAGGCAAGGCTGAAGCATTAGGCAACCTGAGCTGCTAACCCATCTCTCAGCACTGTAACATGCTAAACCGCTAACTCGTTCAGAACAACTGAGCCGAACGTGCCACTCACTTCACTTCTGAGTAAGTAACCATTCTAAATTCAAAGTCATGACCCCTTTTTAACAAACAGCAGCTAACCACGGCAGGGGCGTCTGGCACCGGGATGTCAGCGCCACCTGTTGCCCACTTGCAGCTAACCGCGGCGGGGGCGTCTGGCACCGGGATGCCAGCGCCACCTGCAGCAACCACGGCGGGGGCGTCTGGCACTGGGATGCCAGCGGCACCCGCTGCCCACCTACAGCAACCACAGCAGCTGACCACGGCGGGGGCGTCTGGCACCGGGATGCCAGCGCCACCTGCTGCCCACTTGCAGCAACCACAGCAGCTGACTGAGGCGAAGGTGTCTGGCACCGGGATGCCAGGGCCCACAGCCATTCATCAGCCCACCTGTTCATTCAAGGTACTCCAAACTTTTCTCGTCTGTTGTTCCATGTTGGTAGGATGTCCTACCAGTTCCTACCAGAACAGGGGTGTCCCTCTCTACATATACAACTATACATGCTAAATCAAACCCTTTAATTGTCACAGCACCTATTGCCGCACCAACGCTTCCTTATCGCACTATACCTTGATTGCTCCCTTCCCTGAAAGTCGCTTGAGATAAAAGCGTTAGCCAAACGACTAAATGTAAATGTTAATCCGCCGTTCAACCATAGTAGTTACCTGGGCTCCCGTCCCGGGACGTCAGTGCCCTCTGCTGTCTGCTTCAAACGACCACAGCAGGCAGCCTGGGCTCCTGGCACCGGGATGCCAGTGCCCACTGCCGTCCGCTTCAAACGTCCATAGCAGGATCTTCTAACATTGTTTCCCGCACCGAGATGCTAGAGCCCGACATGTCTTAATCACGCAGCATTCACCCATGAAGATGCTGCTCCTTCTGTCGATTTTGGGGGTTCCAAACAATTCGCAAGTAAAAGCCAAGCTGCTTCCCAACTTTCGAAATCTACCCCATAATAGCCACAGCTATTCCGTATTCCGGCTATTCTGCCACGAACGCTTTAGCAAGTCTGTCCTCATACACTAATCGACAAGTCGCCGTCATCATCAACTACTGCTGTTTTCAGTTCAACATAACCCTTCCATCATTTGGTCTCTAACCCTGGCCGTCACACACACAGTCTAGTTAACTTAGCAGCATTAACTTGTCTTCACTCTCTGTTAACTTCACTTCCTAGAGAGCGTTTTTATTCAAGAGCTGCTTGAAATCCTTGCCACAGACCCACTATATGTCCAAGTCATCCGTTCGATACACTCCAAGTCGCTCCAACACGGTCATAATTATTTGGTTCCTAAGTCATTTGAGTTCTGTCCTTGAGTTTCTACCCTTCACATAGACCCACTTCGTTAGACCTGCATTTCTTACCTATCTTAATTGCCAGATGACTCCATAGTAGTTAAAGTGTCATCATACCAAACTGTTAATCCGGTCAGTTTACATTCGTCTTCTCTTTAAAGTCTAACCTACGCCCACTCCTTCCAAGTCCGGACAATCGCATGCACGTAATCTCCTTGTCCAGCATTCTTCTTGTCTACTACTCCAGTCACTCCTTCAGAACCTGAGCAGTCACTTTGGCTCTCCGCATAGCATCCCTGATCGTCACTGAATTTGATCGGAACTCAAGTCTTCAGACTTATTCCAAGTAACTGGAAGTGGTTTGGGGGTCCGTCATGCCCGGGTGCTACGGTGGATTCCCTACCGAAGCTTCCCCACACCGCAGCATCAGACCCAAGAACTTCACGAGATCACACTTCACTCTCAATCATTCATTTTGTCAATAAATCATTTTAACATACCTTGTTGATGGTGTGGTCCGTGCCAGTGAAGTGATTAATAAAGTTTCTTCAAAAAAAAAAAGAAGTTTTTTGGCCATGTTATGTTGAAATTATTCACTTGAACTATATTTCAATACGCAACTTTCCACATCACAAAACACAACTTCTCTGTAGTTTTAGAATCAACTTTTTATTCAAGGCAATATATAAAATATGAAAAAATACTGACCCCTCTCTTTACATTGAATCTCTGTGACCAGTGAACATTTTAGAACAGAACAGACCTTTAAATGTGTTTCGGATTTGGACATTTGCATGCCAAACATGACAGGATTCAACATTTGTTGCAGTATTGAAAAATATAAAGTCAAAATTATTCGCAGCTCACTGGGAACATTGTTCATTTCAAATCTAGTTTGAAGTATTTCAAAGAAACATCCAAAAGAAAAGTTCAGAATGGAAGCGAGTTGAGGTGTGCAGGTACTGACAGCTTTTTGTCTCGTCTGTTTGGAACCAGAAAAACAAACCAGAAGAATCTTCATGTAAGAAAAAAGAATTGGAAGCAGAGTAACTAAGATGGAGAAAGCAGTGCCAAAAATTCCATAAATGTTGTTCACTCATGCTAACTTCACAACAAGATAGTTATGACAATACAATCTGTTTATGATGTTTCCACAAAGTGTCAGACGGATGTTTAAAGAAAAAGTAATCACGACTTTGACAAAAGAATACAACCATACCACAATTACAAAGGTAACGGCCTTGTTTGATGTCATACGTGTGTTATAATGTAGAGGACAACAGATAGCAAGATATCTGTCATAAGACATGACGGCTAAAGTACAAAACTCTATATTTACACATGTATACAAACAGAAAGTCTGCAGATAACAAAATAAAGCAGAAACAGTGTGAATGTCAGAGAGAATCTGAATCAGCAGGAATGGAAACAACCCTGTACTACCATACAGTTCATTCATAAACAGGCTGCACAGAAAAATGTACATAGGTTCATGTAAACTTCTGTTCATGCAGATAACCACAATGAGGGACACGTTGGCTAAGATAATAACAATGTAAACCATTGTAGTTATCATGAAATATAAATATTTCAAACTTCCAACATAGAAATAAGCTTCAAGAATGAAATAAGATATAACTGATGAAGTTGAATTCACCATAACTCTGTTTGAATGACAAAACAACTACAGTCTGCAAATGCAAATACATCAACTGCTTTGTTTAAGACCAGAGTTTAGACATCATTTCAAATAATCAAGCAAAAACATTTAAAAGTGCACCATCTCACCACATTCAGTGTACATGACAAGTTGATGTTACACACAGCTCAGCACTCTGTTGATGTCTGCAGTCACTTCTAACTGAGTCCTGCTGCAACATCTGCAGCTTTTTATGTCTTTCCAGAACAGATGAATCCAACAGGCCAGTCTCAGCGTATTATCAAGGCACGAGACCAGTTTGATTGATTGACAGCATCAGTGGAAGAACAACCCCTTAGTCTGTAACTGTATATGATCAAGAGATACTGAGAACTTCTCTACAGTTAATGGATGAGGAAATGACTGCTTAATGAGTTTCTTCAAAAGTTTCTCTGTCTTTATAGTGACAAATTTTTATGACAAGTTTTTGTTGTTTGGCCGCAGAGAGTGAATCATTCGCCTCGACATGCCGAAAGCCACGTCCATGTAGCTGGCTAGAAGTGAGTCTTTTTTCTTTAGATCAGCGGAGAGCCTTCCTTTGTCATCTTTCAGGTCAGCAATCTTTTTATTTGCTTTTTCCAGTAAAAGGCGCTCCTCGCTCGTCATAGCTGTTGTTTGTAATGATGGAGTTTTGTCGGTTGAAATTTAGAATTTAGGAATGTGACTCCTGGACCTTCGGAGGAGTGATGTGAGTCCTGCTGACCTGAGTTGCTGGGACTCTTGGAGCGAAGGAACGGGTTAAGTGCCAGAAACCCGGAAGTCTTGGGCCTCACTGATGACGCCTGAGCATCAGATGACAAGGAACTGTTGGTCCACAGCCTCTTGCCTTCACTTGAGGGTAGTGTCCCAGAAATGTCATTTGGGTTCATAGATAGATTGATAGATTGATAGATTGATTGATCGCTCCCCGAAAGGAAATGAGGTTGTCATAGCAGCCCGGTATATTTGAATACAATAAAAATACAATAGAATAAAATACTGAGGTAGAAAAAATAAAACACAGAATGGGACAAGGACACTTAAAAACAGATAAATAGGTAGATAAGGTGCAGAGGCAAGATGATGGTAATAATACTGATTATATGATGGTAGTGTTATTGTTAATGACAGTATATATAATAATAGTACAGTATATAATAATAATAACCATAATAATAACAACAGTGTATAATAATAATATATAGATACACATAGAAATGTGTCATATATTTAGCCTGTGCAAGGTGTGCAAACATACATGACTGCAATATATAATATGTAAACATGTATAAATATATCTATATGTACACAAGATGATATAATATGATATATAGTATATGTATAATAAATACTTGACTATACAAGATATACACACTATAAATAATATACTATGAATATAAATATGTAAGTAGAATGTGCAAAAGATAAGAATATTGTATAAATATGATATATACTGTAATATCAATATGGTTTATATTAACACATATTACATATGATATGAAGTATATGTTCCAGTATTTGGAGTGTTGAGGTTCAGAGTGCAAAGGTGACAGGTAGTAAAAGGTGACGGGTAGATTTAGTCCAGTTCTGCAGTGGCTCTGACAGAGGCAGATGAGTTGTAAAGTCTTATTGCAGGAGGTTTCCTGTATCGCTCCTTAGAGCAGCAGGTTGAATGAGTCTGTTGCTGAAGCTGCTCTTTAGCTTGTCCAGTGTTTTGTGGAGGGGTGAGAGGGATTGTCCATGATAGCCAGCAGCTTTGCCAGCATCCTGTCCTCCACCACCTCCTCCAGGGTGACAAGCTTAGAGCCAACAACAGACTCTGCTTTCCTGATCAGTTTGTTCTGTTGGTGTCCTTTGCCTTGATGCCCGCACCCCAGGACACCGCAGCAAAGAAGATGGTGCTCGCCACAACAGACTGATAGAACATCTGCAGCATCTTGTTGCAGACTCCTCAGGAAGTAAAGCCGGCTCAGGCCCTTCTTGTAGACGGCCTCTGTGTTGGTGGACCAGTCCAGTTTATTGTCCAGTGTGACACCCAGGTACTTGTATGCATGTACCATCTCCACATCCGTCCCACCGATGCAGACAGGAGAGGGCAGGGGCTTGTTCCTCCTGAAGTCCACCTCCATCTCCTTCGTCTTCACCACGTTCAGCTGCAGGTGGTTCTCCCCACACCACTTCACAAAGCGGTCGACCAGGTCCCTGTACTCAGCCTCCCTCCCGCCCTCAACACACCCCACAATGGCCGTGTCATCAGAGAATTTCTGCAGATGACACGACTCAGTGCAGTGCTGAAAGTCAGCAGTGTATGTGGTGAAGAGGAAGGGGGACAGCACAGTTCCCTGGGGAGCCCCGATGTTACTGATCAGACGATCAGACACACAGTTCTGTAATCTCACAAACTGTGGTCTGCCCGTCAGATAGTCATCGACCCAAGTGATGAGGGGAGCACCCACCTGCGTGTTCTCCAGTTTGGCCTTCAGCAGTCTGGGCTGGATGGTGTTGAAGGCGCTGGAGAAGTCGAAGAACATGATCCAGACTGAGGTGTTGGGTCTATCCAGGGAGGAGTAAGCCTTCTGCAGCAGGTAGATGATTGCATCATCAACCCCAACATGGGGCTGATATGTGAACTGCAGGGGGTCTTGTGATGGGCACACCAGCGGTCTGAGGTGTGCCAGGACCAGTCTCTCCATGACCTTCATGATGTGAGAGGTCAGTGCTACTGGCCTGTAGTCCTCCAGTGCAGCAGGACGTCCTTTTTTGGGCACTGGGAACTTGAACAGCAGCACTTGAGGGAGGTTGATGTTGTTGAGCTGGAACAGGAAGTCCATCCTCTGCTGCACCTTCTTGATGATTGTGTATGTGAAGGTTGTGTTTCTAAGAATCCTGAACACAGCAGACACAGTGTTGTTTATTATGGTGATTTGCTGGTCACAGATGCCTCTCTCCAAATGACACCACGACCTGAATACTGGACAGTTGCCAGCCTCAAACAATCACTTGTTCAGTGAAACATGAAGTCACAAAAACTCAATTGGTCACTCACTTTTTCACTTATTTTTCCAGAAAGTCAAACAGTTGGCACCAACCTCTGAACCCTTTTCCAACTCTGGTCCCACCATTTTCAGTCACCATCTTCGCTGGAATATTTGGTCACTGCTTCACAAGACACCATCTTCAACAGCGTTGCTCCCTGAACAACTTAATCATATATTTCATGTCATACTATAAAAGAGACAGTTCACACTTAGTCTCAACTCCCTCCTGGTTCCCTCCACCATCCAACACCTGTCCATCTCTGGCCTACTCCATCCATCCATCCATGACCCAAATTTCTCCTGTTGTCCCTTTCCCTCCATCCACGTACCCTTCATCCCTCAACCCCCCTTTCTCAGTGCACCTTCATCCATTATATGGAATAACCCATTCTATTTCCATATTGGCATGGCTTTTGTTAGTGAACAAAATACTGGCTCCAAATAGGGCCTTTTGAATTTTTTTACACATTTCCTGACTGCAATTTTGAGGTGATGATAATAGAGCCCCCCAAATCTTTACACTTTTTACACTTTTACGCTTTTTTAAGTGCATCAGTTATAAGTCAATATCAATCAGTTAGATATTTGATAATGAGGTCAGACTGCTGCTGAGGGCGTCCACTGATCTGAAAGGTTTAAGAGAAGCAGAAGAAGAGTTTCAGCTCAGTTAGGAGGGAGTCAGGGTGTGATTCATACAATGTCATTAACTGTGTTGTAGTTTCTATCAACCATTAACATCCCACAGGTATTCATCACATTTAGTAACTAAAAACATTTAATGTAACATGATATTGTTCATGTATGCTTGATGTGTTATCTTCATAACAACAATCACTGATGTAGTTTATATTAGTTAACCTCCATTAATCTGTTTCATCCTGTTAACAGTGTTATAATAGTTTGCTGAACTAAAAGAGGATCATGATAAACTCTACTCATGTTTCATATTTCACACTTTCTGCATATTTTGACACTGGTCTTATAAAATATTTAGTTTTCATGGTGTTGATGTCTTTATATATTGTTATTATCAGCGCTAATGTTTTACTCATTGTGGTTATCTGTATGAACAGAAGTTTACATGAACCTATGTACATTTTTCTGTGCAGCCTGTTTATGAATGAACTGTATGGTAGTACAGGGTTGTTTCCATTCCTGCTGATTCAGATTCTCTCTGACATTCACACAGTTTCTGTTCCTTTATGTTACCTGCAGATTTTCTGTTTATATTCATACGCAACTGTAGAATTTGTGAACTTAGCCATCATGTCTTATGACAGATATCTTGCTATCTGTTATCCTCTACAATATAACACACTTATGACTTTTAACAAGGTTGCCATCCTTATTGCTGTAACATGGTTCCCGCCTTTTCTTGGAGTTATTAGCACAACATCTTTAAGTGCCACATTACAGCTGTGTGGGAACATCATTAACAAAGTTTACTGTGACAATTACTCTATTGTCAAACTGGCCTGCTCTGATACTACAGTCAATAACATCTATGGGCTGATTAGCACTTGTCTTGCAGTATTCAGTCCTCTAATTATAATTCTCTACACGTATATAAAGATCCTTAAAGTTTGTTTTTCTGGTTCTAAACAGACCAGACAAAAAGCTGTCAGTACCTGCACACCTCACCTCGCTTCTCTGCTCAACTTTTCTGTTGGAGCTTGTTTTGAAGTCTTACAAAATAGATTTAACATGAACAGTGTGCCCAATATATTGAGAATTTTCTTGTCATCATACTGGCTTACATGCCAGCCGCTCTTTAACCCTGTACTATATGGACTGAAGATGTGTAAGATCCGTAGCATATGTAAAAGTTTGTTTGGTTGTAAAGTGTAGAGTATCCAAAAGACTTGACTTACAGTAAAAACAAATCTGATACTGGACTGCCCCTGTGTCGTGTTTGAGACATGAATTCTTTGCTTGTTTATGAACTGTTCATAGTATTTACTTGTTTCTCTACTGTTAGGATTTGCTAGGTTTGTCTATTACCCTGTTTTCCTGGTGTTTCCCTGCCCTTTGTGTTCTGTGTCTGGGTTTGTCTGTCTCCCGTGTCTGTGCAGGCCGGACGTGGCTGACCTATTTCTCCGACCCCTCCCCCGTTGATCCTCACCTGCTCTGCTCTCACACCTGCATCTCATCACCTCATCAAGCTCCTGCAGTATTTAACTCCGGTTCACCCTCCCAGACTCACGTCCTTCTCTGGCCTACTCCATGCATCCATCCATCCATCTATGACCCAGATTTCTCCTGTTGTCCCTTTCCCTCCATCCACGTACCCTTCATCCCTCAACCCCCCTTTCTCAGCGCACCTTCATAATAACCTATTCCAGATCTATATCCATATTGGCATGGCTTTTGTTAGTGAACTAAATACTGGCTCCTTTTGAATTTTTCACAAAATAAATATACAGATAAACCATGGATGACAAAGGGACTGCAAAATGCCTGTAAAAAGGAAAATACTTTATATAGAGACTTCATAAGACATAGAACCAAAGAGGTATAAAAATAAATTAACTAGTATAATGCGGACATGCAAAAAAGAATACTATAATGAAATATTAGATAATAATAAAAACAACATTAAAAGTCTATGGAGTGTACTAAACAAGACCATCAGGAATCAAGCTAGAAATCTCAGTTACCCCCAGTATTTCATTGATAACGGTAAAAACCATTAATAACATGGATGCTGTAGTTAGTGGTTTTAACAAGTATTTTGCAAGTGTGGGACCAAATTTGGCAGAAAAAAATCAGTGACCCACAGACCCTCAAAGAGGCAAGAGAGGAAGATTATATAGAACGTAACCCAAGCTCCTCTTTTCTTGGAGCAGTAGAAGAACAGGACATTTTGGATATTGTAAATAAATGCAAAATCAAAACCTCTGATTGGAATGACACTGACATGACAATAGTGAAGAAAGTAATTGATGGTATTGTAAAACTACTAACATACTGTAATTTATCATTTTCAACTGGTATATTTCCCAACAAGTTGAAAATTGCAAAAGTAATACCTCTGTATGAAAATGGGGATAGACATCACTTCACAAACTACAGGCAAAAAAACCCAACAACTTTTCACTGTGAGACAAGACAAATTCATTGAGAAGCGCAAACTGCTAAATGACAGTCAATATGGCTTTAGACCAAACAGATCAACATGCATGGCACTAACAGATATAGTAGAGGAAATTACTAATTGTACTGACAAAAAAAAGTATGTTGTAATTGATAAATTGGAAGGGTATGGTATCAGGGGGGTTGTGCTGAATAGACTTAAAACAGACAACAGTTTGTGAAGATAGGTGAGCATAACTCAACATGCCTAGACATCACTTATGGGGTACCTCAGGGGTCAGTATTAGGACCGAAATGATTCATTCTCTATACAAACGACATATGCAAAGTCTCAAAAATATTGAAATTTGTCTTATTTGCAGATGATAGCAATATATTTTGTTCTGGGGAGGATTTGCAGCAGCTTTTGGAAGAAATCACATTGAAAATGAGAAAATTTAAAAAGTGGCTTGATATAAATAAGTTATCATTAAATGTGGACAAAACAAAGATTATGTTGTTTGGTAATTATAAAATAAACACTCTAGTTCAAGTGATAATAGATGATGTACAGATTGAATAAAATATTTAGGTGTAATTTTAAAACACAAAATCTGCTGGAATCCTCATAAAATATGCACACGCAAAGCTGTCAAGGAGCATCGCAGTCATAGGAAAAACAAGGCACATTTTCAATCATAAAGAACTACATATTCTCTACTGTTCACTTGTGCTGCCGTACTTCAGTTATTGGGTAATGCATACAAAAGCAACCCATACAGCCAGTAGTGTAGAGCCATTGGGATTGTAAATAATGTAGGTTTTCGCAAACACACTAATATATTATTTTTAAAGTCTAATATCTTGAAGTTGGGGGATCTTGTAGAATATAGCACAGCACCAATAATGTATAAAGCAAGGAATAATTTACTTCCAGGTAATATACAAAAAATGTTTTGTGAAAGGGATGGTGGTTTCAATTTACGGGTGAAGGGTGGGAGATGGTTAAGGTTAGGGTAAGGAGCAGGATGGGGATTGGGATCGGGGAAGGAAGGAACGAGGCGGTTGGAGGTGAAGGAAGGGTTAGGTTAAGGATAAGGGTGGGGGTGGGGTTGGGGTTGGGGTTAGGGTATGGGGAAAGATCAGGGTTGGGGTCAGGAACAGGGTTTGGGAGGGTGAGGTTGGGTTTAGGAAAGGGGTTGGGTGGGGGATCAAAGTTAAGGGGAGAAAGAGGATACAGACCCTGGTTCGGGTGGGGGGAGCCATCTCCGTCCCGGGAGATGGATTGAAGGAGAGAGTGTGGGTTGGGGTTAGGGTAGAGGGAGGGGGAAGGAGGGTTGGGGTCAGGAGTGAAGGGTGGGAGATGGTTAAGGTTAGGGTAAGGAAGAGGGTGGGGGTTGGAAACGGGAAAGGGAGGAACGAGGTGGTTGGAGGTGCAAAAAGGTTTAGGTTGGGGATGGGAGGGGGGGTGAGGGTTAGGGTATGGGAAGAGGTCAGAATTGGGATGGGGTTTGGGGGGAGTGTGGTTGGGTTCAGGAAAGGAGTTGGGTGGGGGATCAGGGTTAGGAGGGAGAGGAGGATACAGACCCTGGTTCGGGTAGGGGAAAGGGCTGGTAGATGGCTCAGGCCCCAGGACCTGGGGTGGAAGAAAGAGGCAGGGGGGAGAGCGAGTGGGAGCCAGAGATGCCAGAACGTCAGATTTGATAGATCGGAGGAAGCGTTTGGAATATTCTCTGGTTTTGAGGCTATGGAAAAGGGTAGTGGTGGCTGAGTGGAAATCTTGGATATCTGTACATATACAGAAAAAATGGATGAATTGTGACTTGATAATGCCTTTGAATGTGTGTTTGGGATGGTAGCTGGATTTATGGAGTAATACATGTGTGTCCGTGGGTTTGAAATAGACTTTGGACTGTAGTGTTTTGTGGGTTGTGTTTGATGGGCTGAAGAAAACTGTGGTATCGAGGAAACTGATATGTGTTGCATTTATTGTGTATTTAACTGTTATGGAAGAGTGGTGGTTATTTAAGATGTTTATGAAGTCTGGGAATGTGGATGGATCATGAGGCCAAATGCCAAAAAGGGGGTGGCTCAGTGGTAGAGTGGGTCGTCCAATAACCCCAAAGTTGGCGGTTTGATGCCCGCTCTAGCTGCTCAAAAAAAGATTGCCATGGCCGAGGTGCCTTTGAGCAAGGCACTGTACCCCCCCCAACATCTGCTCCCCGGGCGCTGTCAGTTGATGCCCACCGCTCCAGTGAATCTGGCATCTGTTGATTTGAGTGTGTGACCCTGTGCATGTGCATGTTCCAACAGGTGCCAGCCTGGATGGGTTAAATGCGGAGAAGTAATTTCACGTTCAACGTGATCAATAAAGTATCTAAAAAAAATTTAAAAAAAATGTTATCTAAAAACCTGAGGTAAAGGGTAGGTTGTAGAGGGCATTTTTTGAGGGCTTCTCGCTCCCACTCACTCATGTAGAGATTGGCAAACCTTTGACCCATGGCTGTCCCATTGAGCTGTAGGTGAAATTGGTTATTAAAAAGGAAGTCATTGTTATTAAGACAGAGTTCGATAAGTTGTAGAAGTTCCTTGTCCGGTCTGCTGGGGTCTGGATGGTTTTTGAAGATGGTGGTAAGTATCTGAAGGCCTAATTTGGTGTTGATGTTGGTGTACAGGCTATCAATGTCTATAGTGAATGGGTATGCTGAGTGTGGGACAGCCATGGATCTGATTATCTGGAGGAAGTGATAAGTGTCTTTGATGTAACTGGCGTGTTGGGTGGAGGGGGGACCTAGGAAATAATCAATGTATTGGGAAATATGATAGGTGGCACTGTTGCAGTCAGAAACTATGGGTCTGCTGGGAGGAACCTCAAAGTGGATGGTCCAAGTCTGGGGTTCTTTATGGATTTTTGGTAGTAAGTAAAAGTAACGGGGGCATAGATTGTCCGGTCCAAATAAAGTCTTTTTGTTTGGCTGTAATGTATTTTTTGTGATAGAGAGTCTGAATTATTTCACGAATTTTGGTCTGAGTTTGTAATTGAATGGAGTTGTCCAACGGTTTATAGTAGGCGGGGTTGTCCAGTTGTCTATTAGCTTCGGTGAGGTATTGCTGTCTGTCCACGATGACTATTTTTGAGCCTTGTCGGCAGGTTTGATGATTATGTTAGGGTTATGGATCAGTTCGGTTAGGGCCCTCCGCTCGGACCCCGACAGATTGTCCGGGACATCTGTCGAGGGCCGATAGCGCTGTAGTGCCCGTCTATTGGTGGTGATGGTTTTTTTGAGTTGAAAGTGCCAACAGGTCCATTATCGTTCGGTTCCCAATGTGAGCGGTGAATGAATGGAATGTGTTGGTGATTTGTGTTGGGGTGGAAGTAATCTATAAGTTTCAGTCGTCTATTGAAGTTGTGTAAGTCCCTTTGAAGTTCCTCCCGGTCCAGTTTAGTGGGGCGTGGAATGAAGGAGAGGCCCCTCTCCAATAGGGATATCTGTGCGGTGGATGGGGTGAAGAGGGTAACCAGGTTCAAAATGTTGGACGGGGAGTTCCACCCCAGGTCCCGATTGTGTGTGTTGGATACGTGGGTGTCCGGATTGGGTTTATTGTTTAGTTTAAATTTAAGAGACTACACCAATTCTCAAAGATAGTTTTAGCCATAGTAGTGGTCCAGTGAATGTTGTCTTTTTCTGTGGCAAATGTGTCATGTGGGATTTCTGTAAGGAATGGAAAGTGTGTAGCCATAGTGTTATTAATGAGTTTCAGGTTTTTCTGCTGTGTGAGTGTTAGGCGGGGGGAATAATGATCGGGAAGTAGATGTCTGCATTGAGAAAGGTCGACTTGCCTAACCGGAAGAGAGCTTTGAGTTGTTTGATGGTTGTTTGTTTTGGGTCCTGGTCTTTGTTGTTGATGCCAATGGAAAATACGACGATCGTCACCTGGGGTTGGGGGAGGGATTTTTTGCAGATTTTCAGGAAGTGATAAGCATTGGCACCTGGGTAACTGTCAAGTTGTATTTGGGGGTTATTGTGGGCTGGGATGCGGTTGATATTGGAGTCTTGGAGAATGATGATGGGTTTGCGGCATCTGAAGAACCAGTCCTGGATTTTTCTGCTGGGTCGGGCAAAGTGATAGTTGGGTTTGTAAAGGTTGGTAGCAGAGGTGGGAGTCAGAGGGATGGTAGGGGAGGTGGCAGTAGGTAGGTCTTTGAGTTTGTCGGTGGGAGGAGAGTGAGGGAGAATAGGATGTGGGGTTGTGGAGGTGGATGGGTGGTTACCACTGTGGAAGGCGGTTGGAAGGTCCAAAGGGGGGTTGCTTGGTTCGGGTTCATTAGCACTGTTGGCGTAGGATGCTAGAGGGGGGGACATGGGTGGGGAAGAAGTTAGGATCTTCTCTTGTAGAGGGGAAGAGGGGAAGGGGAGTGGTGAGGAAGGAGGGGGAGGAGAAGGTTGGTTAGAGGCTATGGGTGTGCTGGTGCTCAGGGGGCCTCAGCTGGGCAGTATGTTCACCCCAAGGGATGGGCTAGAGGCTTGAGTAGGCTCAGAAGGGATTGTGGTGGGGTCATGGTTGACCTTGGTGAACCCTTTCATCATGGATGCCTTGTGATGTTGGGGGGTCAACTGCCCTGCCTGCTCCTCCCCGGCACCAGCACTACCCATCTGTGGGGAGAGGGAGAGAATGGTGTCAGAGATGTGGACCACGACATTGGAATGACTGCTGAGTGTGACTGATGACATGAGTTCTTCTGGTTCCTGGGGTCGGTGGGTATTAGAGTGAATTTGAGCTATTGTCTGTATGGGGGCTATGAGTTGGGTGTTAGATGTCAGTTTCTTTTTGATGGGATACGGAATGGGGGAGACCGGGAAGTCCTGGACAGTGGGGTGGATGTTGTCCTTGGTGGGTAGGGGTCCACAGGTGACTCGTCTTCTGTTCTGTGGTTGTGAAGTGGAGGTTATGAAATCCTTTGGGTGGTGCAGGTTTTTGGAGTCTTGTTGGTCCTGTCTTGGGTTATACTTTGGTGGTGGTACTGGAGGGTTTGTTGGGGTCACGGATGGGTGGATGGGGCCTCTTCTGATCGAGCTGGGTTGAACAGTGGGGGTGGGTGTTGATCTTGTATAAATCGGGTAAGGTGAGGGTTTTTTTCTTTTCCAAAGTAGAGGGAGAGTTTGTGGGGGTCTGAGGGTTTGGGTAGAGGGGGGTAAACATCTTCTTGGTCTTCTAGTTTCTTGTTTGCTAAAATTGTGTGTTTGGTGGATTCAGGGGTGGGCGTAGTGGAAGTCTGGGGTGGCTGTAGCAATTCTTGTACTGTTTGTAATGTGCGTGTTGTGAGTCTGGGGCCAGAGTGTTTTTTGACCCAACCAGTGGCTATCTGTAAGGCTAGTGGATTGTGGGAGGATAGGTCTATGCTGGCTATTGTTGTGGTGTAATGTTGTTGTAGAATAATGATTGTTTGTTGCATCCATTGTGTAGTGTTGTTCTGTATTTTATTGCGTGTTTCTATTGTGGGTGTAGAGGGCACACAATAAAATCTGTAAGACGGTTGATTTGGCGTAGCATACCTGCTGGAAAGCTGCCTGTGGAAAGAGCTGTCCATTATGTGTTTGTGATGAGTGGCTTGTATCAGTCTGAAATATTGTTTGCTGGTATGTCTGGTTTCTGGATCTGGTGCATGATTGAGTGTAGGGATATTTATGTGTTGTATGGTAGTGCCAGAGAGTTGTGTGGAAATAGACATGAGGGGTAGTGGCGTGTTGATGGATGGAGGTGTATGTGTGAAAGTAGGTGTGTGTGTAGATATGTGTGTAGGTGTGGAGCCATTTTGAGCTCCGCTCCTATGTGTAGATTTTACTCTAAAATGGTTGAGCATGAGGGTGGAGGGCTCTTACCTGCAGCGTTTTCTACATGTCCAACTTCACAGCAGAAATAAACATGTTTACAGCCTGGTACAAAAAAAGTCATCACAACAATAAGGAGCACTAAAGAACCAATTACAAACAATGGCTGGTCAGTGATCCAGGATAAATATCTGGGTTTCCCCACCAGTCAGTCTGAACTGGAGAAGCCTCTTGGATCTGAGGCAAAACGTCTTTAAGGATCTACAAGTCTCGCCCCGCTGCCCCAGAATGAACCCCTCTTGAAGACTATTTCTGTGGCACTTAGAAACCTATTGGTTCCTACTGGAAAGATATAAGTCATTAAAAAACAACTCAAAGGGCGTCCTGGTGGCCAAGTGGTAAAGACAAATCCAATACACAAGAGTTACAAAGTCCTCAGTTTGATTCTGGCTAGGGACATTAACTCATGTTATTTCTTATAAACCTGTTCAGATCTATCTGAGGTGGACACAAAATAAAGTTTGCTGTAGAAATCAGGAATGATTGAATCCTCATCAGTGTGTCTGATGATGAGGTCGGCCTGCTGCTGTGGGCCTTGAAGACGTTAAAAGAGGCAGGAGCAGAGTCTCAGTTCAGTTGAAAGTCAGTTTGACTTGAGCAGGGCAGCAGGTGAGTGTGAGGATTCCCACAGTGTCAAACTGTGTCTTGTAAGCTTGTTTCTTTGTATCACATGAATTATGTCATTTGTTTTATGTGCTTTCATAATGATGAATGAATCTGTTTACTGTTATTACCATGGACTATGTTTATATGTGATTAATGTTTCAGCTTCATAAACATTCAAAGAACAAACTACACTTATAAATCTAGAACAAAATGATAAATTATACTCAGGTTTCATATTTTCAGCTTGCTGCCTACATGGACACTGGTCTTTTTAAATATTTATTTTTCCTGATTGTGATGTCTCTATACATGATCATTGTTGTTGCCAATGTTTTACTCATTGTGGTTATCTGCATGAACAGAAGTTTACATGAACCTATGTACATTTTTCTGTGCAGTCTGTTTATAAATGAACTGTATGGTAGTACAGGGTTGTTTCCATTCCTGCTGATTCAGATTCTCTCTGACGTTCACACTGTTTCTGCTTCATTTTGTTATCTGCAGATTTTCTATGTTTATACTTATGCAAACGTGGAGTTTTGTAATTTAGCCATCATGTCTTATGACAGATATCTTGCCATCTGTTATCCTCTACAATATAACACAAAAATGACATTCAGCAAAATTGTAATCTTGACCGCGTTCGTATGGTTATCCAGTGTACTTGGAATTGTTGTCATGATGTCTTTGAGTGTCCCTTTACAGCTGTGTGGGAACATTATTAACAAAGTGTACTGTGATAATTACTCCATAGTTAAACTGGCCTGCTCTGACACCACAATTATTAATATTTATGGATTAATTTACATGTTTACCATCATCTTTAGTCTGATCATTTTAATTCTCTACACGTATATAAAGATCCTTAAAGTTTGTTTTAATGGTTCTAAACAGACCAGACAAAAAGCTGTCAGTACCTGCACACCTCACCTCGCTTCTCTGCTCAACTTTTCTTGTGGTTGTTTCTTTGAAATTATGCAGAGCAGATTTAACATGAACAATGTGCCCATTATGTTACGCATTTTTTTATCATTGTACTTTCTTACGTGTCAGCCGCTCTTCAATCCTGTAATGTACGGACTGAATATAACCAAAATACGCATCATATGCAAAAGTCTTACTTTTGGTAAAAGAAAATAGAATACTTAGTGTGTGTCATTTGTCATCTGCCACATTTCTGTATGTTTTTTAAATGTTGGTATATGAGAAGGATCGAGCTTCAGTCATTGCTATAATCATTATTTTGTCACAGTGTGCAGCTTTGTTTTAAGGCCCTATTTATTGATTTCATTTCACTGAACTGAAGCCTTTACTCTATGAAACTTAATGTTGATGTCCTCTAAAACAAATGGTAGTCATCTTTACTTTATGAGGAAATTCTTTAGTTTGATTACAGAGTCCTACACAGGTTTGACCTTTGTTAAAGAAGATGTGATGACTGTGATGGATGGATCAGAACCTTTGGCCCAAGCAGCACCACACTACCAAATGACAATCTGCCACTTACACAGGTACATGTGGTACGACACCTGAAGGGTACTCCCCATGGACAGACATCCAATCACACAACATGCCTGCTTTTGTTATGTTGTGAATGTGTTGAAGCTGAAGCTTGAACTGTCAGTACACTCCATCAGAACATTCATTTGCTTTGGACTTTATTTCATTAGCTTTTATTATTGCTTTTAAATGCTTTATCGTGCTCTTTGTCATGTCATGAAAGTAAATGTATATATTGTGTCATCATTTGTTTGCTCTGAAAGAAAGAACAAGCAAATAAACAGTTGAACCTGAACAAAGTTTGACATTTTCATTTCTTCACAATTTCAAGTTCAACTCAAGCATCAACCTCCATTTCTATAAAGTGAAGCCACAAACTGCAGTTCCTTTTGTCGTCCACCTGAGGCTGGCTCCAGAAGTGAGTCAGTCTCCATAAGTCCCCATGTTCAAATGTCCAACTTCACAGCAGAAATAAACATGTTTACAGCCTGGTACAAAAAACAGTTTTGGTCTCTATAGCAAATTTCCCCGTTCATGACAACTGTACCGAGGGTGAATTTATATACAACTCACCTGTTCAGATTATATTAAGCCTTAAAGTTATGCAGGATTAAGAGCGTGGTAGAGTGGGTCGTCCAATAACCCCAAGGTTGGCGGTTCGATCCCCGCTCTCGCTGCTCAAAAAAGATTGCCACGGCCGAGGTGCCCTTGAGCAAGGCACCGTACCCCCCCAACATCCGCTCACCAGGCGCTGTCAGTTGATGCCCACCGCTCCAGTGAATCTGGCATCTGTCGATTTGAGCGTGTGTGTTCCAACAGGTGCCAGCCTGAAAAGGTTAAATGGAGAAGTAATTTCACGTTCGACGTGAGTAATAAAGTTTCTAAAAATAAAAAATAAAAAAAAATGTTTTGGCCATGTTTTGTTGAAATTATTCACTTGAACTGTATTTCAATACACAACTTTCCACATCACAAAACACAACTTCTCTGTAGTTTGAAAATCAACTTTTAATTCAAGGCAATATATGAAATCTAAAAAAATACTGACCCCTCTCCTTACATTGAATCTCTGTGACCAGTGAACATTTTACAACAGAACAGACCTTTAAATGTGTTTCTATCAGGCCCAGGACTCAGAGATAGGACTCGGACGCAGAGATAGGGCAGAGCTGACAAAGGCTTCATTCAGGCCGCAAAAGGAAAACTTACAACAGAAGGCGCCTCGAAAAAGAGGGATGGCTAAGAAAACTACAACAGAAAACCCTACTGTCTAAAAGGGGAAAATAAAAACAGCTCTAAACTAAAAACGCCTCCGGGTAAGGGAAAAAACTACAATCAGAAACAAAAACAATCTCCTACTAAGAGAGACGTGACTTGAATGATCTAAACTAATACATGAAGCTAGAAAAATCAAAACGGCTTCTAAAGGGACTCTACTATGAAAAAACTAAACTTATTAACTTAGACAGGCTATGAAAATACAACGGCAAAAGGCCAACAAAAAACCCTCTAACGAGGCAGACAACTGTGAAAAGACTCTCGGACTGTGACTAGACAAAATGACGGGTGGCTCTTGACTAAAGACAAGACACACTGGCACAGGACAAAGGGAGACGCAGACTATAGCTGTGTCTCAATTCAGGGGCTGCATGCTTCGAAGGACGCGGCCTTCGAGGGCGACTCCTTCTGAGAGACCTTCGAAGGCCGCATCAACCGTTGTTAAATGAGACGGTCTAGCCTTCGAAGCATTTCCTGGTTGCGTCACCAGCTGCGTCACCTGCCGTCAGTTGTTACTTTGTAACGTAGCCGTTGCCTGTCAGTTAGTCGTCAGTTGAGAAAACGAAGAAAAAACAGACAGAAGAAAGTATAAGACAGAAGAATGAAGTATAACATATAATAGTGATAATCCTAAACGTAGCTCTTTATTCAATCCAATCGTTTAACTAGACTTTGCAGTTTTACAGTCTGGAAATAAAGCAGGGATAATAAAAGTAAAATATAAGTAATTAGTAAAAGTATAAGTAGTAATAAGTAAAAGTAATTAAATACAAAAACCCAATACTTACTTTTAATATTATTATTAAATGTATTATTCATTATTAGGCCGCCTCGCCGCTTGGTGTCTGAACAGCGGCGCGCAAAGGATCTTGGGATATGGGAGGCCGCGAAGGATGCTTCGGTGCATCCTCCAAAAAGAGGGAAAAGAAGGACGCATTTGAAGGACGCATTTGAAGGACACATTTGAAGGAGCCTTCGAATTGGGACGGCCTTCAAATGCGTGCTTCGAAGGATGCAGCCCCTGAATTGAGACACAGCTCATAAGCACACATGGGGGGAAAAGGGAAACAGGTGGACACAATCAGGAATCAGGGAAGACAATCAGACTGAGGCACATGAGGAAGGGCAAGTGACCTGGAACGAGAGGAGAGTCACTATTCAAAATAAAACAGGAAATGACAAGACAAACATGGAGACAGGACAAAAAAAACTCAACATACCGGTGTGACAGTTTTGGATTTTTCTGATCAAAATTGGTTGCAGTACTGAAAAATATAAAGTCAAAATGATTCGCAGCCCACTAGGAACATTGTTCATTTCAAATCTAGTTTGAAGTATTTCAAAGAAACATGCCAAAGAAAAGTTAATGAGAGAAGCGAGTTGAGGTGTGCAGGTACTGACAGCTTTTTGTCTGGTCTGTTTATGTTACGACCACCTCAAGGGGTATATGGAAGTAACATAAAACCAGGTGTTAAGGTTATTAAACAAAGGTATTTATTAAATGAAAATTCAGATTGTTCTTAACAAAAGGAGGTGAGGTAAACGGGAACAAAGGGCAAGCGAGTGCTGTTTAAAAGAACAAATAAATAATATAACAAAAAGAGAACTCTAAACAGAGCCTATACTTTCTAGGTGAAACGAAGCAAGAAACAAAACCTCACTATCTAACTCTAATACTTGTCGGTAACGAAAAAACACATCAAAAACAGCACCCCTGAACTAGTGAATATAACAAAAATCGTCTACGTGTACAATCAGTGCTATCTAAACTAATCCCTTGCCCAGTCCCAGACTACATCTTCAACCAATACCGTGCCTGACTAGGCATGACCCTGAAAGGGACAGACAGAGAGAGAGAGAGAGAGAGAGAGAGAGAGAGAGAGAGAGGGGGGGGGGGGAGTCCCCCGGCAGTCTAGTCCTATAGCAGCATAACTAAGGGATGACCTCAGCCAGCCCTAAGTATAAGCTCCATCAAAAAGGAAAGTCTTAAGTCTACTCTTAAAAGTGTTGACCGTGTCTGCCTCCAGAACCCAAAATGGTTTGTTCCACAGAAGAGGAGCTTGATAGCTGAAAGCTCTGGCTCCCAATCTACTTTTGGAAACTATAGGAACCACAAGGAACCCAGCATTCTGAGAGCGCAGTGTTCTAGAGGGGTAGTAAGGTACTATGAGCTCTTTTAGATATGATGGTGCCTGACCATGAAGAGCTTTGTATGTAAGGAGAAGAATTTTAAATTCTATTCTAGATTTAACAGGTAGCCAATGCAAGGAAGCCAAAATGGGAGAGATGTGTGTAAAATACTGGCTCCAAATAGGGCCTTTTGAATTTTTCACACATTTCCTGACTGCTGTATGTATGAGTAACAATTTTCAGGTGATGATACACATTACATATCATATTCTTTATTCATTCATCTTTCTTTCTTTTCTGTTCCGTTATGTTACCTGCAGATTTTCTGTATTTATACTTATGCAGGTGTAGAATTTGCCATCTTAGCCGTCATGTCTTATGACAGATATCTTGCTATCTGTTATCCTCTACAATATAACACACTTATGACTTTTAACAAGGTTGCCATCCTTATTGCTGTAACATGGTTCCCGCCTTTTCTTGGAGTTATTAGCACAACATCTTTAAGTGCCACATTACAGCTGTGTGGGAACATCATTAACAAAGTTTACTGTGACAATTACTCTATTGTCAAACTGGCCTGCTCTGATACTACAGTCAATAACATCTATGGGCTGATTAGCACTTGTCTTGCAGTATTCAGTCCTCTAATTATAATTCTCTACACGTATATAAAGATCCTTAAAGTTTGTTTTTCTGGTTCTAAACAGACCAGACAAAAAGCTGTCAGTACCTGCACACCTCACCTCGCTTCTCTGCTAAACTTTTCTGTTGGAGCTTGTTTTGAAGTCTTACAAAATAGATTTAACATGAACAGTGTGCCCAATATGTTGAGAATTTTCTTGTCATTATACTGGCTTACATGCCAGCCGCTCTTTAACCCTGTACTATATGGACTGAAGATGTGTAAGATCCGTAGCATATGTAAAAGTTTGTTTGGTTGTAAAGTGTAGAGTATCCAAAAGACTTGACTTACAGTAAAAACAAATCTGATACTGGACTGCCCCTGTGTCGTGTTTGAGACATGAATTCTTTGCTTGTTTATGAACTGTTCATAGTATTTACTTGTTTCTCTACTGTTAGGATTTGCTAGGTTTGTCTATTACCCTGTTTTCCTGGTGTTTCCCTGCCCTTTGTGTTCTGTGTCTGGGTTTGTCTGTCTCCCCTGTCTGTGCAGGCCGGACGTGGCTGACCTATTTCTCCGCCCCCTCCCCCGTTGATCCTCACCTGCTCTGCTCTCACACCTGCATCTCATCACCTCATCAAGCTCCTGCAGTATTTAACTCCGGTTCACCCTCCCAGACTCACGTCCTTCTCTGGCCTACTCCATGCATCCATCCATCTATGACCCAGATTTCTCCTGTTGTCCCTTTCCCTCCATCCACGTACCCGTCATCCCTCAACCCCCCTTTCTCAGCGCACCTTCATAATAACCTATTCCAGATCTATATCCATATTGGCATGGCTTTTGTTAGTGAACTAAATACTGGCTCCTTTTGAATTTTTCACAAAATAAATATACAGATAAACCATGGATGACAAAGGGACTGCAAAATGCCTGTAAAAAGGAAAATACTTTATATAGAGACTTCATAAGACATAGAACCAAAGAGGTATAAAAATAAATTAACTAGTATAATGCGGACATGCAAAAAAGAATACTATAATGAAATATTAGATAATAATAAAAACAACATTAAAAGTCTATGGAGTGTACTAAACAAGACCATCAGGAATCAAGCTAGAAATCTCAGTTACCCCCAGTATTTCATTGATAACGGTAAAACCATTAATAACATGGATGCTGTAGTTAGTGGTTTTAACAAGTATTTTGCAAGTGTGGGACCAAATTTGGCAGAAAAAAATCAGTGACCCACAGACCCTCAAAGAGGCAAGAGAGGAAGATTATATAGAACGTAACCCAAGCTCCTCTTTTCTTGGAGCAGTAGAAGAACAGGACATTTTGGATATTGTAAATAAATGCAAAATCAAAACCTCTGATTGGAATGACACTGACATGACAATAGTGAAGAAAGTAATTGATGGTATTGTAAAACTACTAACATACTGTAATTTATCATTTTCAACTGGTATATTTCCCAACAAGATGAAAATTGCAAAAGTAATACCTCTGTATGAAAATAGGGATAGACATCACTTCACAAACTACAGGCAAAGACAAGACAAATTCATTGAGAAGCGCAAACTGCTAAATGACAGTCAATATGGCTTTAGACCAAACAGATCAACATGCATGGCACTAACAGATATAGTAGAGGAAATTACTAATTGTACTGACAAAAAAAAGTATGTTGTAATTGATAAATTGGAAAGGTATGGTATCAGGGGGGTTGTGCTGAATAGACTTAAAACAGACAACAGTTTGTGAAGATAGGTGAGCATAACTCAACATGCCTAGACATCACTTATGGGGTACCTCAGGGGTCAGTATTAGGACCGAAATGATTCATTCTCTATACAAACGACATATGCAAAGTCTCAAAAATATTGAAATTTGTCTTATTTGCAGATGATAGCAATATATTTTGTTCTGGGGAGGATTTGCAGCAGCTTTTGGAAGAAATCACATTGAAAATGAGAAAATTAAAAAAGTGGCTTGATATAAATAAGTTATCATTAAATGTGGACAAAACAAAGATTATGTTGTTTGGTAATTATAAAATAAACACTCTAGTTCAAGTGATAATAGATGATGTACAGATTGAATAAAATATTTAGGTGTAATTTTAAAACACAAAATCTGCTGGAATCCTCATAAAATATGCACACGCAAAGCTGTCAAGGAGCATCGCAGTCATAGGAAAAACAAGGCACATTTTCAATCATAAAGAACTACATATTCTCTACTGTTCACTTGTGCTGCCGTACTTCAGTTATTGGGTAATGCATACAAAAGCAACCCATACAGCCAGTAGTGTAGAGCCATTGGGATTGTAATGTAGGTTTTCGCAAACACACTAATATATTATTTTTAAAGTCTAATATCTTGAAGTTGGGGGATCTTGTAGAATATAGCACAGCACCAATAATGTATAAAGCAAGGAATAATTTACTTCCAGGTAATATACAAAAAATGTTTTGTGAAAGGGATGGTGGTTTCAATTTACGGGGAGAGCTAAGATTAAAGAATCTTTGTTTTCGTACAACCATGAAGGGAATGTGCATTTCTATATGTGGGGTTAATTTGCTGTATGTATGTATGTATGTATGTATGTATGTATGTATGTATGTATGTATGTATGTATGTATGTATGTATGTATGTATGTATGTATGTATGTATGTATGTATGTATGTATGTATGTATGTATGTATGTATGTATGTATGTATGTATATGTGAAATTATGTATATGTATATAGAAATGTATGTACAGGAGACAATCTATAAATTCTAATATAACAATAATATAGTATAATATATCGGTAATAACAGTAACAATTTAGAGGAGAAGGGGAGAAGGGGTAGGAACATATAATTCTTCCTACTCCTTTTTGAACATATATGATTTAATTTAAAGAGAACTTAATTGAATTGTTTTCTGTTTTCTTTTGTATATTTATTTTATTTTATATTTATTGGCTTTACATGTTCGAAATAAAATAAAAAACGAAATCTTTATGATTTTACGCTTTTTTAAAGTGAATCAGTTATAAGTCAATATCAATCAGTTAGATATTTGATAATGAGGTCAGACTGCTGCTGAGGGCGTCCACTGATCTGAAAGGTTTAAGAGAAGCAGAAGAAGAGTTTCAGCTCAGTTAGGAGGGAGTCAGGGTGTGATTCATACAATGTCATTAACTGTGTTGTAGTTTCTATCAAACATTAACAGATAACTCTGGAATATTAATCACATTTGGTAACTAAAAACATTTAATGTAACATGATATTGTTCATGTATGCTTGATGTATCTTCATAACAACAATCACTGATGTAGTTTATATTAGTTAACCTCCATTAATCTGTTTCATCCTGTTAACAGTGTTATAATAGTTTGCTGAACTAAAAGAGGATCATGATAAACTCTACTCATGTTTCATATTTTACACTTGCTGCATATTTAGACATCGGCCTTATAAAGTATTTAGTTTTCATGGTGTTGATGTCTTTATATATTGTTATTATCAGTCCTAATGTTTTACTCATTGTGGTTATCTGCATGAACAGAAGTTTACATGAACCTATGTACATTTTTCTGTGCAGCCTGTTTATGAATGAACTGTATGGTAGTACAGGGTTGTTTCCATTGCTGCTGATTCAGATTCTCTCTGACGTTCACACTGTTTCTGTTCCTTTATGTTACCTGCAGATTTTCTGTGTGCATTTTTATGCACATGTAGAATTTTTAATCTTAGCCATCATGTCTTATGACAGATATCTTGCCATCTGTTATCCTCTACAATATAACACAAAAATGACATTCAGCAAAGTTGTGATCTTGACTGCGTTCGTATGGTTATCCAGTGTACTTGGAATTGTTGTCATGATGTCTTTGAGTGTCCCTTTACAGCTGTGTGGGAACATTATTAACAAAGTTTACTGTGATAATTACTCTATAGTTAAACTGGCCTGCTCTGACACCACAGTCAATAATATTTATGGAATAATTTACATGTTTACCATCATCTTTAGTCTGATCATTTTAATTCTCTACACGTATATAAAGATCCTTAAAGTTTGTGTTAATGGTTCTAAACAGACCAGACAAAAAGCTGTCAGTACCTGCACACCTCACCTCGCTTCTCTGCTCAACTTTTCTTTTGGTTGTTTCTTTGAAATCATGCAGAGCAGATTTAACATGAGCAATGTGCCCATTATGTTACGCATTATTTTATCACTGTACTTTCTTACGTGTCAGCCGCTCTTCAATCCTGTAATGTACGGACTGAATATAACCAAAATACGCATCATATGCAAAAGTCTTGCTTTTGGTAAAAGAAAATAGAATACTTAGTGTGTGTCATTTGTCATCTGCCACATTTCTGTATGTTTTTTAAATGTTGGTATATGAGAAGGATCGAGCTTCAGTCATTGCTATAATCATTATTTTGTCACAGTGTGCAGCTTTGTTTTAAGGCCCTATTTATTGATTTCATTTCACTGAACTGAAGCCTTTACTCTATGAAACTTAATGTTGATGTCCTCTAAAACAAATGGTAGTCATCTTTACTTTATGAGGAAATTCTTTAGTTTGATTACAGAGTCCTACACAGGTTTGACCTTTGTTAAAGAAGATGTGATGACTGTGATGGATGGATCAGAACCTTTGGCCCAAGCAGCACCACACTACCAAATGACAATCTGCCACTTACACAGGTACATGTGGTACAACACCTGAAGGGTACTCCCCATGGACAGACATCCAATCACACAACATGCCTGCTTTTGTTATGTTGTGAATGTGTTGAAGCTGAAGCTTGAACTGTCAGTACACTCCATCAGAACATTCATTTGCTTTGGACTTTATTTCATTAGCTTTTATTATTGCTTTTAAATGCTTTATCGTGCTCTTTGTCATGTCATGAAAGTAAATGTATATATTGTGTCATCATTTGTTTGCTCTGAAAGAAAGAACGAGCAAATAAACAGTTGAACTTGAACAAAGTTTGACATTTTCATTTCTTCACAATTTCAAGTTCAACTCAAGCATCAACCTCCATTTCTATAAAGTGAAGCCACAAACTGCAGTTCCTTTTGTCGTCCACTTGAGGCTGGCTCCAGAAGTGAGTCAGTCTCCATAAGTCCCCATGTTCAAATGTCCAACTTCACAGCAGAAATAAACATGTTTACAGCCTGGTACAAAAAACAGTTTTGGTCTCTATAGCTAATTTCCCCGTTCATGACAACTGTACTGAGGGTGAATTTATATACAACTCACCTGTTCAGATTATATTAAGGCTTAAAGTTATGCAGGATTAAGAGCGTGGACGCCTTGATTGACAGGTGGGCGTCGTCACTGGTGTCTGGTTTCAGTAACCTGGCTTCATTTAGCCCGCCTCAGTCCACCCTGTTTTGTATTGTGAATTCAAAGACACCCTACTGACTCTGGCTGCACCTTCAGATCCCGTCCATGACTGCCAGAGGTGGCAGCCTGGCTGAGTACATTGAGGATGTGATATGGTTTTCACTGGTAAGCTCTGGAGCCATTCTGATGTGAACCAACCAGAAGAAGTGGGTCAGTAAAGAAATGGATGTGGATGGGTCAGTTGTTTGTCATAGAAGTAGGTATCTCTATTCTAATTGGTGAGAATGTATAGCCTGAGACAGAGGCATGGCTTGGACCATCATGATAGCTATGATCCTTTCCTTGTAAGTTTGATGAGGGCGAGGGGTATTCAATCTATTGTTGCTGGGGATGGTACTGCTGAGTGCTGAGAGATCTCCAGAGACAGATTTCCAGAGTATTTCCTGTTTGTGATACCCAGGGAGATGACACTGGAGATGGAGGATGACCGAATGGGCTTTGACTTCCTTGGTGATCAGGCGATGAATGAGTTAGGATGGCGACTAGGAGAAATGGCTGTAGACAGAGTGAAGTTAATTGATGCCTGCTGGGCTGGAAAGTGTTGAAGGGGTCTTTGAAGATTCTTAGTTTTAACTAAGTGGTGGCATTTACCTCTATGGGGTCATTGCCTTCAAAGGCATGTGACTTATGCACACTGGAAGTTAGTGGATACCCGCTGGGCTGGAAAGTGTTTAGGGTGTGAAGCTCCTCACTCTTTCAGGTCATCGTATTTGTTGAAGGTTATCATAGGCAAATGAACTTCCATAGTTTGTTTCTTACTCACTGTCAAAAGCTAAAATAATATGTGCATATTGATGTAAACACTCTGGTTTAAGGCTGTTTGGTTTATATGTGTTTATAATTTCAGTCTTCAGCTGTGTCCCAAACTTAAATATTCAAAACACAGTGTCCACTGACTTAGCTAACCTTACAATTTTGATTTTCATTAAATGAAAATTGTAGACTAACTGAAGACTTTGTGAAGATTAAAAAAGTAACTTGATCTTGTGTCTGAACATTCACCACAAAAAGTTATAAGTTCACTCCTCATAATTAGTTTCTGGGCTCAGGTTTTTGGCACACGTGTGGGTATATTTTGATTAAAAGAACAACTATAAGATGTGTTGAACATTCATTCATTTACTTTATTGTAATGACCTGTTAAATGATTAAGTTTTCTTTTTTTACCATGTTTTGTTTACATTATTGACTCAAACTTTATTTTAATACACAACTTTCCGCATCACAAAACACAACTTCTCTGTAGTTTTAAAATCACATTTTAATTCAGGACAAGATATTACAAATGAAAAAATACTGAACCCTCCCTTTACTTCAAATCTGTGTGACCAGTGAACATTTTACAACAGAACAGACCTTTCAATGTGTTTCGGATTTTGGACATTTGCATGCCAAACATGACAGGATTCAAAATTGGTTGCAGTACTGAGAAATATGCTGACAGAATTATTCGCAGCTCACTGGGAACATTGTTCATTTGAAATCTAGTTTGAAGTATTTCAAGTAAACATCCAAAAGAAAAGTTAATGAGAGAAGCGAGTTGAGGTGTGCAGGTACTGACAGCTTTTTGTCTCATCTGTTTAGAACCAGAAAAACAAATTTTAAGAATTTTCATATAAGAGAAGAGAATCGGAAGCAGAGGAACTAAAACAGTGAGAACAATCCCAAAAAGTCCATAAATGTTGTTCACTTTAGTGTCAGAGCAGCGCAACTTAACAATAAGATAGTTATTACAATAAAAACTCTTTATGATGTTTCCACAAAGCGGCAAACGGATGTTTAAAGATAAAGTAATCATGAATTTAACAAAAGAATACAACCATACCACAATTACAAAGGTAACAGCCTTGAATGATGTCATACGTGTGTTATAATGTAGAGGACAACAGATAGCAAGATATCTGTCATAAGACATGACGGCTAAAGTACAAAACTCTATATTTCCATAAGTATAAAGACAATAAATCTGCAGATAACAAACTGAAGCAGAAACTGTGTGAACGTCAGAGAGAATCTGAATCAGCAGGAATGGAAACAACCCTGTACTACCATACAGTTCATTCATAAACAGGCTGCACAGAAAAATGTACATAGGTTCATGTAAACTTCTGTTCATGCAGATAACCACAATGAGAGACACGTTGGAAATAATAATAACGAGGTATAACAACAAAGTTATCATGAAATATAAATATTTCAAACTTCCAACATAGAAATAAGCTTTAAGAATGAAATAAGATATAACTGATGAAGTTGAATTCACCATAACTCTGTTTGAATGACAAAACAGCTACAGTCTGCAAATGCAAATACATCAACTGCTTTGTTTAAGACCAGAGTTTAGACATCATTTCAAATAATCAAGCAAAAACATTTAAAAGTGCACCATCTCACAACATTCAGTGTACATGACAAGTTGATGTTACACACAGCTCAGCACTCTGTTGATGTCTGCAGTCACTTCTAACTGAGTCCTGCTGCAACATCTGCAGCTTTTTATGTCTTTCCAGAACAGATGAATCCAACAGGCCAGTCTCAGCGTATTATCAAGGCACGAGACCAGTTTGATTGATTGACAGCATCAGTGGAAGAACAACCCCTTAGTCTGTAACTGTATATGATCAAGAGATACTGAGAACTTCTCTACAGTTAATGGATGAGGAAATGACTGCTTAATGAGTTTCTTCAAATGTTTCTCTGTCTTTATAGTGACACATTTCTATGACAAGTTTTTGTTGATAAGGGTCAGATTTCTCATTGTAGGATGACTAATGAGAAAAATCTGAACTTCAAATTTGGAGACCCCCATGGTCATGTCAGGTGCCAGACAGGAACTGTATAAATGTTTGTTACTTTCACTCTTTGTCAGACTCTGAACCACTTTGTGTGTGTGAGGACCTCTGACCTTTCAGCTGTAATCCTTGTGACTTGGTATTCTTAGAGTTAGTCTTTGTGTGATATTCTTGTCACGGTGTTCTTATATTTGTATGCTCATATTATCTTCTATTATATTTCTATCTATTATATTTTATTTTATTGTCTGATTCCTCCCCTACAAAGAATTTCACCAGTGGAAAGGATGAATCACTGTTGGTGTCCAACAGACAGAACACAAGTGAGAGACAAATTAATATATTTCACACTAGATGATATGAAGCTTATAAGGAGAAAGTTTAAACCACTATATCTCACATATGTACATGCAGACTGACTCCCGTTATGCCTTTGGTGTGGTGCATGACTTTGGTGAACTTTGCAAACAGAGATTTTCTGACATCATCTGACAAACCTATAGCACATCACAAACTTGTGTCTGATCTGCTATAAAAATTCTGCTGCCAGCTTCCTGGCCGATTCCTAAGTAAGCTATTAATGCTGGGGATGGTACTGCTGGGTGCTGAATGATCTCCAGAGACAGATTTCCAGAGTATTTCCTGGTTGGAATGCCCAGGGGGATGATACCAGAAATGGAGGATGACCAAACAAGCTTTGACTTCCTTGGTGATCAGGCAATGAACATTAAGGATGGCGAATAGGAGAATTGACTGTAGACAGGGTGAATTTAGTGGATGCCTGCTGGGCTGGAAAGTGTTCAAAGTGTTGTTGAAGATCCTCAGTCTTAACTGACTGGTGGGGACTCCCGGGTATTTACCTTTATGAGGCCACTGAATCCTTCAAAGACGTGTTACTTATGGACACTGGAAGGTAGTGGATGCCTGCTGGCCTGGAAAGTGTTGAGGGTATCTTTGAAGATTCTAAGCCTTTCAGGTCATCGTATCCATTGAAGTTTATCATAGGCAACTGGACTTACTTAGTTTGCTGAAGATCTTTGTCCTCTCATCCAAGAAGCTTCTTCAGTTCTAACTGACTGGTGGGGAGATGATGAAGTTTTGTTTGACCATGTTTTGTTGAAATTATTGATTCAAACTTTCAAGATACAACTTTCCGCATCACAAAACACAATTTCTCTGTAGTTTTTGAAATCACCTTTTAATTCAGGACAAGATATTACAAATAAAAAAAATGAATTACCCTTCTTTTTTACATCGAATCTGTGTGACCAGTGAACATTTTACAACAGAACAGACCTTTAAATGTACTTCGGATTTTGGGCATTTGAATGCCAAACATGACAGGGTTCAAAATTGGTTGCAGTACTGAGGAATATGCTGACAGAATTATTCGCAGCTCACTGGGAACATTGTTCATTTGAAATCTAGTTTGAAGTATTTCAAAGAAACACCCAAAAGAAAAGTTCAGAATGGAAGCGAGTTGAGGTGTGCAGGTACTGACAGCTTTTTGTCTCATCTGTTTGGAACCAGAAAAACAAATTTTAAGAATTTTCATGTAAGAAAAAAGGATTGGAAGCAGAGGAACTAAGATGGAGACACCAGTGGCGAAAAGTCCATAAATGTTGTTCACTTTGGTGTCAGAACAAGCCAGCTCTACAATCAGGTGGTTATTACAATAAAAACTCTTTATGATGTTTCCACAAAGTGTCAGACAGATGTTTAAAGATAAAGTAATCATGAATTTAACAAAAGAATACAACCATACCACAATTACAAAGGTAACAGCCTTGTTTGATGTCATACGTGTGTTATAATGTAGAGGACAACAGATAGCAAGATATCTGTCATAAGACATGACGGCTAAATTACAGTACTCTATATTTACACATGTATACAAACAGAAAGTCTGCAGATAACAAAAAGGAACAGAAACAGTGTGAATGTCAGAGAGAATCTGAATCAGCAGGAATGGAAACAACCCTGTACTACCATACAGTTCATTCATAAACAGGCTGCACAGAAAAATGTACATAGGTTCATGTAAACTTCTGTTCATGCAGATAACCACAATGAGGGACACGTTGGAAATAATAATAACGAGGTATAACAACAAAGTTATCATGAAATATAAATATTTCAAACTTCCAACATAGAAATAAGCTTCAAGAATGAAATAAGATATAACTGATGAAGTTGAATTCACCATAACTCTGTTTGAATGACAAAACAACTACAGTCTGCAAATGCAAATACATCAACTGCTTTGTTTAAGACCAGAGTTTAGACATCATTTCAAATAATCAAGCAAAAACATTTAAAAGTGCACCATCTCACCACATTCAGTGTACATGACAAGTTGATGTTACACACAGCTCAGCACTCTGTTGATGTCTGCAGTCACTTCTAACTGAGTCCTGCTGCAACATCTGCAGCTTTTTATGTCTTTCCAGAACAGATGAATCCAACAGGCCAGTCTCAGCGTATTATCAAGGCAGGAGACCAGTTTGATTGATTGACAGCATCAGTGGAAGAACAACCCCTTAGTCTGTAACTGTATATGATCAAGAGATACTGAGAACTTCTCTACAGTTAATGGATGAGGAAATGACTGCTTCAACAGGTCAATTGGAATTGATTAGCATGTGTAAAGTCATATAAATAAGACTTAACGTGGTTACACAGAATGTGTTGAGAATATGCAAGTCAAAAAAGTTGGGATCTCTGGCCTGTATGAGATCACGTAAACACTTCTGCATTTCCTCTCGTAATATAATTTACATGTAGTGTGTAGCACACAGCATGCATACATCCATGATTAGTTACAAGCTAAAATGTGACTTGGAGGTAAAATGAATGGCTTGTGCTTCAATGGTAACTTTAAACAGAAAATATTAGTAAGAGAAGTCTGGATCAGGAACACCACTTTGCATCGAAGTAGCTCTGGTTCTGGAATCGATTCCTTTCGGGATTAAAGAACAGTTAACAAGAAATAATCTTCATATTTTGAATATGCCTTCAGTGTGAACCGTCTGTGGCCAAACAGGGTTGACTTACGAAAGTCTGTCATATTGGAGGTACTTGGACCAAATGAGCTCAGATGGATGGCATGTCTCTGCAGTCAGAAGTTAGAAGTCAGAAAAAGCTTTATTGCCAAGTACGAATTTTTCAATTTTTTTTGTTCTGGTGTCGTTGGTGCATGACAAACATTCTCTAAATATAAACAATTAAAAATAAAAAATATAACAATATAAATACATAGAATGTTTTAAAAGTAAAAAAAGAGCAGTACAGCTGTGCAGTGATGGTAAGTACCAGTCAAATGTTCACAAATGTGCAAATGTTCACAGTATTTTAAATATTCAATTATAAGTATATTACAAAACAAGTCTGAGCTGAGCGTTAATGTAACGCATAGAGTTGTGGGTGCAATGTCAATGTGACATGTAGAGGCAGAGGTGGACTGTGAGAGTGAAAGAGTGTCAGGGGGGGCTCCGGGCCTTGTTGATAAGGCTAGCAGCAGACAGAAAGAAACTGTTCTTGTGGCGTGAGGTTCTGGTTCTGGTTCCGGTTCTGATGGACCGCAGCCTCCTGCCAGAGGGGAGTGTCTCAAAGAGTTTGTGACCGGGGTGGGAGGGATCAGCCACAATCTTTCCTGCACACCTCAGAGTCCTGGAGGTGTACGGGTCCTGAAGAGACGGAAGATTGCAGCCTATCACCTTCTCTGCAGACCGAATGACACGCTGCAGTCTGCCCTTGTCCTTGGTGGTGGCAGCAGCATACCAGATGGTGATGGAGGATGAGAGGATGGACTGAATGATGGAGGTGTAGAAGTGCACCATCATTGTCTTTGGCAGGTTGAATTTCTTTAGCTGCCGCAGGAAGTACATCCTCTGCTGTGCTTTCTTGATGACGGAGCTGATGTTCAGCTCCCACTCGAGGTCCTGGAGATGATAGTTCCCAGGAAGCAGAAAGACTCCACAGGGTCAATTGTGGAGTCACAGAGGGTGATGGAGGCAGGTGAGGCTGAGTTCTTCCTGAAGTCCACAACCATCTCCACTGTCTTTAGAGCGTTGAGCTCTAGGTTGTTCTGGCTGCACCAGTTCACCAGATGGTCAACCTCCCACCTGTAGGCGGACTTGTCACCATCAGAGATGAGTCCAATGAGGGTGGTGTCGTCGGCGAACTTCAGGAGCTTGACAGAGCTCCGGTGACTGGAGGTGCAGCTGTTGGTGTACAGGGAGAAGAGCAGAGGAGAAAGAACGCAGCCCTGGGGGGATCCGGTGCTGATGGTCTTTGAGTCGGAGACGTGTTTCCCCAGCTTCACGTGCTGCTTCCTGTCAGACAGGAAGTCAGTGATCCACCTGCAGGTGGAGTCAGGCACGCTCAGCTGGGAGAGCTTCTCCTGAAGCAGAGCCAGGATGATGGTGTTGAAGGCAGAGCTGAAATCAACAAACAGGATCCTGGCGTAGGTTCCTGTGGAGTCCAGGTGCTGGAGGATGTAGTGGAGGGCCAAGTTGACTGCATCGTCTACAGACCTGTTGGCTCTGTAGGCAAACTGCAGGGGGTCCAGGAGGGGGTCGGTGATGTCTTTCAGGTGTGAAAGCACAAGGCGCTCAAAGGACTTCATGACCACAGAGGTCAGGGCGACGGGTCTGAAGTCGTTAAGTCTGGTGGTCCTTGGCTTCTTGGGAACAGGGATGATAGTTTCATGATGGAAAGGGTCGTCACTGAGGTGGATGGGGAGGTGGAGGGGGGGACCTTTAAGGTGGGCATTGGTGGAGGTGCCCAGGCCCCTGCTGAGGTGGGGGAGGTGGAGGTGATGCACTGGAGCTGGAGCTCCAGAGTCGTTAGCTGAGAACTGGTGCTGGAGCTTCTCAGAGTTCAGTCGTTTAGCCTCTTTCACCGCCTTGCTAAACTTGTACTTCACCTCTTTGAATCAGTCTTTGTCCCCACTCCTGAAGGCCTCTTCCTTGGCCAACCTTAGCTGTCTGAGTTTGGCTGTGAATAGTTTGTCATTGTTGTAACTCACCCTGGTGCATGATGGTACACAGCAGTCCTCACAGAAGCTGATGTATGATGTCACAGCCTCTGTGTACTCCAGACTGCCGGTAGCAGTCCTGAACACATCCCAGTCAGTGGAGTCCAAACACGCCTGAAGGTCCTCCACAGCCTCACTGGTCCACTTCCTTGAAGTCCTCACTACAGGTTTGCAGAGCTTTAGTTTCTGCCTGTATGCAGGAATCAGGTGGACCATGACGTGGTCAGAGTGTCCCAGTGCAGCACGGGGGACGGCGTGATAAGCATCCCTGACTGTGGTGTAACAGTGATCCAGAATGTTCTCCTCTCTGGTCGGACATTTAATAAACTGTCTGTATTTAGGGAGTTCATGAGTGAGGTTTCCTTTGTTAAAGTCACAAGGACAATAACTAAAGACACACACAGTATCTGGTCGGCGAGCATGCGCTGTGCGTCCTGCAAGTTGGCATGCGGCGGTATGTAAACACCGACCAGAATGAATGAAGCAAACTCACGGGGTGAATAAAAAGGCTTACAGTTTATGATGAAAGATTCCAGGTCAGGAGAACAGTGCTGCTGGATCACTGTCACGTCGTTGCACCAACCACTGTTGATGTAAAAGATTCAGATTCCTCCACCTTTAGTTTTGCCGGAAAGTTCTGTGTCTCTGTCCGCTCTGTAGAGGTGAAGCCTGCCAGCTGCAGCGCAGAGTCCGTTATCAGTCAAGTCCCTGTTTTTCCCCAACAGCAGTTGTAATTCCTCCAGTTTGTTGGGCAGTGAACGCACGTTACAGAGAAATATTCCCGGTAACGGTGTGCGTAATCCGCGCTGGCGAAGACGCACGAGCGCACTGGCCTGTTTCCTGTGTGTTGTGGAGGTCCCTTGCTGTGGGGTCTTCAACTCACACCTCCGACAAAGAAATTCTTGTGCATCCCAGGTGAGGTTGGGGACCTGGAATTTGACTGGGCCATGTTCAAAACCTCCTTTGTTGAGGCCACTGGTGCTTTGGTCAGAAGGTAATTGGTGCCTGTCATAGTGGCAACCTAATAACCTGCTGGTGGACACCAGTGATGAAGGAGGCTGTCAACTGAAGAAGGAGGCCTTTCGGGCTTGGTTGGTCAAGGGGGTCTGCAGCTTTGGCAGTCATAGAAACAAGAGTTGTTTTGGAAGAGTTTTGGGAGGCCATTGAGAAGGTCGGTCTCAAGTAAGATCTGGCAAACTATTTGTAACTCAGGAAAGGAGAACAGGGCTTGACTCTGGCTGTTTTCGCCCGGGTTGGAGAACTGCTGACCTGGACTGGGAACTTTGAGGAGCTCCTGTACCCAACCAACATGCCCTCTGTCCATAAATGACCTCTGTAGTGAAACGTTACTCCTTTCCCTTTTGTGGATGACAGATGGGAGACAAACACTTCAACATCAAGTTTAAAGGTTGTCTGAGAGTTGTTGTAGACTGAGATATTTACTCAAGAATCTTTTATTAGATGACCAAAAACTACAGAAATGCTTCAGAAACACTTTCATTAGTTTGCTGTTAATGTCATCATCAAAACTTTGGACAAACAGGGGCGGTGTTTAGCTCAGTTGGTAGAGCAGCCGCCCCATGTGCGAAGGCTTGGTCCTTGCTGCGGAAGCCCAGGGTTCGAATCTGACCTGTGGCTCTTTCCTGCATGTCATTCCCTCTCTCTCTCTCTCTCTCTCTCTCTCTCTCTCTCTCTCTCTCTCTCTCTCTCTCTCTCTCTCTCTCTCTCTCCCCCACATTCCTGTCACTCTTCAGCTGTCTCTATCAAAATAAAACTTGAAAAGGCCAAAAAAATAATGTTAAAAAAAAAAAAAACTTTGGACAAACAAACTTCAGTATCTGTCCACTGGGAGGTGTGTTGTCACACAGCGGTCTGAGGGGAGGTCATTACCTCTGTGGCCCAGTGAAACCAGTTTGAAGGTCTGCTCAGGCTGATTGGTCTCACTGGTTAACAGCTCTGACAGTAATTTGCTTCAGAGGGAATTGGTGGAAACTAATGTGGCTAATGTGAAGAGACCTCTGGGACAAACATGTTGACAGGCTGAAATGACCTTTGGCACAATCTCAGCTATTGTTGAAAGTTAGATCACTCAGGTCAGAGTTTTCATTCTTGAGTATCACTTTAGATCAGGCGTGTCAAGTTCATTATAATATAATTATATTGCTTTGATGACAGCTTTGCACACTCTTCATTCTCTCAGTCAGATCAGGCTTAGTTGTTTAACAGTCTTGAAGGAGTTCCCATGTGAGCAATGTGGTCCAACTCAGCCCAAACCATCTTGTGGTTTGTTTGCAGTCATTCAGACCATGAAGGTGTGATTCACACAGTCTCCTCTGAACACTTGATGTTGACATCAATTCAATTCAATTTTATTTGTATAACAAAAGTTATCTCATGACCCTTTCCATATTGAGCAGGTCTAGACCGTACTCTTTATATTATTTATATTATAAAGACCCAACTATTACTTGAACTCATTGAATTTTGAAATAATGATTAAGTAATTCAATTCCTTTATTTTTTTATATGTTGCAAAGTCATCTAGTGGACCTGATTGGAACCCTGGGTGGGTCAGTTCTGGCCCACAGACTATATGTTTAAGTTTCAGACCTTTGTCCCTGTCAGCAAATTAGTTTTTTTAATGTCATGAAGTTTCATTGTTCAAAGATATTTTATCATATCATTTATTTGATCCAACCTACTCAAGTTGAAAACCTGATAAACTGTAAATGCTCCAAGTGTCTCTAACTGTCCTGAGATCAGCTTGAGTAAATATACTTCATTACTTCATATCTTTGTTTATGAAAAACATAATTCATGCTCAGAGTAGCCTTATAGCCGATAGACATCATCACTGTTGAGACCAGTGGAGTGATGTGAGTGAGAGATCAGTTTATTTAGTTAACCCGACACACTTTACAACAGAATTTAACAGCAGACTTTTACATATGATACGTATTTTAGACATGTTCAGTCCGTACATCACAGGGTTAAAGAGCGGCTGACATGTCACAAAATATAATGATAAAAAAATCTGCAGCACACTGTGAACACCTGTCATATCAAACCTGCTCTGTAATATTTCAAAACAAACACCGAAAGAAAAGTTGAGCAGAGAAGCGAGGTGAGGTGTGCAGGTCCTCACAGCTTTTTGTCTGGTCTGTTTAGAACCAGAAAAACAAACTTTAAGGATCTTCATGTACGTGTAGAAGATTAATATTAAAGGACCAAACACTGTGAGAAAAGTCACTATAAGTCCAAAGATGTTGTTGGCTCTGGTTTCAGAGCAGGCCAGTTTAACAATGGAGTAGTTCAAACAGTAAACTTTGTTGATGGTGTCTCCACACAGCTTTAAAGGAGCAATCAATAAAATCAAAATAAGAATGATGAAAAAAGAGTAAAACCATGTTAGAGCAACGAGCATCCCGACCTTCCTAAAGGTCATATGTGTGTTATATTGTAGAGGATGACAGATAGCAAGATATCTGTTATAAGACATGACGCCTAAGATGGAAAATTCCACACAAACATATGTATAAACACAGAAAATCTGCAGGAAACAAAATGAAGCAGAAACAGTGTGAACGTCAGAGAGAATCTGAATCAGCAGGAATGGAAACAACCCTGTACTACCATACAGTTCATTCATAAACAGACTGCACAGAAAAATGTACATAGGTTCATGTAAACTTCTGTTCATGCAGATAACCACAATGAGTAAAACATTGGCACACAGAATTAAAATATACAATGACAAAATAATTATAAAAATGAAATATTTAAACAGCCCGGTGTCAAAGTATGCAGACAGTGTGAAGTATGAAACCTGAGTATAGTTAATAGTAATCCTGGTTTTGGCTTGTGAAGTAATCATGGTGCCATTCAGTCACAAACTTTTTAAATACAACGTGGAATTAAGACAACAGAAACAATTTGTCATCCACACAGTGATCACTGTTACATTTAGTTTCAAACAGAATATCTACTGACTGTAAAGAAAACAGACAAACTCGAAACGTTGACATGAAGGTTGGTTAGAAATGACACAACAGTTCATGACGTCGTGTGAATTTTGGCCTTCAGCTCGTGTCCTGCTGTCGTCTGACTGCCAGGTCGTCCTCAATGAACTGACACTTCTTCTTTTATAACAGCAGAGTGAGCTCATTATCAAAAGACCAAAGGTTGCTACTAATCAACGATTCATGTCAAAAAGGCCAACTACGTGTTGGAGTGAAACATTAAAGATGTTTTTGGTTAGATGTCATTTAGCTTTGCGTAAATTGAGAACTGAATATAAAACTAAAGTATGAATCGATTGTTTGTTACACTTTCATCTGATAAAGACCATCAAGACTCCATCAGTGATTTGTCTCCTCAGTTAGGGGAACGTTCTTGTCTTCTAGTGAGGAAAAGCCTGTCCTCCTCCTGAGTCATTGAACGGTCTGTCAACCCAAAGTCTTCTCCATGGCCTGCTCAGAGTTCCTCCAAACAACGCATTGCAAACAAAAGCAGGGAATGTCTCTTTGTGACCTCTGGTGCCCCCCAATGGTTTCAAATGATGTTCTTCTAGAGGTGCGAGTTGAAGTTCAAGTATCTTGAAGCAACACAAGATACCAAAGTCCCCCTTTGACCTCTTTATTGGGCTCTTTGAAGCTCCTCCTGCCTGCAACAAATTTTGATGATACACCAGGGCCCAGTATTTCAAAACTTGTAATCTGGATCAGGATAATCCGGATAATGAAATCCTCCTTTTCTCAGTCATGGATCAAGGTGATCTGCTGACTTTATCTGAGTATTTCAAAACACTGGCAGGGTGGATCAGCGTGATCCTGACCTGGCCGGATACGGATTTCCAAATCTCGTGTCTCCGCCTCCGGATCGAAACATGGCGGAATACCTCACGAAAGGAGCAGCTGGGAGCACGGCTTCACGTCAAAAGTTTACCGTCGTCTAATGTGTAGCGGTTTTAAGACCATACGAATGGCGAACAACACATCACGCAAGCCAACTTCTTGAACTGTCACCTGATTCAAACCAGGCTGTAGAGATCTCTAATTGAGCCGCGGCCATGCTAATGGTAGCTAACTCGGCTCCATTGACTTGTGTGTTAAGCGGCTAGCGGGCTAGCGAGGTAGCTGGCTTTGTTGATGATTTTGCGGTCTATGGTTTAACTTAAAAGGGAACTGATCGGACGTACATCACACCTTAACTCTTTAAACTAACACCAACCTGTTCACAGTTTATTAGCGTTACGTCATTGGCTCCATGTGTACAGAGCAGACTGATGCAGTACTTTGTAACGTAACGTTACACGGTACGAGTATTACCTGTACGGTTCATGCAGAAGTGTCAGGATGCTACAGTGATGCTGGTGATGACGTCATGCTGTGACACAGGTGTACTCACACACCTTCTCTGTCTTCTACTTTCAGTCCACTCACAGCCATGGACCACTCAGCTGTTAAGGACAACCTGGAAATCCTTGGAAACGCTTTAATTGTATTGATACATTCAAGGTTTTCAAGTTATTGGATTTTGAATAAAGTGCTTGAAACTGCTTGAAATTGTAATTGCATTACTTTCATGGTATATAGCTTGGTCAGTGACACAATTAGAAACATTTTTTCATCCTAATTTGTCTCCCTTATATAGAAGGCTCTCACTAAACATAATTATGGTCGTTTATAGCAAAACAGCATCTGATTTGATGAAGTAAAATAATCAGTTTGTACACAAACACTGCATGTTTCAAAATCACATTCAAGCTATTTCCAAACATTTTAAAAGTGCATTTTTAAGCTTCTGACTGAAGTCAAATTTGTCTTCATTTAATCAGAAGGATGAAAATATACCTTGAAAGTGCTTCAGTGTGCAGCATGATATAAACTAACACTTTAGATTAAGTGTAATGAACATCTTGAATAACACTATCTAAGAGAAGTGGAGCTGAGACTTTGTCAAGTGAAATCCACCTCTCAGGTGGGATTCAAATGATCCTGAAAATTTGGTATCAAGTTGATCCAGATATCTGCCTTAACTTTTGAAATACCCAAATCCAGCCTTTTATCTGGATTCAAGGGAGGACTGGATTACCAGAGCAGGATTCTGATCTTCAGGATCTTCTCTGGATCTGTGTTGAAGTTTTCAGATCAGATCTAGATTTAATCCAATCCGACCAGGATAATCCTGTCAGATCACTTTTGAAATACTGGGCCCTGATGTTCAGGACGGATGAAGCAGGATGTCATCGGTTGGCCCAGATGGACTTGCTGAAGAGTGTTTATGTGTTACTCCTGTTTGTGTGTGAGGATCTTTGTGTAGGTGATGATTGACCACAGCTGACTCGAGTCCAGCTGATCAGAGTGTAGACTATTTAAGATCCTGTTCCTACCAGAGACAATGGGAACCTGGCTGAGAGTGAAGCACGAGGACTTCCCTGTGCTTCGGTTGTGTTTGGGTCGTCTGTAGTTGGTTCAACATGAGCTAAGTCCTCAGGTTAGGACTTAGCAGTCCACCTGTGCCTCAAGGCCAACAGACCCCACAGAGGTAAATCCCTGGGTCTCCTCTCGAGTCAGTCAGAACTGAGGAAAAACTATGAGGAAGGTGCATTTCCATGTGTAACCCACAGTCACTCTGAGTTTCTTTGAACTCTGATATTGTTGGATACATAGTCTGTTTTCTCTGAACTCTAAATCTAAACTGACACTTTAGGTCATCTTTGGTAGTACTGCTGTAACCCTGTGTGTCAAGTATACATCCACACTCAGCGTCATGTATTTATTTTATAGAAACGACTAAAAACTCTTTAGAACAACTTTGCTGTAAACTTTCTGTTGCATCATCGCTGAGTTTGTGTCCATCCCGAGGTTTGTTTTCACCGAGCGGTCTGAGGGGACGTCATTATGATCTTGTGGACGCTGTGTTTACAGCTCTGACTGTAATTAACTTCAGAGGGAATTAGTGGAAACTGTGGCTAATGTGAAGAGACCTCTGGGACAAACATGTTTACAGGCTGGAATGACCTTTGACCTGAACTCACAGTGATCTAACTGTCCCCAATACCAGCAGCCTCTGACGTACTTTTATATTAAAGGTCTGTTGAAGGTTCTCTTGGTCAGCTGGACTTAGTTTGTTGAAGATTTTTCACCTCTCATCCAAGAGACTTCTTCAGTTCTGACTGACAGGTGGGGAGTCCCAGGTATTTAGCTCTGTGGGGCCACTGACGCCTTGAGTAGCATGTCAAGGTGAAGTTGGCCATTACGGTCCCTGAGTGCAGGTGTGGATTGAGGTCGTTGGGGTCACCTGCAGGTCGTTGACTAACCCTCATGTGAAACCTGCATGGTGTAAATGGTTGTTGAAGTGATTTTAGGACTACATTGACAGACATCTGTCCTCTGTCCTCCAGTGTCTGTCCAACACTGACACAAAGTGTTTTCAGTATTTTCAGGTGTTCTTCATGGTATTTTAGAGTTTGTCATTTCCTGATAAACCATGAAAAGTTGTTGTCATCCTGCAGGAGAGCTTCCTGTTTGATCCAGTCTATGAGTGACTGTGAGGGCTGCTACAGTCATCTCTGTCCGGGCCTCACTGATCACTGTACAGAACCACAGCTTCAGAACTTTATTCAAACTGGATCAGATGTTATTCACAATATATTTGCTGCTTTTCCCTCTGATGTCCTCCGACTGCTCAGCTTCAACTCTCTGTGATTTACACACTTTATGATGGACAGATAGCTTTAGCCTAACCACTTGCTACAGTAGTTAACTGCTTGGTCGTCTGGTTTGCCAGAACTTCCTTGAGGCCAACTGAAAGTCCTTCCACAAACTCTTCCCATACCCAAGTTATTGGTTCTGTGACGACTGAAGGGCTCCCTGAGACCTCTGGGCCAATCAAACCTGAAAGGCCTCCTTCTTCAGCTGGACAGTATCCTTCACTGCTAGTCTCAACCAGCAGTTCGTAGGTTGCTAAAATGACAGGCAGCGACGAACTTCTGACCACAGCTCCTACCAGCAGTCTCAACAATGGAGGTTTTAAACATGGTCCAAAGCACCACTGGGATGTAGGAGACCTGGACTGTGAGCTCAGAGCACCGGGGGAGTGTTAGTGTTTGTACCACAGGCGTTTTGGACCACTGAGAAGAAGAGGTTTACAGGCCCAGCAGTCAGCAGCTTCTATGGACATAATGGCAGAGGAGAAGAGAGCGAAGAGGACGTTGCCGGAGGAAGCTAAGAAGAGAAAGCTGTCTTTGTAGAGCGCCTCCTGTTGAACATCTTTGCAGGTCATTGTGGTCATTTATGGTGCTCTTCTTCAGTATTTGAGGGGATACCTGAATGTCCTCAGCGGTCAGGATGTCACGATGTGGGTCACAGATGTATACAGAGAATTTGCAGGGCTGGTATTCAGCTGTTTATGTCTGAGAGATGTCTTTGTTTAATTTGACAATAAAATGTTGAATATTAAATAAAGTGAAACCAGATTTATCCTGAGAGTTTAAAAATCAAAGCGGTCTGAGGAGAAATTAAAATCGTTTTCTTCACATTTACACACGCGCACACACACACACACACACACACACACACACACACACACACACACACACACACACACACACACACACACACACACACACACACACACACACACACACACAGTGTTTGACCTTTTAAAAAAATGTGACATATTCATGCTGAGGGGGCGTGGCCTGCTGTCATGACACTTCACCTGTCTGCCTGCAGTTTTCAGGTGTATAAGAGCTGCTGTGAGCTGATGCTTGTTTCCCAGCAGCTCCGTCAGCTGCTCGAGTCCTGATCCATCACATCATGTTTGCTCTCTCACATGCTTTCATTCAAATGTTTGCAATAATGACATGAACTGCACAAATTAATGTTGTTAATGAGTGTTTGAAGCTTCTGTGCTCTGATTGGCTCATTTTAAATCAGGTTTTATTCACACAGTGATGTTTCCTGATCATTAACATGTTTCATGTGTCGTGAACAGATTTCATCTCTCAGGATGAGCTGAGTGAAGTTTTGAAGTTTGTTCTGTTGATTCTAGTTTGAGATGTTTGATCGTCTGTTGATGGTTTACACAGATTCAGTTTGTCAGAGAACAAAACTTCATGAAACCACCTGAAAGTTTCATACCAAGAAATGTGAAGGTGACTGAGTCTGACTCTGATCCTCATGAGGTCACTTCTTTGTCTCTGATGTTGCTGATCTTAAATGACATTTAAATCACATGGTTGTTCTGTGCAGTGATGCAACGTTTGATTTATTTAACATGTGAAGGTTCCTGACATGAAGAGGGTTTGCAGTGTTCTAACCTGGCTCTTTTTGTGATGGAAGTTTGGTCATGTGTGACACGTTTAACTTCATGAACAAGAATTAGTCGAACTTTCTCACGGGTTTTTGTGTTGTGTTGTGTTGTTCGGGTGTTTTTTCAGGTGTTTGACAGGATGCTGCAGAATAACTCTGAGCTGGTGATTGTGCTTGAGGGTCTGAACGACTCCCTGATAAACCATCAGATCTTCTTTGCCTTCGCTCTGACGTCGTACCTCTTCACGGTCTTCGTCAACCTGACGCTCATCCTCACCATCTGTCTGGAGAGGTCTCTCCATGAGCCCATCTACTTCTTCCTGTGTAACTTGTGTTTTAACGGGATCTGCGGGGCGTCGATTTTCTACCCAAAGCTGCTTCACGACCTTCTGGCCGACGCTCACATCATCACATACGCCGGCTGTCTGTCTCAGATCTTTGCGGTTTACGGTTATGTTTTCTGTGAGTTCACCAGTCTGACCGTCATGGCGTATGACCGTTACCTGGCCATCTGCCGTCCGCTGCAGTACCGGACGCTAATGACGCCGCAGAGAGTCGTGCAGCTGCTGCTGGTCACCTGGATCTTCTCGCTGCTGGAGACGGCAGGCGGCACCCTCCTGACGGCCCGCCTGGTGCTCTGCAAACACCACCTCCCGAAGATCTTCTGCACCAACTGGGAGGTGGTGAAGCTGTCGTGCTCTGACACGACCCCCAACAACATCTATGGCTTTGTGCTCATGTTCTCGCACCTCACGCAGTTCGGACTCATCCTGGTATCGTACACCCACCTGGTCCGGGCCTCGCTCCGGCTGCGCTCCGACCGCAGGAAGTTTGTGCAGACGTGTCTGCCGCACCTTATCACGCTGTTCGTCTTCACCTTGTCGCTGATGTTTGACACCTTGCATTCACGTTACAGAAGCAGCAAAACGCCGCAGATTGTGCTGAACGTGCTGGCTGCAGAGTTCCTAGTAGTCCCGCCCCTCATTAACCCCATCATCTACGGCATCAACCTGCACCAGATCAGGTCCAGGGTCGTCCAGAACTTCACCCTCAAACGAGACATCCAAAAAACACACCCGGCAAAAGCAGCTCAATTAAATATCAATATAAATAATATATGAACGCAGCAATTAAACTGTGACTCGACTGAAGGTCGGACGAGTCTTGCTTTGTTGAAGTTGAAGGTTGAATGTTGATGTTCAGGTCAGAGGTCAACAATGTGTCAGTACAGATAAAACCACAACATGAAGCCGCTTCACATTTATTCAATATAAATATTCAAATCGTTCAAAAAGTGACATGAGGAAATAAAAGATTTAGACGATAAAGTGGAAATAAGTTTGAATTTTAAAAATTGAAAAAAAAAAGACTTAGTCAATAAAAAGTCGAAACATTACAAGAAATAAACGTTAGTCAGTTTTATAAAAGTTGTAATGTTTTAAAGATTAAGAAAGCACATTATGAAAAAGAAACTTTCTATTTTAAGACAAAAAATTTAAAATGTTTTAAAGAAAAAGTTGAAACATTTAAAGATAAAGAAATGTAAAAATACTTTAATTAATTCATTTCATTGAGAAAAAGTCTGTTTATATTAAAAATATAAAGTATAAATGATTTAAATGTAATGACAGAATCATGTTTGAGTTTTTCAGGTTTGATTTTATTTTGGTGGATTTTCAGAGAACAAACAGCAGAATGACGTGAAGTCACATAAATATGTTTCATCTCTGCCAGTAGAAAAATAAATAACATCATCATCGAGTGTGAAGAAGGAAAACTTCAACATTCATCTAAACGTCAAACAGCGATCGTTAAAGTTTGACAAATGAAATCTGTCAGTCGAAGGAGAAGAGTGAAAATGTTTCTTTAACGATCAATCATCGTCTGATGATCGATTAGTTTAACGAGCTTCAGCTGATTTCTGATGAATCCTCTGAAGACAGATTTCACTTGATTCTTTCTGCTTCTTTAACATTTACAAAGAGTCTGAACTCATTTTAAACTCAACACTGAAAGTATAATTAATAAAAAAATAACTTTCTCGTCTTTTCTTCCGTTTGTTTGAACTTCAGCTCGTTATTTTAAATCAAATATCTCGTTAAACTGAAATGTTTCAACAGCATACAGAAATATTTCAACAAACCAAAAACATCATTCCGTGACGCGGCGTGATGATGTAACAGGATGAAGTCACACGTTTAAGCCGACATGAGCTTGTCTTTGGTTGGACTGTTTACCCATCATGCTCTCTGCTCGATGACGATAAATACTGATCTGTAATCGTTATGGACAGCACAGACTGAAGCAGCAGCTACTCTGATTGGTCTACAACAACAGGATGTGACATCATCAACAGGAAATAGCTGTGGAGGGGGGAGCAGGCGAGTAAGAGGCGGAGCTAGACGCAGCGACGAATCAGGTTGTTCTTCTCTGGCTCCAAGAACTCGTCGAGCAGAGCGATGGTGGTCTTCCTGAGCTCCGCCTCCAGACTGGACACCTCACTGTAACACAGAGACAGAGTGGTGATGTCACAGAGGCCACGCCCACACACCTTTTATGGACACTCGTGAAAAATAAAAGAACTTTTCATAACTTTTGCTCTTATTTTGAAGTCCTCAGACTGCTCAGGTGTGTCTTTTATTATTATTAGTCCAACTCTGCCTCTGATTCTTGTTGATGTTTCTTGTTTGTGAAGAAACAAACACTCTGAGATCAACTCACCAAAACTCAAAAACCGAAAGTGTTTTTGTCGAGTTTAAAATGAGTTTCTCCTCAAGAGGAACGAAGGTCAAGTTGGGTCACCTGCGGGTCGTCAAGCTTAACGACCCGCAGTGCAGTTCTGTCAGTCAGAACTGAACTGTTGTTTTGTTTTGTGTGTTCAGTCACGTCATGCTTCATATGAACTCGTGGTTCAGGAGGTGGATCGGGTCGTTTAGAAAACACCTGAAACACCTGCAGTGGTCAGGAGACTAGAAAGAAACTCTGTGAGAGGTCAGAAGATCCATGTTAAGGTCATCAGTCAAACAACCAGAACCAGAACTACTGACCTGACCCCTGGTGCAGCACAGTACTCGGTGTAGAATTTGATTTTGGGTTCGGTGCCGCTGGTTCTGAGCGTGGCCACGATGCCGTTCTGTAGAGTGAAGGTGATCATGTGACTGCTCCTCGTCACAGGAAGTACCTGCACAGACAAAAGTAACTGAGTACATTTAGAACAGGAAGAAACCAAAAACAAACCTGAATACAACGTTCACGTCTTACAGATCTGAGGTCGGGCTGGCTGTTGTCGTATCCCGTGGTAACGTCTCTGACGTGGACGATCTGGACGCCGCCGCACGTCTTTGGGTACGAACCCTCGCCGTCAAAGTTTCTGATGCGGCTGAAGATCTTCTGGATGGTGGGGGGGTCATTACAGATGACGTAGGACGTCTTAGACACGTGATAACCATACCTGGAGACAGGAAGTCACAACAGACAACTGTCAAAATAAGAGAGGATAAAGAAACTGGCACTTCAACTTTTTCAAGGACTTTAAAAACCTCCTCAAGGACCTTGAAAACAGCTGGGACAGCCTGGACTTAATGAAATGAACAGCTGTTTGCCGCCCTCATGTGGTAAACATGATGAAGTACAGACTGAACTGAATCCCTTCACCCTCTGGTCGCCTTAACTTCCAGGTAATCATGGGACATCACACATCACATTCTTTGTTGTGATGTGGTGCCCCCCTGTGGTAGAAAGGACACCCTGCATGTCTGAACATGAGGACTCACGTCTGGTAGATGTTGTGGAGCTGTTGGTTCAGACTCAAGTTCTTGTTGTGGAGGTAAGCAGCCATTTCTGCCACGACCGCCGCCGCGCTCACGCCATCTTTCTCAGGGACCAAACTGCCGCAGAGGAAACCTGAACACACCAACAACAAGAAAAACATCTTTAAGGTTAAAGATGTCTCGACTCGCACACGGTGAAGCTGAAGGAGGTCTGGACTCTTCATGGGAAGGAGTTACCGATCGACTCCTCGAAGGCGAATATGACGGTGTTTCCTGTTTTGGAGAGTTCATGGATTCTGTTCCCGATCCATTTAAACCCAGGAAGAGTTTCCTGTTGAAGACAGACAGACAGGAGACCATCATCGTCATCATCGTCATCATAACCCTGACTATGAACTGACTTTGAAACACCTCTGACCTCGAAGCAGAAGCCCTCGATACGAGCGAAGGCCTGCAGGATCTTCGAGGACACCGTGGTGGCCAACATGTAAACCTTCTGAGAGTCTGCAGGATCTGGATGAGCCTCCTTCCAATTAAACAACATCCACCAACCCAACAGAGCCGCCAGCTCGTTACCTGTGAACACCTTCCAACCGCACCTGGAAGATACAGGTACATGCAGGTTAAGTACACCTCTAGTGTTGTAGTCTACTGTTATGACACTGGAGCATCAGTTACCCGTCAGACTTCTCTGCTACAGCCAAACGGTCGGCGTCCGGATCCGTTGCCAGAACGATTCGAGCGTTTTCCTTCTCTGCCAGAAGAAGAGAAAGTTCCTGGAGAACAGAAGAAGAGAACCGACTATTAAAACAAAGATGATAAAACACTGACTCATTTGGAGAAGTATGATCCACGTCCTACCAGGACTGACTCTCCCTCCTCGGGGTTGGGGCATCGGACGGAGGAGAAGTTGGGGTCGGGGTCTTTCTGCTCTGGGACGGGGATCGGTGGAGTGAAGCCAAAAGTCTGAAAGGCCTGCTGGACGTAGACGTGTCCGACGCCGTGAAATGACGAGTGGACAAACTTTAGTGGACAACTTCTGTTCAGATCCCTGATAGACATGAGAGGCACATCAGAAACTTAGGATTCTCATCTTTGGAGACAGGATTAGATGAGGTGAGCTCCTCATCACATTACAGAAAGTGCATTGAACCCTTACAAACAGAACTACATCACAAGTACTGGAAGTTTGGCGTGTTGAGCTGTCGTGTTTTCAGCCTGCAGCAAAAGATGTGCAGTGACTCTGCTGACTTCAATCAACCACATTGACCCCTTCACTCCAGAACATCATGACTTAGAGGTAGAAAGGAGATGTTCAATGCCCAGTAGAAACTTTGCAGAGGTACGGGGACTAGCTGTTGTAGTACGGGGACCAGTTGCAGAGGTACAGGGGCCAGTTGTGGAGTTACGGGAATAGTTGCAGACTGGTTTTTGTAGTACAGGGACTGGTTGTGGTAGTAGAGGGACCGGCTGCGGTGGTACAGGGACCGGCTATGGTAGTACAGGCACCAGTTGCAGAGGTACGGGGACTGGCTGTGGTGGTACGGGGACTAGTTGGGGACTAGTTGGGGACTAGTTGTGGTGGTACGGGGACTAGTTGGGGACTAGTTGTGGTGGTACGGGGACTAGTGGTGGTGGTACGGGGACTAGTTGTGGTGGTACGGGGACTAGTTGGGGACTAGTTGTGGTGGTACGGGGACTAGTTGTGGTGGTACGGGGACTAGTTGCAGACTGGTTGTGGCAGTAGGGGGACCGGTTGTGGTGGTACAGGGACTAGCTTTGTCCTCTCACCTGTGAAAGCAGAGGGAGGTGAGCTCGTCCATGTAGCAGCTGTTGATCTGGATCAGGGGGTCGGTCCTGAGGGAGGAGGTCTCCACTAGCTCCTCGTCCCAGCAGGAGGCGCTCCAGGGCTCCAGCTGGTCCACGATACTCCGCAGGATCTCCTTGTCATGAGGTGCAGAGATCTGAGCGCCGTTACACCAGTACACCTGCAGATACAGACCTAAGGTCATCAAAGGTTCTTCAGTATTTCACATTAAACTCCTGATCTGACCCTCGGACCTTGTATCCGTTGTCTTCTTTAGGGTTGTGTGAGGCAGTGATCATCACTCCGGCTGCTGCCCCGAGTTTCCTCACGGCGTACGGCTGAAACAAAAAGACATTTAATTAAAATATGTCTACATCTTTCTTCATCAGCTGACTGCAGCAGGAAGTGATGCGATCCTCACCACGTACGGCGTGGGGACGAACGTGGAGAACAGATGAACGGGAACGTCTCTGCTGAGCATCACGGCTGCCGTCAGCTTTGCCAAACTGAAACACAAAAATGATCATAAGAAGATATTTCTGTCTGGATATTTGTTTTCTGTGTGTCGCTCTTTGAACTGGATCAGAACCTGCAGACTTTCTAAATCTACTGCAGATTAACGGAGCTCAGCAGATTACAGTTAATCCTGTATGAATGAATATTTCATCATGTGATGGTGAGTGTTACCGCTGACTGCTGCAGCCGCTCTCCTCCTGACCTCTGGTGTCGAAACCAACAACCACTCCTCTGCTGCTAAAGTCAGCGAAATACCTGGACAGGTACGAATACAGACCCTGAAGAGAGATGACACACACATTTATTTATTAGGACGTCTCAGAGTTCTGACCCGTGTGCAGCCCTCTGACCCGTGTGCAGCCCTCTGACCCATGTGCAGTGGTTCTACCTGAGTGGACTGGATGACGGTGAGGTCGTTGATCCGGCTGAACCCGGCTCCCATCGGCGCTCTGAGTCCGGCGGTGCCGAAGCTCATCCTGCTGCAGAGTCTCTTCCTCAGGTCGTCCAGACGACCCGCCGCCACCAGAGACTCCACCTGAGCCCGGGTCCATCGGTTCTACAGAACAGGAGAGGAAACCTGTCAGTCCTACAGCACCAAGGTGGATTCATCCACTGCTGAAAGTAGTCCCGACATCCTGTAACCTTTAAAACATCAAAGTGAAGATCTGAAGAGGAGCTCACACACACACACACACACACACACACACACACACACACACACACACACACAGCGAGCGCAGATCTTTTTCAGACTGCTGACATTTACAGCTGAGGTCACCAACATTTGACCTTTAAAACGTGTGTGAGAGTCACCTGCTACATACTAACACACACACACACACACACACACACACACACGTCCCATGTTCAAACTCTGTCCTCACTAACCAAACCAGGTGAAACTGTGGTCACCTGTTGCCAGGAGACACCTGTGGCTCCGTCCAATCAGGAGCCGCCCATGACGTAAACAGGAACATGTATGTTTGTGATATTAGCACGCTAATGTTAGCACCGTCCACGTCAGGCGGACAGGAAGTGAGGTCAGCAGGTGGAGGTGAACTCATCAGTGTACCTGCTGAGTCATGCTGCTGTTTAATCTCCATGACGACCCGGACAGTCACCGGTGTTCCCGCCTCTGTGTCAGCCGGCCTGCAGGGCCGCACTGCGGGCATCACACTCACCAACCCCCCGGTGAAAGCAGCACGCACGCACACACGCACGCACACACACACACAGTTTACATGTACACACAGACAGGTACCTGGTCCCAGGTGAGCCACTGGTGCACCGCCTTGTCCAGCTGCGGGTCGCCGGTGCTCTGGCACCGGGAGTTCGCGTTCAGGTCCCCGTTAACGTCCCCCATGCTGACAGACGGTCGGAGGTTAGCGTCACTAAGCTGATAGTCGGTACCGGGCAGCAGAGCCCATTTACCGGTGTGATAGTGTCAGGAAGCCGGCTGTGTGTGGACTGACCCGGGTTAGCTCCCAGCTGTTAGCTGGCCCGGCTCCATCTGTCCGAGCTCCGAGTCCGTGAACTCACCACGGAGCTAATGTTAGCTACAGGCTAAAGCTACACTACAAACACTGTTAGCATCCAGCTAACAGCATGCTAACATCTGTTAATACGTCACAGCTACACGTGACGTCAATATTAAAACAACGTCAACACCCGGAGAGGACGCAACAGAACTTCCGGCGTTCTTACAAAATAAAAGCACATGATAATGATAAAAATATAAACAGTATTATTTTTCATCTTTTGTTTATGTTGATTTTAACCTGTAATATTTTTTAATATTCTAACAAGCACCTGTATTGAGTGACCTGTTTTTTTTTTTTATTTCAAGAATAAATGTCATGACTTCCGGTCAAGCGGTGTCTGTTGTTCAAGGTTCAAGGTTCAAGGAATCTTTATTATCCCTGTAAGGGCCAGTTAAGCAATAATGATTTAAGTTTAAAAGAGTTAAAAATGAATGATGATAATTTCGTTATAACTCATGCAAGGCTTAGAGTGTGTTAGTTTAAAATACACAGGCACTGTTATGTAGTTTTCTATCCTCAGGTTACTCTGGGTCAGGTGTGGACCTTGAGGTCCTGCAGTAGTTACTCTGGGTCAGGTGTGGACCTTGAGGTCCTGCAGTAGTTACTCTGGGTCAGGTGTGGACCTTGAGGTCCTGCAGTAGTTACTCTGGGTCAGGTGTGGACCTTGAGGTCCTGCAGTAGTTACTCTGGGTCAGGTGTGGACCTTGAGGTCCTGCAGTAGTTACTCTGGGTCAGGTGTGGGCCTTGAGGTCCTGCAGTAGTTACTCTGGGTCAGGTGTGGGCCTTGAGGTCCTGCAGTAGTTACTCTGGGTCAGGTGTGGACCTTGAGGTCCTGCAGTAGTTACTCTGGGTGAGGTGTGGACCTTGAGGTCCTGCAGTAGTTACTCTGGGTGAGGTGTGGGCCTTGAGGTCCTGCAGTAGTTACTCTGGGTCAGGTGTGGACCTTGAGGTCCTGCAGTAGTTACTCTGGGTCAGGGTTAGCCATTTCTGGCATTAACTCGTGTTTTTATCCACGTTTATTTAAAAAAGTAGAATTATAAAGTACTTGTAGCGCCTCCATATTTACCAGCTGCTCTCTGACTGACTGACTGCTTTATTGTTTCTTTGCTCTACTGTTAATGTAAAAAATAACCACATTAAAGTCTTTATGAAGTCAAACTTAACATGTCCATCTGTCCTCTGTCCTCCAGTGTCTGTCCAACTTTGACACAAAGTGTCTTCAGTGTCTTCAGGTGTTCTTCATGGTATTTTAGAGTTTGTCATTTCCTGATAAACCAGAAAAAGTTGATGATGTCATCCTGTACTCGGGGGCGTGTACTAATTTACAATCTAGTGAAGCGCTAACTGTGGTTAGCTCGGTCAGCCGTGTAGCTAACTGAACTGACTCAGCCCGGGATGCCAGGAGCCAAACCCGGCAAGAAAACCACCTCGGTAGGCTGCTGTATTCACTGGTAGACTGGACACTGCTGGTTCAGAGGTTCTGTTGCTGTATTCACTGTTAGACTGGACACTGCTGGTTCAGAGGTTCTGTTACTGTATTCACTGGTAGACTGGACACTGCTGGTTCAGAGGTTCTGTTCTGGTCCGGCCGTGTTCACTGGAAGGTAGACACTAATGCTAGCTCATAGATAACCAGATCAGACAAACAGGATGTCATCGATGTTTAATGAAGAAACAAGAATATAAACGAGGCATTGCAGTTTCAGTAGTTCTCATTACTGTTAAACACCTTAAAATACTATTAATTCACCCATTCATGAAGTAAATATTCAAAAAAGATATAATGAGGTATGTGTGATGTTTTGGTACAGTTTAAGAGGTTTTTAATATTAAAAAAAAAAAACCTTAAAAGTGTACTGGACCCTTAATTAACCTCTTGAAGGTGTGTGTGATGTAGTGTCATCTGGTGGCTTTTGTAGAAACATGGCAGGTTTTCAGGTGATTACACATTCACGAGAAGCTCGACCCCGTAACATTTACCAAGTAAGAACACTGAAGGTCCTTTCAAAGGAGGAGCTCAGCACTGCGTTCAAAGGTAATCTGTAAATTTGAAGGTGTTTTTTTTTACGTCGTATTAATCAGACAGACTTGTTAATCTCATCCTGGACCTCCGTCTGATCTGGACTCAGAATATCCTGATATAAACAGTTCAAACTGAACCTCTGTCATGTTTTCATGTATAAAGTCAGTCTCTACGCTGATGATGCTCTGCTGTGTCCTGATCAGTTTCAGGTGTTTGTCCATCCGTCAGCTGACAGTTGAACTGATCTCTGAAGGCGTCCAGCAGGTGAGGGATGGTTTCCTCCACGTTAACGTCTCTCTGCAGCTCAGTGCTCAGCGACGTCACTCCTTTACCTTCGATACCGCACGGGACGATGTGTCCAAACCACGACATGTCGGTGTTACAGTTCAGAGCCAAGCCGTGAGACGTGACGTACCGACCGCAGTGGATTCCTGAAAAACACGACAAGAAAACAACGTTCATGAAATGAAAGATCACTCAGAGGCTGTTTGACTGTGACAGAGGAGTCGCGTTGTCGTACCGATGGCACAGATCTTGTTGTCTCCGACCCAAACTCCAGTGTGAGGAGACGTCGACGCCTCGATCCCAAACCGCCTGCAGGCGGAGATGATGGTCTTCTCCAGCTCGCAGACATACCAACGGACACTCTGAGAGAAACAAGATCAGACGTTAACACGAGTCCGGTCCAATCAGGGAGACTGGATTGAGTTAAACACTACATTTAATCTCTTCAGACCTTCTTGAAGCCGCTCAGGTTCAGGACCGGGTAGCAGACCAGCTGTCCCGGCCCGTGGAAGGTGATGAGTCCTCCGCGGTTGGTGCGCTGGACGTCAGCCCCCAGCAGGCGGAGGCGGTCCAACATGGCGGCGGGATAAGGCTTGTGGCGGATCCCAGTTGTGTAGACCGGCGGGTGCTCACACAGCAGCAGAGCGTGAGCCGGACCGGCCCGGTGCCGGTTCACGTAGACCTGCTGCAGCCGTAGAGCTTCCTGGTAGGAGACCAAGCCCAGACGGACCACCTCCACCACCGGCCTGCTGCCCTGCATCCAGAACTGGAACCAGAACCAGGAGACCAGGACGTTAATAATACATGAACTCTACAACAAGATCTCAACAACTAGCAGGGGAGTTCCCAGAACCACTGGTCCAGATCTGAGTCTGGTTCAGACTGAGCTTTGACTGATCAGTCCAGAACAATCGACAGAACTCTGCAGGTTCCTTTTAATTGATTAATTATTCAAATAGTTTGATTAACAGATCTTACATTTCACCTCAGATATTATTTGACTTAATTAATAAAGTTATAAAGAAGTTAATCAACGGTCTGTTTATTTAACAGAAGAGGGTTTGTTATATTTCAGCTCATATTAATTTATGTGTTTATCAGATTAATGAATGACACGTGCAGCGATTAAAGGGTAAATTAATGGACATCACATGATGTCATGGGGTCTATCAGTGTAGTCACTGATGAAGGAGAAACTACTGTTAAGAGTCAGAGTTTAGTTTGTCTTCTCTGGGCTCCCGTACGAAACATAAGGAGTCTGATGATCAGCTGATTAAACAGAAATCTGAAGATTATGAAACTTTAATGCAGTTTTACTGTAATTAACAATTTATCCATGAACTGTCCCCATGAAACGACTGAATGATCTTTACTAATGAATACATTCATTAGTGGAGGTGTTGTTGTTTACCTGTCTGTTCACCTGTCTGCCTTCAGTCTGTCTGTCCTCTTCTAACTCTTCTCTCTGTGCGTCGCCATTGTTGTTTTTCCTCTGCTTCTTCTTCTTCTTCGACGTCACATCTGTATTTCCGGTTTTTACAGCACTTTGCCGCCACCTGCCGACCGGAAACTCAAACCTTTCACAGTAAAACTTAATAAGTTGATGTAGGATTCATTAGAAATGTTTATTAATTAGCTCAGATTACAACACTTAATTTATCTGATTTGTTTGATTATCTTTTATTTATTTATGTATTTCTCTGTTAAAATGCTGCGTTCAGGAGCAGCCTGCAGTACAGCCTGATCTACACACTGTGACTGTTTGATGAACTGATGACGTGTTCTCTGTCTGTCTGTACACTGTCAATAAAGGTAACTTTGATTTAACACACAAACATTTAAACATTCATGTTTAAAACATTCACAATTAAATAATTCTATCAAAGTCTTTTATTTTGAAATCTGAGTCAGACATCAGGGCTCGCGCCGTGTTTCACCTCCGCGGTTGGCGGGCTGCACGCGCGTTCACTCTGTGCCGGCTGCGGCGGCGGGAAGGCGGAGCGTGACGTCCAGTCCCGCCCACCAGTTCTGACGGTTATCCATCCACGAGCCTGTTTCATAAACAGAACCAGAACCGGTCCGGTCCGAAGTTGACCCACTCTCCCACAGGGTCCTCCTGTAGGGCCTGCAGGGGCCGTGAACGCCTCACTGGGAGACCGTGAACGTCACACAGCCGACGTACTGAAAGTGGGCGTGGTCTGCCATCAAACCCCGCCCCCGCGGGCCGCAGCCAGGAGCGCTCGGTTTCGGCGGCGGCAGCAGGGCGGGGTTTGTTTTGAGAGCGGACCGGAGAGAGAAGACTCACCAGGGAAGATGGCGACCGCAGGGTCCGCCGAACGACCTGGCAGAGCGGCCAGCGCCGCCGCCGCCGCCAGCAGGTACCGGTCCGGGTCCGGGCCCGGAGCTGGGTGCGGGTCTGGGTCGAGCCCGCCGGAGAACGAGGTGAAGAAGTGCCCGGGATGCGCGGAGGGGCAGCCCGGCGGCAGCGGCAGCGGCAGCCCGCCCTGTGGACACCCGGCCTGTCCGCTCCGCCGAGCCCACAGACACTCCGGCAGCGAGGAGCGGCTCCGGAGGAGGAGTGACCCCGAGAGGAGCAGCAGCAGGTCGGGCAGGAGGGACTGCGACAGCCGGAGAGGTTGGTGTGTTTACCGGGGTAAAGTACAGCTCACAGTCCGCTGTATGAGCACCGCCGCTGGGTGTTTGTTCCACAGAAGAACCGCTAAAAAAAACACAGACGGAACCAGAGAGTAACTTTACTGTAAGTTTGAATCCAGGAGGCCTGACAGGTAAAACTGACCCCGGGTCAGCTCGCAGCAGATACCGACAGTCAGCCCGTCTGAGATCAGCTGCTCTACAGTCAGTTCATTCACAGTATGGACACTGAGGGCTGAATTATAATGTGATTTCTCTTCATGGACTTCTGACTGAAAGTCATAAAAACAGATAAATCATGTTTTAACTCTTTAATATTAAAGTGTCAGCAGTTACTTCAGAGTCTGTGCACAGATCCAGGATCAGCTCTGCTGCTGCAGGACTTGTCTGGACGTGTACAGCTGGAGGAGGAGCTGCTTTACTACAGGACACTGTTTAACATGCACAGGTCAACAACACAAGACACAGCAGCCCAGAACCAGAACCAGAACCTATATCAGCCAGCTAATATTACTGACTAGTCCAACAGCAGTCAGCCCAGCTCGGCGTCTGTCTTTCAGCCTTTTATTTCACCAAGCTCTCACCAACCACTAAAAGTCAGTCCCAGATTTACTCTTGTCCGGCGGCTTCTTGCTCGCTCACTCTCTCCTTTTCTCTTCTTAGCTTCCTCCGTCAACGTCCTCTTCACTCTCTTCTCCTCTGCCATTATGTCCATAGAAGCTGCTGACTGCTGGGCCAGCTTGCCTAGCTCTGGTTCTGACACAACACTGGCTCTGTTCCCTGGTGGTCCCCAGTGCTCTGAGCTCACAGTCTGGGCAGCCCGGCTAACAAACTGGGTTAACAGCAGCTAACACACTGAGCTAACATTAGCTAACAGCAGCTAACAAACTGAGCTAACATTGGCTAACAGCAGCTAACAAACTGAGCTAACATTAGCTAACAGAAGCTAAAACACTGAGCTAACATTGGCTAACAGCAGCTAACAAACTGAGCTATCATTAGCTAACAGAAGCTAACAGACTGAGCTAACATTGGCTAACAGCAGCTAACAAACTGAGCTAACATTGGTTAACAGCGGCTAACAAACTGAGCTAACATTAGCTAACAGAAGCTAACACACTGAGCTAACATTGGCTAACAGCAGCTAACAAACTGAGCTATCATTAGCTAACAGAAGCTAACACACTGAGCTAACATTGGCTAACAGCAGCTAACAAACTGAGCTAACAGCAGCTAACAAACTGAGCTACCATGAGCTAACAGCAGCTACAGCTGTCAGCAGTTTACTTCACTGTCCATCAGGAAACTCTGTAAATCACAGAGAGTTGAGGCGGAGCAGCCGGAGGACATCAGAGGGAAAACCAGAAAACATTTTCTCCATAAAATATGATCCAGTTTCACCAAAATCAGTGAAATAGTTGGTGGTGTGTGACTTAGTGCCGTAAAGCGTTACGTACTTCAAAGTGTGAGAACAGACGTACGAATGACTCTCTGTTGTTTCTTTGTTGTTTCGTCTCTTCAGAGTTCTTCGTCTCTCCGGCTCTCCTCCCAAAATGTTCAGACGTTTCATCAGCGACCAGCGGGAAACACAAGGTGAGTCCAGTTTACTGACATCAAAGCTGTCAGTGAACGCAGCACGTGGAAAGTAACTAAGTACATTTACTCAAGTATAAACGTGAGGCACTTGTTGTGTTTCAGCTGCTGTTGTGTGAGGACAGAGAGGACCTGAAGAGGAGAAACACTCTGATCTGTAAAGACGAATCAGTCCGACACGACGAGGAACCTGTAAGTGTTTTAATATCTGAGTCCATCAGAACTGGGTCGAGTTTTGGGCTCAGACGTCGTCTTCTTTGTTTTTCTTCAGGGAGTTCTGTCGGACTCTGAGAACGAGGAGCCGATCAGCCGGAGGATCAGAAACATCTCAGCCTTCATCAGGAAAACCAAAAACTGCGCCGCCTTCACCAGGTGAGTCTCAAACATCTTCTTCATCATTATTGTTGTCATGATGTCGGATCAGCTGACCTCTGACCTCTCTCTTCTTCAGTGGTTCTCAGAGGAGTCAGAGCTGCACTGACCCGGTGGAGGACAGAGGAGGGAAGCTGAAGGTCGCCCAGCCGACCCTGATGGACAGAGTACGTACAACCACAACAATCCTTCTTCTGTCAGCGGTCAGAGGTTATAAAGTCTTTCTCTTGTCTTGTCCATCAGGTTGGGATCAGTCACAGCTACACAGCAGGAATCCTCCTCTCCTCTGAGAACAGTCGCTCGGTCTCAGCTCCCATCACCGCTCCTGACCGGAGGCTCACCTGGAGAGCCGTCGTCTCCTTGTCGTCGTCGACTCCTCTGGGCCTCCCTCCACCTCGCCCAGAGCGCTCCATCAGCCCCGAGAGCAACGACAGCATCTCCGAAGAGCTCAACCACTTCAAACCGATCGTCTGTTCGCCGTGCACGCCACCCAAACGCCTGCCAGATGGACGTCTCATGGAGCCCACCATCGTGAAGTCCACGCCCAGGAATCTGACCCGCGGCCTGCAGAAGGCCACCAGCTATGAGGCCAGTCCGGCCGTTCTGCAGAAGTGGAGGCAGATCGAACTGGACCGCCAGAGCCTCAAGGTGAACTCCAAGGCAACACTGACGAGCCCCGTAAACGAGCTCCACAACAAGACTGCTGGGGGCGAGGACGGTGCGAAGACTCATCAGTCACCGGCGGGACGGGACGGAGAGGGAGTGCCGGCCATCAACAAGAGGAGGCTGCTGTTCGACCCCCCAAGCGCCGACTCAGACTCCTTGTCTGTAAAGATCCGGGTCCCTGCAATCCGCTACAACAGCGAGGCGACTTTCAGAGGAAGTTCAGACTTTGACCCGACGGTTGGCGCTCCAGAATCCTGCAGCGGGGGAGCGTTCTTTAGCCGGAAACAGTCGTTCTCACCGTACACCAAGAACTCTGGTTTCCAGTCCTGTAAGTTAGTGCCAAAGGACTCTCAGAGTCCAAGGAAGGAGTCCGACAGTAGCCTCCACAACCAGTCTACCTCAAGGAGGGGCAAGAAGAGGGAACAGAAGACCAAACACTTGGACTCGGACCGGGACTCGGACCTAAAGAGGAGCCGATCAGCCAGCCAGGAGGCCTTCGACGAGCGGTACATCCGTCAGATCCAGCAGGAGCGTCAGGACCGGGCGCTTGCCCTGAAGCTGCAGAGACAGTTTGACCTGGAGAACCAGACCGTCAACCGCCAGAGGAGCCCCGACACGTACTTCCTGCGGTCCTGGATGTCTAACCAGAACCGCAGGAGGCGTGGCCTGAGAAGGTCCCGACGAATCAACAAGAAGCACTAGAGAGGAGTCACCGGTGACTCAGCACAAAGACAGACAGGACGTGGTTCATATATGCAAAGAGACGACTGGTGGAGGTCTGAATGTTTCAGCTGCACACTCTAAACTTGCTGCTGAGGTCACATCCTGAACATTTCTTCCAAACATTTTCACATCTTTTCACCAGCAAATCACCAAAACTGTCCAAAGTCCACCAAGACTGGACCCAGTAAACCCGTCACATCTCTGGTGGACGATCAAAGGTCGATATGTGACTTTATTTTGGACTTTTATTAGATTAGGTGATGAATCGATCAATCAAAGAAAGCCATAAATGCTGTATTAATCAACATTTGTCTGGATGGTGGTTCAGTCCATGTGGACCCAGAAACCAGGACTGACCCTGGACCAGGTTTTCTGTGTGTCGCTCAGACTGTTTTAATTATTGACTTAAACTAAAAGAATGAAGCTCTTCAAACTGTCGAATGTTTTTAAACCTGCAGGTCCTGATTAAATCGGTTACTTTGGACATGATGATGGAAGGCGAAAGCTGCACAGGCGACACACAGGGAACCTGGGGCTTCAGGGACTCCACGGGCCTCTGGAGGGCTGGTGTTTCAGGGGCTACAAAGGTCTGAGGTTTCAGATGCCATTAGAGGTCTGGAGCTTCAGGGGCTTCTGGATGTTTTGGGTTTCAAGAACCACTGGAGGTCTGGAGCTTCAGGGGGTCCTGGCGGTCCGGAGCTTCAGGGGTCCGGGAGGTCTGGAGCTTCAGGGGTCCGGGAGGTCTGGAGCTTCAGGGGGTCCTGGAGGTCTGGAGCTTCAGGGGTCCGGGAGGTCTGGAGCTTCAGGGGTCCGGGAGGTCTGGAGCTTCAGGGGGTCCTGGAGGTCTGGAGCTTCAGGGGGTCCTGGCGGTCCGGAGCTTCAGGGGGTCCTGGAAGTCTGGAGCTTCAGGGGGTCCTGGAGGTCTGGAGCTTCAGGGGGTCCTGGAAGTCTGGAGCTTCAGGGACCTCTGAAGTTTCGGTGGTTTATGTGAAGGTGAAGAAGCAAAATTCCTTCAACATCTTGAAGTCATCGAGTTCATTGACAGAACTTGTCGGAGCTTCAGAACCACGTGAGGAGACAAAAGTAAGTCCAGCTGACCTACATGAGTTTGGCCCGGCACGGGCAGACTGATCCGGTTTTTAACAGAAAGTTAAAGTTCTCCTTTTCTTGTTTCTTCACCAATAGTTTGGGTCAGCCTCCAGCAGAGGAACCGATGATAATCTATCTATAAGAACTGCAGGGCCTCAGCCTACTGTGGGGTTCTGGTCCATCTACAGCCGACAGTCTTCCAATCTGAACTTTGTCAGACCTTCACGTGTTCTGCATGGACTCTTCTCCATGACCGCTGAGGCTCATGGGTACTGTTGTCTTTAGAGGCATCCAACGGGACCAGAACAGACCTGGATCAGGAGGGACCAGTTCTTTTTGGTGTTTGTGTTCCAGACCAAGTCGGGCCTGGAAGAGAAGTCGTGTTCACATTATCTGATCAGTTCCTCCAGGTTCTGGATCAGGACCTCCAGGTTCTGGATCAGTTCCTCCAGGTCCGGAAGTTTAAAACTGAACAAAACAAACGAGATGAACGATAAAAACATGAAATATCTTTCTATGAAGACCTCGTCTGTGGTCGCATCCAAACTGATAATATGTTTATTTTGGAACATTCTGTCAACGTTTCAGAAACACTCGGTAACTGTTCAGTATGATAAGGTTGTCTGAACGTTGTCTGAATGTTAGTTATTGGTTTGATAATGGTTGTGTATTGATTACTGACGGAGGCTGATCAGGTTTATTATCAGCTGATCGTGTTCAGTTTCTAACAGCAGGATGCAGACATGACCAACGTTGATGTAACGTTGACGTAACGTTAACGTTAGAACGTCTCTGTTCTGTTATTCTCTATATCAGCGCTCATGAACGACTCTCGTCCAATCAGATCAGTCGGTCTGAGCGACCTGCAGACGAGGTCTTCATAGAAGTCACCGTCTGTAATCAGTGAAAGTCCAGTAACGATGATGAAGGTTAACGAGAGCGACTCGTTCGTTAAACTTCATCATCGTGTCAGATCTGTAGCTGCTGTACGATGATCGTTAGCAGCTGAACTCGTCCACTGATTACAGTCATTAAAGATTCTCTCTGAGCTGAGCTATGAAGTGTCAGATGATGGAGATACTCGAGTACTTCAAACTACTCGAGTACTTCAAACCATTTCCAGAGTTTTTAATGTGAATACGACTGTCGATCATCATGTTTGAATATTTTCATTTTTTCTGTCAAACTTATTTAATTATCGAGTTCAAAGAGGAGACGACCATCTTTGATTTGATTTGATTTATTTTGATTCATTTTTTATTTTAATTTGATTTGATTCATTTTATTTTGATTTATGATGTTTTTTTATTGAAGGGCCTTTTTTTTTTTACTCTGTCACACTGATATGCACATTTTGTACTAAAGCTTTCATCCTTCAGTTGATGCAGTCTGACCGCAGAGGGTTCAGGTCTGTGGAGGTCCTGAGGAGGATCTGAGGAGGATCTGAGGAGGACCTGAGGAGGTCCAGGTGTATTAATGCTGAGTGCCAAATGAACAGATGTGGTCTGATGTTGATAGTTTATATTTTGTTGGTTTTTGTATGAAGAGAAGAAGAAAGAGCTGAGACGACCACACGTGTTCTGTCTTTATTTCATCATGTCGCGGTGGAGTCGTGGTGGAGTCGTGGTGGAGTCATGGTGGAGTTTGAGCTGTCATTTGTGGATGCAGAGATGTGTTCACAGACGTTTTTGGAAGCGTTCCTCACTTCTGATTGGCTGAATCTCTGAATGATATGATGAAGTGTAGACGATGATTCTTTGTCATTTTACGTTGACAGACATTATTCTTAAATTGTTGCTTTATTTTCCAGAGCAGCGTTTCACGGAGTGGTGAACCCCTCCACATCTTTACTTCACAAACACTCAGCCTCTCTGTCATGTGACTCACCTGTTGACAGGTAACCTCATTCACTGTGAGATGATCCAGACTTTGTTCACACTGAATAACTGTTAAAATTCAAAATGTTTCTTGTTTCTTTGAGCTACTTTCAGATGAAATCAGATATTTTGGCTTTAAGTAAAAGTACAAATACAACAAAAAAAACTTCTGCTTTTAGAATACTACTTCATTAAAATTACTCTCAGTAAAATACTCTTAACTTCAGGTACTTAGTATCAGAAAAAGTAAACATGCTTAAATAACACAAATTTATATTTAATTGAATTTTTAATTCAATAATTAATCATGTTTGATTAAAATACATTTAAATTTAAGTAAAAAGTGATTTAAAAAAAATGTATATTTTAATTATGAGCAGGAGCGCGCACGCTGCTGCCGCGGGCACGCGGACGCGCTTACGTCACGCCGTCTGTAGTTCAAATCATTGTTGTTCGATGAGAACCAATCAGGAGCCTCCAGGTCACAGGTCCGTGTTTGTAGCGGAAGAGAAGATGGCTGCCGCGAGGAACGGAAAGAGCGGACTGCTGGAGAAGGTGAGCTTCATCTTTATTTACCCCGGGCAGGAGGAGAGGAGAGCGGGGAGGATTCATCTGAGAGCCGGGCTCTGGAGCTGTGAGCCGAGAGCCGGGGTCAGGCTGCAGCAGGGCCGGGTTTAGCTCTCTGTAAGCCGGGTACAGTGACACGCTGCAGCGGGGCTGCTGCTAAGCTACCGTTAGCCGGATAAAGAACATTAATATATTAAATATATTTATATAAAATATAAAGTTTGAAGTTCATGAAGCTCTCCGTCTGTCTGTCTGTGCACGGCTCTGTGTCCAGCTGTTACACCAACAGCTGCTTCAGACAGAGCCGCAAACTAACGTCACGCACGCGTTAACCACACACACACACACACACACACACACACACAGCTGTGAGGTGTTCATCAGTCTGTCAAACGTCTGTCCACACCTGAAGGTTCATCAGGTAGCTTCCGGTCCAGACTGTGATCGTGATGATGTTTGTGGTCTGAACACTTCCTGTCTACACACACACACACGCGAATAACACGTCACACCATGTTACACACTGTGTGTGTGTGTGTGTGTGTGTCATTTTTAAAACAAATAATAGAATAACAGAAAACATGAATCAACTCATTAATATCCTCATCAATGAGATGTAGTGATGATGATGATGTCATAATGATGATGTCATGTGTCATATTTTGTGTTTCAGTGGAGAATCGATGAGAAACCAGTTAAAATCGATAAATGGGACGGAGCCGCTGTGAAGAACTCTCTGGATGATGCTGCTAAGAAGGTCAACCATGCTTTTATTCTGAAAGACCATTCAATGCATTATGCTTTTATTGTGAAGGAATATTCCATACACCATGCTTTTATTGTCAAATAATATTCAACGCTTCATTCTTTTATTTTGAAAGATCATTCAATGCATCATACTTTTATTTTGAAACATCATCCAATGCATCATACTTTTATTTTGAAAGACCATTCAATGTGTCTTTTATTTTGAAAGACAATTCAGTGCTTTGTTGTTTTATTGTGAAAGACCATCAGTCCATGCCTCTTTTATTTTGAAGTACTTACCCTGCTGCGCCCCCTTCAGGTGCTCCTGGAGAAGTTCGGTTACATGGAGAACTTCCAGCTGGTGGACGGTCGTCTGCTGATCTGCACCGTGTCCTGTCTGTTCGCCATGTTGGCTCTGGTCTGGGACTACCTGCACCCGTTCCCCGAGTCCAGACCGGTCCTGGCCTGCTGCGTCATCTCATATCCTTCAACACAGGAAGCTCACCTGGTGACATCACCTGGTGAGCTCACCTGGTGACGTCTGTTAGTCCACAGGTTTCAGCTACAGTCAGACTGTGTTATTGCTCATGTTCAGGTCCTGATCTGTGGTCCAGGTCCTGGTCCTGGTTCTGGTTCTGGTTGATGCTCCTTGACCTCGTGTTCTTCACGTACTTCATCATGATGGGCATCCTGACTCTGTACACGTCGTACAAAGAGAAGAACATCTTCTTGGTGGCGCTGCAGAAAGATCCGGCCGGGATGGATCCGGACCACGTCTGGCAGCTCTCCTCCTCCCTCAAAAGGTCAGAGTCTTTACCCAGCATGCACTCTGTCTTTTCTCTGTGCCGTCATCTCATGAACGTGTCGTGTCACAGGTTCGATGACCAGTACACGCTCAGAGTGTCCTTCACCGACGGGAAGTCCAAGAGCTTCAGAGAGGCCGAGTTCACCAAGTCTGTGTCGGTGTTCTTCGATGACAACGGGACTCTGGTGATGGACCACTTCGAGAAGAGCGTGTCCAAACTGCACGACACGCTCGCCTCCGACAAGAAGACCAAATAAAGCTACCGCCGCGCCCCTCACAGCCAATCACAGCCCACCGCAGAGAGAGAACCAATCACAGCTTGTCTTGTGACAGTTCGTTGTATGTCAGCCTTTTTTTTTTTACGTCTTCGACATTTTCCAAACTCGTCTACAAACACAGGCTTGTCTTCAAGGTTCCCTCGGGTCCTAGAAAATCCTTGAAAGTTTGTGAATTTAAGGAGAATTAAGGGTCATTGAAAGTTCTTGAATTTACAGATTTTGTCCAACAATCCTCACAACGTCGTCCTCTTTGTGTTTTCACCTCCGTCCTGTGTCCTTGTGAGTTTTCTCGGTTGTCATGGAGACGTCGTGGATAACATGGTCGCCCGTCTCCGGTAAAACCACCACTAAACCATCTCTATGACTGACCAAACTGAGGCCACGTGGTGTGACCGAAAGGTCCGGAAGCTGCTTCTTCTGACCAGTGGCATGTTGAGCGCGGCGTGTTGACGATGATCCAGGTGCTCATGGGATTGTTGCCATGTTCAACCTGCACGGATGACATGTTGTTGTAGGTGGAGCGGGAAGTTCTTTGCCTCGTCACCTCACGGTGAGAAGTTCTTTGTTTGAACCTGCTGTAGACTTGGACCTTTCTGGGTTCTCTGGTTCTGGACGGGAATCCAAGAAGCCAACGTTAGCCTGTAAACAAAGTAGCCTACGGTCACGTGAGTTCACGTGGTCGGCCTGACGACGTTGAGCATCCTCCGCAGTCTCGTTCTGCGGCGTCACGTAAACCTGTCCGCTCTCTGTGTAGAACTGAACGTGACCACAGATCTAATTTCAGAAGTTCAGGTGCTAATGTGATGACTCACTTCCTGTTCCCTGTGATTGGTTCTCTCTCTGCAGCTTCTTTTTTTTACATAAATCAACTCGTGAACTTTGATCCATCGTCTGCCACCAACTCACAAACTAAACAATCCTTTTACTGTCCTCAGTTTTCTGTTTGTTTAAATCTTTGTAAAATGTCACAAAACTTCCGGCTTCACCTGTCGGGGTTATGACATCACAGTGATATCAAGAAAACGTGTTTAGTTCTTCAGCCGACCGAGCCTTCGTCACCTTTTCACGTCGGGACTCTCAACAGCTAGTCATCGATCTGATCAGGACAGGTCAGGTGTTGATCAGGTGTTTGTCTTCAGTATTTTTCAGACATTTCAGCTCCAAAGTTTCGTCGCGCAGTGAAACTTTGATTAGCACCCGCGAGCTAACTTAGCATCAGGACTCAGTTATCGACCAATCACGATGTAATGTGTCACTGGTGGGCGGAGCCATGTGAAGGGTCAAACAGGTGAAGCAGGTGACGTGTCGGTGGTTTCTATAAATGTCTTTTTATTTTTTGTCAGACGAGCGATAACGTCGTTAACCATCGTTAGCATTCGTTGGTGAATGCTAACGATGGTTAACGGACATGTTGCTGCCTTACAACAGGAAGTGATCCAACAGGAAGTGGACTGACTGTCGACCAATACTTTGTTTTGTTATTTTGAATGTTTGAAGATGATTTTGTGTCTTACGGTCAGTGAAAACATTAAAGATGATGTCGCGAAGCATTTTATCAACGGTTCCTGTTTGTCTTCTTTGAATGCTGCCGTCCAACAGGAAGTGATCACACAGGAAGTGATTCAGTCTGATGTCCTGCAGTACCAACATTTAGCCTCCAGGTGGAGCTGCTGGACTTCTTAAAGAATAAAATCAAAGTATCAGAAGAAGAAAAACTTCTCTGGACCTCAATTCAGTTAGCTCATTAATAATTAATTTATTCATTAAATGTGTTCACTTCCGCCAATCAGACAGCAGGGGGCGGAGTCTTCACACAAGCTGACAGTCAACAAACCTTCATGTCTGATCTGAGGTCAGTTTACTGACTTTAATTAATTAATCCGCTTGATTTATTCAGTTTAAATTCAGTCCACATGTATGACCTGTCATCATGTGACACAGGTCACATGATCCACCTATGACATCATCTGCTGATGACCTGTCCAGTTCAAACAAACAAACAGCTGTTTGACTTAATGATACAACTTTAATTCATTTAAATTAATTCAAATTATTTAATTCAAGTTCATTAAAATTCATTCATGCTACCGCAGTACAGTGTGTATTATTGCAGTACAGTGTGTATTATTGCAGTACAGTGTGTGTTACTGCAGTACAGTGTGTATTATTGCAGTACAGTGTGTATTATTGCAGTACAGTGTGTATTATTGCAGTACAGTGTGTGTTACTGCAGTACAGTGTGTATTATTGCAGTACAGTGTGTGTTACTGCAGTACAGTGTGTATTATTGCAGTACAGTGTGTGTTACTGCAGTACAGTGTGTATTATTGCAGTAGAGTGTGTATTACTGCAGTACTGTGTGTATTACTGCACTACAGTGTGTATTACTGCAGTACTGTGTGTATTACTGCAGTACAGTGTGTATTATTGCACTACAGTGTGTATTATTGCACTACAGTGTATTATTGCAGTAGAGTGTGTATTACTGCAGTACAGTGTATATTATTGCACTACAGTGTGTATTACTGCAGTACAGTGTGTATTACTGCAGTACTGTGTGTATTACTGCACTACAGTGTGTATTACTGCAGTACAGTGTGTATTATTGCACTACAGTGTGTATTATTGCACTACAGTGTGTATTACTGCAGTACAGTGTGTATTACTGCAGTACAGTGTGTATTACTGCAGTACAGTGTGTATTACTGCAGTACAGTGTGTATTATTGCACTACAGTGTGTATTATTGCAGTAGAGTGTGTATTACTGCAGTACTGTGTGTATTACTGCAGTACTGTGTGTATTACTGCAGTACAGTGTATATTATTGCAGTACAGTGTATATTATTGCAGTAGAGTTTGTAGAGTTTGTAGTACTGCAGTACAGTGTGTAGTACTGTGTGTATTACTGCAGTACAGTGTGTATTACTGCAGTACAGTGTGTATTACTGCACTACAGTGTGTATTACTGCAGTACAGTGTGTATTATTGCACTTCAGTGTGTATTATTGCAGTACAGTGTATATTATTGCAGTACAGTGTATATTATTGCAGTACAGTGTGTATTATTGCACTACAGTGTGTAGTACAGTGTGTATTACTGCAGTACAGTGTGTATTATTGCACTTCAGTGTGTATTACTGCAGTACAGTGTGTATTATTGCACTTCAGTGTGTATTATTGCAGTACTGTGTGTATTATTGCAGTACAGTGTGTATTATTGCAGTACAGTGTGTATTATTGCAGTACAGTGTGTATTATTGCACTTCAGTGTGTATTACTGCAGTACAGTGTGTATTACTGCAGTACAGTGTGTATTACTGCAGTACAGTGTGTATTATTGCACTTCAGTGTGTATTACTGCAGTACAGTGTGTATTACTGCAGTACAGTGTGTATTATTGCACTTCAGTGTGTATTACTGCAGTACAGTGTGTATTATTGCAGTACAGTGTGTATTATTGCACTACAGTGTGTATTATTGCACTACAGTGTGTAGTACAGTGTGTATTACTGCAGTACTGTGTGTATTACTGCAGTACAGTGTGCCCATACCTGCAGGTCTGTTCACTTCCCCCAATCAAACAGTAGGGGGCGGAGCCTTCACACAGGTGGGTGTGGTCAGTCACTGTGTGTCGCTGCGTGTCACTGAGCAGTGATCAGACTGTCAGAGTGTTTCTGTCTGTCGGCCATGGCCTGTCTGATGGCCGCCTGGTCCGTCCACAACCCCACCGTCACCAACTCCATCATCATGGTGAGTACTGGACGAGGACTAGACCAGGACCAGACCAGAACCAGGACCAGGACTCTTAGAGACAAACCAGATTTAGACTTCTTTGAGTTGAATAGTTGAATAATGAGTTCAGAGTTGATCAGTTTAATATAGATATTGATTATTACAGAGTCTGATCTTAAAGCTGCATGAAAAATTTTATATTAAAAAGTTTATTTTGTTTTAATTTTTCTGAAAAAAAAAAAAACATTTAAAAACGTTTGTTTAAAAGTTTCATTTAATGAGTTGAGTGAACTTGAAGAAGTTCTTTCATTCAACTCATGTTTTCATGTTCATCAGTTAACTTGAAATTATTTAAATAGTTTCATGTTAATTAGTTAATTTCACTCAAAATAAAAACTTCTCATCACTCCTCTGATCACCTGATCAGGTAAAGACGTGCAGCCTGATCCAGAATGAAACTTTTAATTTGTTTCTTTATATTTTAAATAAAAGAAATTTCATGAAACACGTTTTTGATCCTGATGTCTGACGAGTTAAAACTGTTAAACTGAGACTGAAGTTCTGAGGTTCTGGCATGACACCGGTGTAGGTACCAGATCGGCTCGGGGTCCTTCATCTGCTGATTACGTCACGCAGTACGGTATCTACGGCAACGCCACTCGGAAAAAATAAATTGCGCACGATGTGCAATTTATTTATGTATGCTGGCTGACACCATGAATAAACCAAGCAGGTGTTAAAAATATTTGGTTAACTGAAACAAAAATAAAAATCAGGTTTTACCATGAAGATAATTAACTGAAACTGTATGCTGTGCGTTTACAAAAGTAACTAACAAACTATTATAGGTATATATCGTACATGGTAAACATCATTTTATAGGAAATACTTCATTTCTTCTCCACAGCTGCTGCTGATCACGGAAACACAGCGAAAACCAACTCCGTCAACCCCCCGACGCACAGCGTTTATCTAGTAGCTATGACTACAGCCAATCACAATGTGCTCCCATTCAGGTGTACAGCCAATCATTGTATGCCGTCATCAGCAGACAAAGGACCCCGAGCTGATCTGGTACCTACACCTCTCCACTCCAGGTCAGTGCCGCCGGGCCTGTAAACCTCCTCTTCTTCTTCTTCCCGGTGGTCCAAACACTAACACTCCCCCGGCTAACAGACTGCGCTAACAGCAGCTAACGGCAGCGTGTCCGTGCTGATTCACAGTCTGTTTATTCTCGGGGTAAATCCTCGCTGACTGAGCTCTTCTCTGTCCGACAGTCACCTCCTGCAGATTAGTGTCACGCTCACGCGCCGACACACAAAAACATCTACTCAAAGTACTCGAGTACTCCTCAGAGGTACTTCATGTTTGTGGATCAGCTGACGGGTCGGTCCAAACTCTTCAAACTGATCTCCTGTAAAGGGTCGATGAGGCTGAACTTATATATGTTATAAGACTTCACAGCACCTCCACCTGCCTGAGTCAGCTGTCACACCTGAACACCACCTGCTGCTGCTGCTGACAGGTCAGGCGGGGGTGCATCAGGTGTGGATTCTTCTCAGGTTGGTTTAACTCAGTGTTTCTCAATTCCGGTCCTCGGGGAACACAGCCCTGCATGTTTTAGATGTTTCCTCCTCCACTACACCTGATTCAAATGAGTGGCTCGTTATCAGGCCACTGCAGAGCTTGATGACGAGCTGATCATTTGAATCAGGTGTGGTGGAGGAGGAAACATCTAAAACATGCAGGGCTGTGGTCCTGAGGACCGGAATTGAGATACACTGGTTTAACTAATTGTTTCTCCTCGTCAGTCCACCTTAAAAATCAGATGTACCTCGTTTTATCGGCTGTCATGAAGTGCTGCCGTTCAAGGGTCCATTGCCTCGCTCTTCCAGTCCACACTCCGTACTGGTGACGGTCTGTGCCGACTAATTGACAAAGTTTACGAGAACGTTTCCATCTTCTTGACTCTTTTCAAAGAGTGTCCTTAAACTTACACTTCCTCTGACATCACGCTCAGGTGTGATTAACGTCCTGTCTTCTCTCGTATGTAAGCTAACCAGCTAAAACAGGCTAACTGGTTTGGTTCACACCTCATCTCTGGTCTTTACCCTCAGAACACCAACGGGCCCCCGGACCTGATGTTGGACCCCCGGACGGTGTGCGTTTGTATGGATGAGGTGGTCAACAAGCGGCCGGTGGGCAGCCAGCAGACGCGGCTGCTGCAGGTGCACCTGAAGAAGGTGGATAACAACCTGACGGAGGCCCAGAGGTTCTCCTCGTTACCACGGAGACCAGCGGTCAACATCGAGTTCAAGGACGTGTCGTACTCTGTCAGAGAGGGACCCTGGTGGAGGAAGAAAGGTGAGTCCCGCCCTCTCAGTGTACTTCCTGTGGCGTGCTGCTGACTGAGCACAAATCTACCTTTAATGCTGATGTAATCTGTGTTGACGGCTGATCTGAGGTCTGTTTGTGTCTGAGGATCAGAGACGTTCGGCAGGTTAACGTCGGTCAACGAACTGCAGACAGAAACACACCTGAAGGTCACGTGAACGGGTTTCAAATCAGGTCTAATGTTTGTTAAACGTCAAATCAACAGACTTAAAGTCAGTTATCGTCCAATCAAACGACATTTCTGATGTCACATGAGTTTTTATTCTGTTGCAGGTTTCATTGACTTGTTTCCACGATCAGCCAACGATCCTCTATAGAACCTTTTAAAGAACTTTTAGAGAACCTTTAAAGCACCTTTATCTTCCTCGCATGCTTCAGTGGAACATCGAGCAGCAGTTTTGTTATGATCAGCGTCTGCTTCGGGATGCGTGTCTTGGATTATCGGGCTATAATCCTGTTAATCCCGTTCAGGGTCTCCGGCTGTAAATAGCTGCAGGTCAGATTAGAAGCAGCTCCGTCACTCAGCGGGAAAATAAAAACAACACCTGATGATGTTTGCTCCTGTCAGTCTGAAACGAGGGATTACTGCCCCGTCATTGTTAACAACACAAACAATCTTAATTTTTCTAAAAGAGTCGAAAATCAAACAGAATAAAGTTCTTCTCCGTCTTTGAGCCGCTGATACAATCACAGCAGAGAGACGCTCGGCTCGTGTTTCAGGACAAAAGAGACGAAAGAAAAGAGTCGAAACCCGACGAGGCTGAACTCGTTTCTAAAGATTCACACGAGACAAAGAACAGCTTTAAACTTCAGTCACACGTTCTCTGATGAACCGTGTCTCCAAATCTGGATATAAAAGTTTACACAACACAAATCAACTTTACAAATCAGCAGAACAAAGACGACTTTAAATTAAATTTAAATAAATGAATGTTTGTCAGAGTTTTAATATTTCAGAGTACGTTGGTCCTTACAGTACTTGTACACAGTGTACTGCAGTGCAGTAGTACCTCAGTACATTCCTCAGTGAGCTGCTGTTTTGTCTGTAATGAGCGGCTGTCACTCTTCAACAGATCAGCTTTCCTCTGAGAGCCGTTCACACCTGCTCAGGTGTGAAACACTCCTGATGGTGATGATGATGATCTGTTATAAAAGGAAGTCTCTCCTGTTGCATTGTGGGTATTCCTCGAGTGCCTTGTGAGGTCACTGCAGGTCATCGTCACTAATCTGCTGGATGTACCTGACAGTCAATACTGAGGGAGAACAAACTCACCTTTATATGAGTTTAATTAATTCATCTGAACTTAATTTATTCAGTTTAAATTCAGTCCACATGTATGATGTCATCAACACAAACAGCTGTTTGATTTAATGACAACACTGAGTTTAATTCATTTAAATAAATTCAAATTCATTCATGCCACTGCAATACAGTGTGTAGTACTGCAGTACAGTGTGTAGTACTGCAGTACAGTGTGTAGTACAGTACAGTGTGTAGTACAGTGTGTATTACAGTACAGTGTGTAGTACTGCAGTACAGTGTGTATTACTGCAGTACAGTGTGTATTACTGCAGTACAGTGTGTAGTACAGTACAGTGTGTAGTACAGTGTGTATTACAGTACAGTGTGTAGTACTGCAGTACAGTGTGTATTACTGCAGTACAGTGTGTAGTACAGTACAGTGTGTAGTACAGTGTGTAGTACTGCAGTACAGTGTGTAGTATTGCAGTATTGCAGTACAGTGTGTACTGTAACAGTTGAGCTGATGGACATATTTTGCACAAGTTATTGCACGAGTCCATATGTATATTTTATAATGCTGCTGCAACAAAAGAATTTCCCTTCGGGGATAAATAAAGTACTCTATCTATCTATCTATCTATCTATTACAGTACAGTGTGTAGTACTGCAGTACAGTGTGTAGTACAGTGTGTAGTATTGCAGTACAGTGTGTATTACTGCAGTAGAGGTTACTGTCGGTCGTGGAGGATTAAATCTGATTAAATCTGATAATCTCGTTAACGAGTGTTCGGCCTCCATCAGCAGATAAACTGCAGCAGTTACTGCATCATTTATTTATTTAACTTGAATTAATTCAATTCACTAAATCAAATGATTTAATTCAAAGTAATAAAATGAATTTATGCTTGAAAGTATTTCTCAGACTTCAGGTTTTCTTCATGATTATATAAATACATTTCTTAAAGATCTTAAACATCTTCAGTCAGTCCGTTCACAGCGAGTATAAATTGTGAAATAAACCTGAAATAAATTGAAATAAACGAGCGATGATCTGAGTTGATCTGAGTTCAGTTTCACTGAGACTCCACATGAAACCAGGTGGACAGAAAATGGTCCACACTGAGGTGAAACCTGAAGCCGGCGGGCCGGAGGACAAAGAGCGTCTCTGAGTCGGGCTGGGAACCTTCAGCACTGATTGTTTCTGTCCCGTCTCAGGTTACAAGACGCTGCTCAAAGGGATCTCTGGGAAATTCACCAGCGGGGACCTGGTGGCCATCATGGGACCGTCCGGAGCCGGCAAGTCCACCCTCATGAACATCCTGGCTGGGTACAGGTGGGTACAGGTGTTCCATATCTCATGGATTAATAAAGTTTTTACTAAATATCTAACAAAAGTTCTCATTATTTAGAGTATTATAGACGATTGTATTCATACAGTACTTTACTGTACTTTATTCAAGTACTCTTTGAAGTTCTTGTGCAGTAAATTAAACCAACTAACTGATCTGATGGTATCAAATATAAAAATGGCTGTTCAGTGAGTACTTTGACTTTTATGACACAACAGTACTCGGTCAAAGTACTACTATGTGTGTTGTAGTATTATCAACATGTACTGAATGTACTCAAAGTAAAAGTACTCATTATGCAGATTAACATATAGAACTGTTTGAATATGGAGTTAATTTTAATGAGCATGAAATAAACACTCAAGTGAAGTACAAGTACTTATAAATACTGCAGTAAATGTAATTAGTTGAGATTATAATGAGAAATAATTTATTAAAAACTAATGTAGTTTATTTAATTATGTTTAAAAAGTTTTCATGTTTTATAAAATCACTTCATGTCTGCTGGACCATAAAGATATATAAACATATACATACATATATATATATATATATATATAAACATATACATACATATATATATATATATATATATATATAAACATATACATACATATATATATATATATATATATATAAACATATACATACAGATATATAAACATATACACTGTGTGGATGTGACTGATTCTGTACAACAACATAGAGTGTTAGAGTGCCATCTACAGGGCACACCTGGACCTGCAGGACAACAACTGTTAGGTTCACTGTGGTCCAGTTTCAGACTGGTCCAGTCTCACTGTGGTTCTGTCTCAGTGTGGTCCAGTTTCAGACTGGTCCAGTCTCACTGTGGTTCTGTCTCAGTGTCTCACTGTAATTCTGTCTTAGTGTGGTCCAGTCTCACTGTGGCTCTGTCTCAGCGTGGTCCAGTCTCAGACCGATCCAGTGTCATTGTGGTTCTGTCTCAGTGTGGTCCAGTCTCAGAGTGGTCCAGTTTCAGACTGTTCCAGTCTCACCGTGGTTCTGTCTCAGTGTGGTCCAGTTTCAGACTGGTCCAGTCTCACTGTGGCTCTGTCTCACTGTGGTCCAGTCTTACTGTGGTCCAGCTTCAGACTGGTCCAGTCTCACTGTGGTTCTGTCTCAGTGTGGTCCAGTCTCACTGTGGTTCTGTCTCTGTGGACAGGCAGACCGGGATGAAGGGGGAGATCCTAATCAACAGTCAGCCCAGAGACCTGCGATCCTTCAGGAAGGTTTCCTGTTACATCATGCAGGACGACATGCTGCTGCCTCACCTGACCGTCCAGGAGGCCATGATGGTACCAACACCTGATCTCTAATACACTACCTCAAGTACTTGAGTACTGCACATCACTAATACACAGAATTGTACCACGGAACAGTTCTGGTTCATGCAGTATTTTTAGCTTTTCCTGCAGTGTACTGCAGGTTTTGGTTCCATGTGGACTTTGTAGTCCAGTCCCAGCAGGTTTTGGTTCTATAGTCCAGTCCCAGCAGGTTTTGGTTCGATGTGGACTCTGTAGTCCAGTTCTGGCAGGTTTTGGTTCCATGTGGACTTTGTAGTCCAGTCCCAGCAGGTTTTGGTTCCATATGGACTTTGTAGTCCAGTCCCAGCAGGTTTTGGTTCCATATGGACTTTGTAGTCCAGTCCCAGCAGGTTTTGGTTCCATATGGACTCTGTAGCCCAATTTCAACTGATGGATCTTGTTGCAGGTTTCAGCAAACCTGAAGCTGCAGGAGAAGGTGGAGGCTCGCAGGGAGATGGTGAGTTCTGATTGCAGACCACTTCCTGGTCGACATGTTAATACAGTGTTAATGACATGTTAATGTCAGAGGTCTTAAAGCAGCAGTTCTGGGTTCTGGTATGTGTGTGTGGGGGTTCAGGTCCGGGAGATCCTGATGGCGCTGGGGTTACTGGAATGTGCTAAAACCAGGACGTCTCACCTGTCGGGGGGTCAGAGGAAGAGACTGGCCATTGCTCTGGAGCTCGTCAATAATCCACCGGTCATGTTCTTCGACGAACCCACCAGGTCAGAAACACTTCCTGTCACCTGACTTCCTGTTAATTGTTTGCGTAGAAGAAGAATACTAACCATTGGACTTGTGTCTTTGTGTCTCAGCGGTCTGGACAGCTCGTCTTGTTTCCAGGTGGTCTCTCTGTTGAAAGCTCTGGCTCGGGGAGGACGGACCGTCATCTGTACGATCCACCAGCCGAGCGCCAAACTGTTTGAACTCTTCGACAAGGTGAGCGCACACAGACATAGTACTACATTACCCAACAGCAACACTGATCTGTGGTACATTTACAGTGTTTGTCTGTGTTTCAGCTGTACGTTCTCAGTCAGGGTCAGTGTATCTACAGAGGAAAAGTCTCCAGTCTGGTCCCCTACCTGAGAGACCTCGGACTCAACTGCCCCACATACCACAACCCGGCTGACTTTGGTAAGAAACAACTCTTAATGTCCTTTTATTGTGGTCTGAATAAACAGATATACTGCATTCAAAGTGTGTACCGTACCTGGATGTACCTGCAGGATTTATGACATCACAGCTAGTCTGGAGCCAATCAGGGTCCAATATGAAACACTGAGACATTATGTGTCCAACTTTACTAATAAACAATATGATTTTTAAACCAAAAAACTTGGACACAAATCAGGATATACATAATTTGTCTGGAGGAAACTTTGAGGTACTTTTACTTCACAGAAGCATTTGTGCTGCTTTATACTTGTACTTCATCTCAGAGGTCTATTTTCTACTTTTTACTTGTAATTTGTAAGAACATCACAAAGACAGACATTTATACAGTTCTTGTCTTAATGTAATCTGACCCTTATCACAAAACTCCTCATAGAAACTATGGTTGCAAAATTATGGGAAACTTTCAAATTTGGAAACTTTCCATGGGAATTAACAGGAATTTATGCAAATTAACGGGAATAAACTGTGAATTTACAAAATTGAAGGTTGGCCCTCATCAGGGAACTTAAGTATAGTTGGGGAAAATATATTTTAGCATAATCTTGACTAAAACAACCAGATTTCATGCAGGTGCACTTTAGTTTACTAGTTTAGTTTCTGTACGTCTGTAGACCAGGACCAGGACTCGAGAGAGAGAGCACACATGGCATCTATTTTAAAGTCTTTGCCTGCGTCAGAATCCATTTAGTGGTTTATAAATTTCATGGTCATCCCACCTATTTATTATTTAACATATTATATTATTTTTAATATTATATTTAACATTATGGACGTGATAGAACCAGAAGGTCTGCTGATGTTTTAATTATCCCTACAGTCAGAACAAAAAAAAACAGTGAGGTGCCCTTTGATTACTGTGGTCCATGTCTGTGGAACAACCTCCCTAAAGACCTGAAGACCAGAGGACCTGAAGACCAGAGGACCAGAGGACCAGAGGACCAGAGGACCAAAGGGCCTGAAGACCTGAAGACCTAAAGACCTGAAGACCTGAAGACCTGAAGACCTGAAGACCAGAGGACCAGAGGACCAGAGGACCAAAGGGCCTGAAGACCTGAAGACCTAAAGACCTAACAATCCGAAGACCTGAAGACATGAAGACCTAAAGATCTGAAGACATGAGGACCTAAAGACCTAAGGACCTAAAGACCTGAAGACCTAAAGACCTAAGGACCTAAGGACCTAAAGACCTGAAGACATGAGGACCTAAAGACCTAAGGACCTAAAGACCTGAGGACCTGAGGACCTAAAGACCTAAAGACCTAAGGACCTGAGGACCTAAAGACCTGAAGACCTAAGGACCTAAGGACCTAAAGACCTGAAGACATGAGGACCTAAAGACCTGAAGACCTAATGACCTAAGGACCTAAGGACCTAAAGACCTGAAGACATGAGGACCTAAAGACCTAAGGACCTAAAGACCTGAAGACATGAGGACCTAATGACCTAAGGACCTAAGGACCTAAAGACCTGAAGACATGAGGACCTAAAGACCTAAGGACCTAAAGACCTGAAGACATGAGGACCTAAAGACCTAAGGACCTAAAGACCTGAAGACCTGAAGACCTGAAGACCAGAGGACCAGAGGACCAGAGGACCAAAGGGCCTGAAGACCTGAAGACCTAAAGACCTAAGGACCTAAAGACCTGAAGACATGAGGACCTAAAGACCTGAAGACCTAATGACCTAAGGACCTAAGGACCTAAAGACCTGAAGACATGAGGACCTAAAGACCTAAGGACCTAAAGACCTGAAGACATGAGGACCTAAAGACCTGAGGACCTAAAGACCTGAGGACCTGACGACCTAAAGACCTAAAGACCTAAAGACCTAAGGACCTAAGGACCTAAGGACCTAAAGACCTGAAGACATGAGGACCTAAAGACCTGAGGACCTGAGGACCTAAAGACCTAAAGACCTAAGGACCTGAGGACCTAAAGACCTGAAGACCTAAGGACCTGAGGACCTGAAGACCTAAGGACCTGAGGATCTAAATACCCAAAGACTTGAAGACCTAAAGACCTAAAGACCTTAAGACCTGATGACCTGAGGACTTGAGGACCTGAAGACAATATAACAAATTGTAATCTGAAAAGTAACTAAAGACATTTGTGGAGCAGTAGAAGTGTAAAGTTAATACTTGAGTAAAGTACCTTGAATGTGTACTTAAGTACAGTACTTGACGTACTTAGTTACAGCTAATCAAACTGATGTTTGAAGCATCTGGCGGACGTTAGAGGAACTTCCTGTCACATGAGTCACATGACTTCCTGTCTCCCTCAGTGATGGAGGTGGCGTCCGGAGAGTACGGAGATCAGATGATCCGATTGGTCAAAGCCGTCCAGGACAGGAAGTGTGAGATGGATCAGACTGAACTGAACGGAGACGCTAACCTCCACCCGCTCCTGTGGCAGCGCACAGAGGAGGTGAAAAACAAACACACACACATTGACTTGATTGATTATTGATTATTGATCAATTATTGATAAATGATTGACATTTTGGTGTGTTTGTTGTCAGGAGAGCTCGTCGTCTGAAGGTTGTCACAGTTTCTCGGCCAGCTGTATGACTCAGTTCTCCATCCTGTTCAGAAGAACGTTCCTCAGCATCCTCAGAGACTCGGTGAGGAAACACAGTGACACCTGTTGGGTACTGCCACTTGCTGCAGCTCACACACAGTAACACGTGTCACGTTCTCATTGGTCGAGCAGGTGCTGACTCACCTGAGAATCTCCTCTCACATCGGGATTGGCGTTTTGATTGGTCTGCTGTACCTGGGCATCGGGAACGAGGCCAAGAAGGTTCTCAGTAACTCAGGGTTCCTCTTCTTCTCCATGTTGTTCCTCATGTTCGCTGCTCTGATGCCCACAGTGCTCACATGTGAGTCTGGCAGCTGTTTACTCGAGTACTGGACTGAAATACTCGACTACATCTCAGAGTAAATCTTTGATTTCTCTGTTTGTGCTTCAGTTCCTCTGGAGATGGGAGTTTTCCTGAGGGAACACCTGAACTACTGGTACAGTCTGAAGGCATATTACCTCGCCAAGACGATGGCTGACGTCCCGTTTCAGGTGACTTCATGTAAACTGTCCAGATTCAGAGTGAGACCTTTGTACAGGTAGTACTCCTGGTATTGAAGACTGTCCTGTACTGTGTCTCCTGTGTACAGGTAGTATTCCCGGTGGTGTACTGCAGTATCGTGTACTGGATGACGGCTCAGCCTCCAGACGCCGGGCGGTTCTTCCTCTTCCTGTCTCTAGGAGTTCTGACCTCTCTGGTGGCTCAGAGTCTGGGTCTGCTGATCGGAGCCGCCTCCACCTCGCTGCAGGTCGGTATCACCTGTGTGAGCTCACAGACACGTGAGTTCACCTGTCCACTTCACTCAGGTGCGTTTGTTTCCTGCAGGTGGCGACATTTGTCGGTCCGGTCACGGCGATTCCTGTTCTGTTGTTCTCGGGGTTCTTTGTCAGTTTCGACACCATTCCCTGGTACCTGCAGTGGATGTCCTACATCTCCTACGTCAGGTGGGGACGCTGTTTGAATAACTTTAATAAAAGAAGAAAGAAGTGTCCTTCAGGAATTCTTCACACCTGAAAATATGCTGAATTAACTGCTGCTAGCTAAATCTGGACAGAACCAGGCTCAGCAGCTGGATCAGACCGGGTTTGGAGCAGCCATTTGTTTTCAGGTTTTTCTCATGACTACATTATAAAGTCGTGTGTTGTGTTTCAGATACGGGTTCGAGGGCGTCATCCTGTCCATCTACAGTCTGGACCGCGAGGATCTTCACTGTGATGAAGATGACATGTGTCACTTCCAGAAGTCTGAGGCCATCCTGAAAGAGCTGGACATGCTGGACGCCAAACTCTACCTGGACTTCATCGTCCTCGCCATCTTCTTCTTCTCTCTGAGGCTCATTGCGTACTTTGTCCTCCGCTACAAGATCAGTGCTGAGAGGTAGACCAGGACCAGGACCAGGACCAGGACCATGACCAGGAGAAGATTTCAGTGTCGTCAGATGGGATTTAGGACAAAAACCTTTAGGCCAAAGTTAGCGTGTAGCTGTGGAGTTTGTCTACATGTGAACACTGAATCTACTTTGGGACGAGGTGAGGACATGTCAGGTCCTTCAGGACTCAGGAGCTGGTCTCCTGAGTCCTGAAGGTTTAACTGTGCCACAGAACTGGAGAACACCTGTTTTCATGTACGCTTTTCAGAATAAAAGCCCGTGCAGACTCTGGACTCATGATTCAGTCCGTCTCAGGACAGAGACGACATTTATATTCATTTAGTTTTTATCTGCGGTGAAGACACTTTGTCCACCCAAACTCTGTATCCAAACTGTTCATGACTAAGCGAATAAACACTTTAATTACTCCCACAAGACTGACACATTTATTGATCAACAGCTCTGATTGTTACCAATAACCCAGTACTGGGTCATGTTGAAACTTTTTGGGCCCACAACATCTAACTGTTCCAAAAACATACAAATGACAGAAAAGGACTGTTTGGTTCATACGACCTGTGCAGAGACTGATTAGTCACACAAACTGTTTGGGTGAAGTTGTTGCTGTGAAAAAGGCAAGGCAAGGCAAGGCATTTTTATTTATATAGCGCATCTCATACCAAGAGGCAACTCATTGTGCTTTACATAAAGACAGAGCATTTAAAAAGAACAAATTAAAACACACAGTTAAAAGCAAGAACAAAGAAAAAGAAAAATGAAAAAGAAAAGTATATTATATATATTAAAACGATTTAGAGGACTTACAGTGCAAATCCAAGATTATGATTTAAAATGATTTAAAAGGGCTCAGCCATAAGCACATGAAAAGAGAAATGTTTTTAACCTGGATTTAAAGGTGCTTACAGTTGGGGCTGATTTGAGTTCTGCTGGTAGTTTGTTCCAGTTGCGTGCAGCGTAACAGCTAAATGCTGCTTCACCGTGTCTGGTTTGAACTCTGTGCTCAACTATCTGACCTGACTCAGTAGATCTCAGAGCTCGACTGGGTTTATACACTGCTAACATGTCATTCATGTATTCTGGACCTAAACCATTCAGTGATTTGTAAACCAGTAGCAGAACTTTAAAATCTATTCTGTAGCTGACTGGGAGCCAATATAAAGACTTGAGAACTGGGGTGATATGCTCTGATTTCTTTGTTCTGGTTAAAACTCGAGCTGCAGCGTTCTGGATGAGCTGCAGCTGTTTGATACTTTTTTGGGGGAGTCCAGTCAGAAGACCGTTACAGTAGTCGAGTCTATTGGAGATGAAGGCATGAATCAGCTTCTCCTGATCTGTTTGGGACATAAAGCCCTTAATTCTGGATATGTTCTTAAGATGATAAAAGGCTGTTTTGGTGATTGATTTGATATGACTATTAAAGGTCAGATCTGAGTCTATCAGCACGCCAAGGTTTCGGACTTAGTCTTTAGTTTCTAGAGACAGTGACTCAAGGTGTTTACTGACAGTAACCCTCTTCTCTTTATTGCCAAAAACAATGACCTCAGTTTTTTCTTGATTTAACTGAGGGAAATTTTGGTTCATCCAATTTCTGACTTGCTCTAAACAGTGACACAATGACTCTATTGGACTGCAGTCATCTGGAGACAGTGCAAGATATATCTGTGTGTCGTCTGCATAACTATGATAGTTGACATTAGAATTCTGCAGAATTTGACCCAAAGGCAGCATATATAGGCTGAACAGAAGGGGTCCAAGGACTGACCCCTGAGGAACTCCATATGTCATTGCCACTCGATCGGATTGATAACTTCCAATGGTCACAAAATAACTCCGCTCCTCCAAGTAGGACCTGAACCATTCTAGGACTGTTTCACTGAGTCCTGCCCAGGTTTCCAACCTGTTCAGCAGTATACTGTGATCCACAGTGTCGAACGCAGCACTGAGATCCAACAGGACCAGAACTGACACCTTGCCTGAGTCAGTGTTCAACCTTATGTCATTCAACACTCTAATGAGAGCTGTTTCTGTACTGTGGTGAGGTCGGAAGCCTGATTGAAATTTGTCAAAGAGTCCACTGGAGTTCAAGAAGTTGCTGAGTTGATTAAAAAACACTTTCTCAATGATCTTGGCTATGAAAGGAAGATTTGAGATTGGTCTGTAGTTGGTTAACATGGAAGCATCCAGTGTCTCTTTTTTAAGAGTGGCTTGATGGCAGCTACTTTTAGCGGTTTAGGAAACGTGCCTGATGAAGTGAGCAATTTATTATTTGCTGCAGATCTGTTTGGACAGAGCTTACAATAATTTTAAAAAAGTCAGGTGGCATTGTGTCAAGACAAGATGTCGATGGTTTAAGATGCTGAACCGTTTTCTCTATGGTTTTTTGGTCAACTGTATTAAATTCTGACATCATAGCTGATTTATTCCTAGGTGGTTTTAAGGATTGCGTCATTTTATTATTTTGCTGATTTGTGTTGATATTTCGCCTTATAGATTCGATTTTTTCATTGAAAAAGCAGGCAAATTCATTGCATTTTTCTGTGGAAGAAAGTTCTGAAGCTATCTCTTTTGGGGGGGTTGTAAGCTTATCAACCATAGCAAACAGAGTGCGTGTGGTGTAAGTCAGCCTTGTGTTTATATGAGCAGGCTCCCAGAGTAGCCAGTAGAGGGCGCTACGAGAATGTTTACGGTGACTCATGCAGTTCTTCTAGGTTATAAATAAAGTACCGAGTTGATGCTAAGCAGCACGAGCCTCCGTCCATCCTTGATAAATGTGAAACCCACATATCACAGTGCGAGTGTTGTTGATGTTCTTATTAATCATTTCAGATAAGTGTTGCTGTCTAGCCTTGAGTAACCCGTGGTTAAAATTAAAAATACTTTGTTTGTAGAGGTCATGGTGAATTTGAAGTTTAGTTTTTCTCCATTTACGCTCTGCTTTCCTGCATTCTGTTTTCAAAGCCTTTACCATCATAGTGTTCCTCCATGGTGTTCTCTGTCTGCTCACGGTCATCTTAGTTTTAATAGGTGCAACAGTATCGATGACATTTGAGATTTTCGAGTTGAAATTATCCAAGAGTTCATCAACTGTCTCTGCACTCACGGTTGGTGACATAGCTATAGCCTCCATAAACTTAGCACTGGTATTCTCATTTATGTACCTTTTTCTAACAGGCACAGAGGTTGACTGAATGTTTGGAGTTATCTGTAAGTCAAAGAACACACAGAAATGATCAGAAAGAGCCAAGTCCTTAATATCAACAGAAAAAATGTCAACACTTTTAGAGATAACCAGATCCAGAGTGTGGCCTCGAGTGTGTGTGGGCCCTTTCACATCAGAATCAGAATCAGAATCAGAAATACTTTATTAATCCCCGCAGGGAAATTGTGTTTGTTACAGCAGCTCCCAAACGTTAAGATCGATAGTAAGTTATAGCAAGGAAAACAAAGGCATTTTAACACTATACAAGTTGGATAGTAACATCCCAAGAAAAAACTTTAACACTATACACCTATAAGATATACAATTAAACACTATATACACAGGGTATAAATAACAGTTAAAAATAAAACCAGTTACAGTAAAATAAAAGTCAAGTAACAGTAAACTAAAAGAGAAAAAAAAAACAAAACTGTTAGGTAAAAAAGAACAGTGCAAGCAGTATATAATATAAAACCTTATAAAAGAATTATAAAAGAATTTAGTGTTTACGTTGTTGGAAGAGGCCAAAAGTGTCGAGTAGAGAACAAAGTTCTTTGGCATTTGTGTCCATGTTATTGTCTATGTGAATGTTAAAATCCCCCGTTATGATAAAAAAGTTGTAGTCAGTGCAGATAACTGACAGCAGTTCAGCAAACTCATCAAAGAATTTTCCTGGGTATTTTGGTGGTCTATAAATGATTAGAAAAATAACTTTTGGATCCCCCTTTACTAAAAAACAGAGATATTCAAAAGAGCTAAAATCACCAAATAAAGTTTCCTTGCACTGAAATACTGATTTAAAAATGGCAGCAACTCCACCGCCCTTCTTACCACTTCGACACTTATTCATAAAACTGAAATTTGCTGGTGCTGCCTCATTGAGAATGGTAGCACAGTTACATTCAGTCAGCCATGTTTCACTAAGAAGTAAAAAGTCTAGATTATTGGTCAAAATGACGTCATTTACTAACAGAGATTTGTTGGCTAGTGATCTGATATTGAGTAGGGCTAACCTTGTGGAGATAACAGGAGACACCGGTGAGTTTCGGGGTTGGCAAGCTATACTCAATAGATTGGTAGATTTAATTGAACCCTTTTTATTTCTCAGCAGTTTAACCACTTTTCTGTTACCTGTCATCACAGGGATTGAGAAGACTGCCTGAACTCCATAGGGCCCTGACTGTTCCTGGGGAAGAACATTGTTGATATCAGTATTGCAGCCTGGACCCGGCACATATCAGTCAGACTCACAGATATGATTCAGAGGAGGTGGAGGGGCTCGGTGACTTTTGGTCGAGAGTGGTTTCCGAGGTGGTGGAGTGGTAGGGGCTGGACGATGGGGGAGGTTAATGGGGGAAAATATTGGATTTTGGCGTGGTGTTAGTTGGATTCCAATATTGACAAGGCTCTTCATCCTGTCGGTGAAATCCAGAAGTGGGGAGTCCAGACTGAGTGGAGAGAGTTGGGGGCTGGGTGGGGTCTGGGGGGGTGAAGGTTGGGAGTCTCCTGTTGGAGCTGGGGGAGACTCCACTTGTAGGGCTGTTGGGGCTGGGGGAGGCTCCACTTGCTGTGGTGTTGGGGTTGGGGGAGGCTCCACTTGTTGTGCTGTTGGGGCTGGGGGAGGCTCCAATTGTAGGGCTGTTGGGGCTGGGGGAGGCTCCACTCCACACAAACTTTTTTCACTTTGTCATTATGAGGTATTGTGTGTAGAATTTTAATCCATTTTGGAATAAAACTGTAACATAATGTGGGAAAAGTGAAGCGCTGTGAATACTTTTCAGATGCACTGTAACCAAAGACAAAGTAAAATATAAGAAACATAATTAAACTTTGAAAAACATCCATCAGATCATCAGAAATTATCATTTAGTGGTAACATGAAGTATATGGGCTGAAATATTCCAAACTAATAAATTCAGTTTTTTAATGCAATTATTCAAATTGAACAATTCAATTCAATTAACTGCTGCTAGCTAAATCTGGACAGAACCAGGCTCAGCAGCTGGATCAGACCGGGTTTGGAGCAGCCATTTGTTTTCAGGTTTTTCTCATGACTACATTATAAAGTCGTGTGTTGTGTTTCAGATACGGGTTCGAGGGCGTCATCCTGTCCATCTACAGTCTGGACCGCGAGGATCTTCACTGTGATGAAGATGACATGTGTCACTTCCAGAAGTCTGAGGCCATCCTGAAAGAGCTGGACATGCTGGACGCCAAACTCTACCTGGACTTCATCGTCCTCGCCATCTTCTTCTTCTCTCTGAGGCTCATTGCGTACTTTGTCCTCCGCTACAAGATCAGTGCTGAGAGGTAGACCAGGACCAGGACCAGGACCAGGACCATGACCAGGAGAAGATTTCAGTGTCGTCAGATGGGATTTAGGACAAAAACCTTTAGGCCAAAGTTAGCGTGTAGCTGTGGAGTTTGTCTACATGTGAACACTGAATCTACTTTGGGACGAGGTGAGGACATGTCAGGTCCTTCAGGACTCAGGAGCTGGTCTCCTGAGTCCTGAAGGTTTAACTGTGCCACAGAACTGGAGAACACCTGTTTTCATGTACGCTTTTCAGAATAAAAGCCCGTGCAGACTCTGGACTCATGATTCAGTCCGTCTCAGGACAGAGACGACATTTATATTCATTTAGTTTTTATCTGCGGTGAAGACACTTTGTCCACCCAAACTCTGTATCCAAACTGTTCATGACTAAGCGAATAAACACTTTAATTACTCCCACAAGACTGACACATTTATTGATCAACAGCTCTGATTGTTACCAATAACCCAGTACTGGGTCATGTTGAAACTTTTTGGGCCCACAACATCTAACTGTTCCAAAAACATACAAATGACAGAAAAGGACTGTTTGGTTCATACGACCTGTGCAGAGACTGATTAGTCACACAAACTGTTTGGGTGAAGTTGTTGCTGTGAAAAAGGCAAGGCAAGGCAAGGCATTTTTATTTATATAGCGCATCTCATACCAAGAGGCAACTCATTGTGCTTTACATAAAGACAGAGCATTTAAAAAGAACAAATTAAAACACACAGTTAAAAGCAAGAACAAAGAAAAAGAAAAATGAAAAAGAAAAGTATATTATATATATTAAAACGATTTAGAGGACTTACAGTGCAAATCCAAGATTATGATTTAAAATGATTTAAAAGGGCTCAGCCATAAGCACATGAAAAGAGAAATGTTTTTAACCTGGATTTAAAGGTGCTTACAGTTGGGGCTGATTTGAGTTCTGCTGGTAGTTTGTTCCAGTTGCGTGCAGCGTAACAGCTAAATGCTGCTTCACCGTGTCTGGTTTGAACTCTGTGCTCAACTATCTGACCTGACTCAGTAGATCTCAGAGCTCGACTGGGTTTATACACTGCTAACATGTCATTCATGTATTCTGGACCTAAACCATTCAGTGATTTGTAAACCAGTAGCAGAACTTTAAAATCTATTCTGTAGCTGACTGGGAGCCAATATAAAGACTTGAGAACTGGGGTGATATGCTCTGATTTCTTTGTTCTGGTTAAAACTCGAGCTGCAGCGTTCTGGATGAGCTGCAGCTGTTTGATACTTTTTTGGGGGAGTCCAGTCAGAAGACCGTTACAGTAGTCGAGTCTATTGGAGATGAAGGCATGAATCAGCTTCTCCTGATCTGTTTGGGACATAAAGCCCTTAATTCTGGATATGTTCTTAAGATGATAAAAGGCTGTTTTGGTGATTGATTTGATATGACTATTAAAGGTCAGATCTGAGTCTATCAGCACGCCAAGGTTTCGGACTTAGTCTTTAGTTTCTAGAGACAGTGACTCAAGGTGTTTACTGACAGTAACCCTCTTCTCTTTATTGCCAAAAACAATGACCTCAGTTTTTTCTTGATTTAACTGAGGGAAATTTTGGTTCATCCAATTTCTGACTTGCTCTAAACAGTGACACAATGACTCTATTGGACTGCAGTCATCTGGAGACAGTGCAAGATATATCTGTGTGTCGTCTGCATAACTATGATAGTTGACATTAGAATTCTGCAGAATTTGACCCAAAGGCAGCATATATAGGCTGAACAGAAGGGGTCCAAGGACTGACCCCTGAGGAACTCCATATGTCATTGCCACTCGATCGGATTGATAACTTCCAATGGTCACAAAATAACTCCGCTCCTCCAAGTAGGACCTGAACCATTCTAGGACTGTTTCACTGAGTCCTGCCCAGGTTTCCAACCTGTTCAGCAGTATACTGTGATCCACAGTGTCGAACGCAGCACTGAGATCCAACAGGACCAGAACTGACACCTTGCCTGAGTCAGTGTTCAACCTTATGTCATTCAACACTCTAATGAGAGCTGTTTCTGTACTGTGGTGAGGTCGGAAGCCTGATTGAAATTTGTCAAAGAGTCCACTGGAGTTCAAGAAGTTGCTGAGTTGATTAAAAAACACTTTCTCAATGATCTTGGCTATGAAAGGAAGATTTGAGATTGGTCTGTAGTTGGTTAACATGGAAGCATCCAGCGTTCTCTTTTTTAAGAGTGGCTTGATGGCAGCTACTTTTAGCGGTTTAGGAAACGTGCCTGATGAAGTGAGCAATTTATTATTTGCTGCAGATCTGTTTGGACAGAGCTTACAATAATTTTAAAAAAGTCAGGTGGCATTGTGTCAAGACAAGATGTCGATGGTTTAAGATGCTGAACCGTTTTCTCTATGGTTTTTTGGTCAACTGTATTAAATTCTGACATCATAGCTGATTTATTCCTAGGTGGTTTTAAGGATTGCGTCATTTTATTATTTTGCTGATTTGTGTTGATATTTCGCCTTATAGATTCGATTTTTTCATTGAAAAAGCAGGCAAATTCATTGCATTTTTCTGTGGAAGAAAGTTCTGAAGCTATCTCTTTTGGGGGGGTTGTAAGCTTATCAACCATAGCAAACAGAGTGCGTGTGGTGTAAGTCAGCCTTGTGTTTATATGAGCAGGCTCCCAGAGTAGCCAGTAGAGGGCGCTACGAGAATGTTTACGGTGACTCATGCAGTTCTTCTAGGTTATAAATAAAGTACCGAGTTGATGCTAAGCAGCACGAGCCTCCGTCCATCCTTGATAAATGTGAAACCCACATATCACAGTGCGAGTGTTGTTGATGTTCTTATTAATCATTTCAGATAAGTGTTGCTGTCTAGCCTTGAGTAACCCGTGGTTAAAATTAAAAATACTTTGTTTGTAGAGGTCATGGTGAATTTGAAGTTTAGTTTTTTCTCCATTTACGCTCTGCTTTCCTGCATTCTGTTTTCAAAGCCTTTACCATCATAGTGTTCCTCCATGGTGTTCTCTGTCTGCTCACGGTCATCTTAGTTTTAATAGGTGCAACAGTATCGATGACATTTGAGATTTTCGAGTTGAAATTATCCAAGAGTTCATCAACTGTCTCTGCACTCACGGTTGGTGACATAGCTATAGCCTCCATAAACTTAGCACTGGTATTCTCATTTATGTACCTTTTTCTAACAGGCACAGAGGTTGACTGAATGTTTGGAGTTATCTGTAAGTCAAAGAACACACAGAAATGATCAGAAAGAGCCAAGTCCTTAATATCAACAGAAAAAATGTCAACACTTTTAGAGATAACCAGATCCAGAGTGTGGCCTCGAGTGTGTGTGGGCCCTTTCACATCAGAATCAGAATCAGAATCAGAAATACTTTATTAATCCCCGCAGGGAAATTGTGTTTGTTACAGCAGCTCCCAAACGTTAAGATCGATAGTAAGTTATAGCAAGGAAAACAAAGGCATTTTAACACTATACAAGTTGGATAGTAACATCCCAAGAAAAAACTTTAACACTATACACCTATAAGATATACAATTAAACACTATATACACAGGGTATAAATAACAGTTAAAAATAAAACCAGTTACAGTAAAATAAAAGTCAAGTAACAGTAAACTAAAAGAGAAAAAAAAAACAAAACTGTTAGGTAAAAAAGAACAGTGCAAGCAGTATATAATATAAAACCTTATAAAAGAATTATAAAAGAATTTAGTGTTTACGTTGTTGGAAGAGGCCAAAAGTGTCGAGTAGAGAACAAAGTTCTTTGGCATTTGTGTCCATGTTATTGTCTATGTGAATGTTAAAATCCCCCGTTATGATAAAAAAGTTGTAGTCAGTGCAGATAACTGACAGCAGTTCAGCAAACTCATCAAAGAATTTTCCTGGGTATTTTGGTGGTCTATAAATGATTAGAAAAATAACTTTTGGATCCCCCTTTACTAAAAAACAGAGATATTCAAAAGAGCTAAAATCACCAAATAAAGTTTCCTTGCACTGAAATACTGATTTAAAAATGGCAGCAACTCCACCGCCCTTCTTACCACTTCGACACTTATTCATAAAACTGAAATTTGCTGGTGCTGCCTCATTGAGAATGGTAGCACAGTTACATTCAGTCAGCCATGTTTCACTAAGAAGTAAAAAGTCTAGATTATTGGTCAAAATGACGTCATTTACTAACAGAGATTTGTTGGCTAGTGATCTGATATTGAGTAGGGCTAACCTTGTGGAGATAACAGGAGACACCGGTGAGTTTCGGGGTTGGCAAGCTATACTCAATAGATTGGTAGATTTAATTGAACCCTTTTTATTTCTCAGCAGTTTAACCACTTTTCTGTTACCTGTCATCACAGGGATTGAGAAGACTGCCTGAACTCCATAGGGCCCTGACTGTTCCTGGGGAAGAACATTGTTGATATCAGTATTGCAGCCTGGACCCGGCACATATCAGTCAGACTCACAGATATGATTCAGAGGAGGTGGAGGGGCTCGGTGACTTTTGGTCGAGAGTGGTTTCCGAGGTGGTGGAGTGGTAGGGGCTGGACGATGGGGGAGGTTAATGGGGGAAAATATTGGATTTTGGCGTGGTGTTAGTTGGATTCCAATATTGACAAGGCTCTTCATCCTGTCGGTGAAATCCAGAAGTGGGGAGTCCAGACTGAGTGGAGAGAGTTGGGGGCTGGGTGGGGTCTGGGGGGGTGAAGGTTGGGAGTCTCCTGTTGGAGCTGGGGGAGACTCCACTTGTAGGGCTGTTGGGGCTGGGGGAGGCTCCACTTGCTGTGGTGTTGGGGTTGGGGGAGGCTCCACTTGTTGTGCTGTTGGGGCTGGGGGAGGCTCCAATTGTAGGGCTGTTGGGGCTGGGGGAGGCTCCACTTGTTGTGCTGTTGGGGCTGGGGGAGACTCCTCTTGTTGGGGTGAGGATGATGATGTTGCAGGTTCTTTCTGGATCCGCTGTCCTCCGTGGTCAGTCTTTATCTCAGCGCCCTCGCCAGAGCGCCGTCTTATCTGTTGTTTTGGCTTGTCTTGCCTCTTGTCCTTGACAGGGGCTGCTGGTGTCTGACGCAGAGAATAAAAAATGTTGGAGCTTAGCAGCTGTACTCCTGACTTGTTAAGGCAAAATCCATCTGCCTTGAAGAGGTGCCTCTGTCCCCAAAATATGTTGAAATTGTCACTAAAGTTCAGTGATTGAGCGGCACTCGTGTCTTTGAGCCATCTGTTTAGCATCATCAGCGTGCTGAATCTCCCATCTCGCCGAACTGTCGGTAGGGGTCCACTGAAAAACACCTCAGTATTTAAACACTGAACTTTGTTCATCAGATCAATAAAGTCTTGTTTTAATACCTCCGATTGTTGCTTCACAACATCAAGGGCTCCTGTGTGTATGATGAGAGATTTCAGTGTCGGATGCTCAGCAGCAATGTTTAGGATCTTCTTTGAGATATCAGACACCATGTCGTTGGTAAAACAGAGTACTTTGGTGTTTTTCTTGGTGCAAAATCGTTTTATTTCATTCACAGCTCCGTCACCCACTATCAGAGTTTGAGGCCCAGTGGTTAGCTCTTTCGGTAGCCTTTTAGCATAAGATTTAGCCTCATACCTTTCTCTGGTGCTGGGAGATGAGCCTTCTTTTGGGGAGTCAGGCTTATGTGAAAGTGGAGCAAATCTGTTCTCTAGTAGAATCCCTGCGTCTTGGGGCAATTTGCTCTTCGTTTTTGTAGTAGCCTCGGTCCATGGTTGCTTTCTCCTTGGTACTGGGGTTGAAGAGACATTCCTGTGTGATGGCAGTGCAGGCCACTCGGTGTCATCATGAGTCTCCGGGTGCTGGGTTCTGCCTGATAACCGTCTTCCCATATCTGAGGGAGGCGATTTGTAGTGCTTTGGCTTTGCACCAAGAGAGTTCCAGGGAGGACAGGTTGCTTTACTGCCATTTACACCTGGCTCCTGCCGCGTCTTGGTGGTGCCTGTTAGCTTTCTGTTAGCCTGTTCCCTTTCAGTGTTTTGGGATATCGGCAGAGTAGTTTCATTCCCATAATATCCATTAATCTCCACGTTCACTTCGAGCCGATGAATTTTTGTTTCCAGTACTGCTATCTTCTGGAGCAGTTTGTGGTAATCATCCATGGAAAAGGGAGGCATCTTGCTGCTAATTAGCTTCTGTTAGCTGAAGCTCCCAGTCACGATAGTGGAGGCTTGTGCTACTGATAAGCCACACTCACAAAGTAAAATAGTTTAAAATAATAGTGGTAGCCTTCGGTAACTATCAAAAAGTAAGCTCCCAGTGATATGTAGGTGTCCAGGACCCACTTTCTGTAAATATTTTTGCAAAAGGAAAGGATTGCAGTGGAAAAAAAGAAAAAAAAGAGAGTAAAAGCGGAGAGCAAAAGAGTGAAGCGTCTGCACTCAAGCAAAGCAGGAAGTGGTGAAATACTCTGATGACTTTACACTCATTAAATTAATGTTAAATCAGCCACTTTCATTAAATACAGTGCATCTGGAAAGTAATCACAGCGCTTCACTGATTCCACATGTTGTTATGTTGCAGTTTTATTCCAAAATATAAAAAATTCTACACACACTACCTCATAATGACAAAGTGAAAAAAGTTTGTTTGAAATTTATATTTAAGTAAAGAACAAAAATAAAACATGTAGAAAAGTATTCACAGCCTTTGCCATGCCGCTTATCATTGAGCTCAGGTGCATCCTGTTTCCACTGATCATCCTTGAGATGTTTCTACAACCTGTGGTGAATTCAGTTGATTGGACATGATTTGGAAAGGCACACACCTGTCTATATAAGGTCCCACAGTTGACAGTGCATGTCAGAGCACAAACCAAGCCATGAAGTCCAAGAACTTGGAGATAGGGTTGTATCGAGGCACAGGTCTGGAGAGGGGTACAGAAAACTTTCTGCAGCATTGAAAGTCTCAATGAGCATGATGCTCCCCATCCAACCTGATGGAGCTTGAGAGAAGAATGGGAGAAACTGCCCAAAAATTGGTGTGCCAAGCTTGTAGCATCCGCCTCAAAGACTTGAGGCTGGAATTGCCGCCAAAGGTGCTTCAATAAAGTATTGAGCAAAGGCTGTGAATACTTATGTAGATGTTTTATTTTTGTTCTTTTAATACATTTGCAAAAAATTCAAACTTTTTTCACTTTGTCATTATGAGGTATTGTGTGTAGAATTTTAATCCATTTTGGAATAAAACTGTAACATAATGTGGGAAAAGTGAAGCGCTGTGAATACTTTTCAGATGCACTGTAACCAAAGACAAAGTAAAATATAAGAAACATAATTAAACTTTGAAAAACATCCATCAGATCATCAGAAATTATCATTTAGTGGTAACATGAAGTATATGGGCTGAAATATTCCAAACTAATAAATTCAGTTTTTTAATGCAATTATTCAAATTGAACAATTCAAATAAATGATTCAAATTCAGTTTCTGGTGGCACATAGTTCAGCCTAAAAGTGTTGTCTCATATTAAAGTGATTTTTAAATCAGGTTGGATCCATAAAAACACACTTTAATTTTGATGAATTCACATTTTGTGTTCTTTAAAAAGATCTTCACTTTTTACCTTCATCAACCAACAGTCCTGTTGATCTGTACTGTTCCTCTTTGACCAGCAGGTGGTGCTGCTTACCTACACTCACACACAAAGACTGTAGTTCAAACAGGTGTGTTGACACCTGTGTGTGACACACACACACACACACACACACACACACACACACACACACACACACACACACACACACACACACACACACACACACACACACACACACACACACACACACACACACAGTGATGTCATTCTTCGTGTCCAGTTTGAGTCGGGTGTCTCTCTGAGCTGTGTAGTGTCAGATCAATGAGGTCAGATCAGGATGTGTTCAGTGTTAAAAAACAGAACACATCATTAATGCCAAATACTGTAAATGGATCAGAACCGGCAGTCTCCAACAAACAGGAAGTAGAGTTCTTCTCTGAGTTTACTTCCTCATTATGTAAACATTGTCAGAGAGGGAGGGGCTTATTGTAGATGTAGATTGGCGTTTACAGTAGCCAATAGTGAGTGTACATTACACCCCCACTGCTATGCATTGCAGCGTCTACCTTCCAGTGACCAAACAGAACCTCTGAACTCACCGGTGTCCAGTCTAACAGGGAATACAGCAGCCTACCGAGGTGGTTTTCTTGCCGGGTTTGGCTCCTGACATCCCGGGCTGAGTCAGTTCAGTAACTAAGTAAAGCAAGGAGAACCTCTAAGTATCCAAAACACCCAGATACCGGCCTTTTGTCTCTGCTGCGATCAGGAAGAAGGTTCTGGATACACCAGACCAGAGCTGAGAGGTTCAGGAAGAGCTTGAAGCTTCTTGAAGTGTAGGGTCACAGACCAAGCTGCAGTATTTGATTCATGCCTGGCTGTTCGGCCGACCTTCTGAAGGCCTTCTGTGGTCACAGTTGTTTTTGTGGACCACAACCTCCTGGTACTGGAACCTGACAAGCTTTATTTTGAAAGTCTAACCTGACGTATATTCTTAACTTTACCTTGGAGCCCTGCGTGTCCAGATGACACTAGAGGAGGACTAACAGCTTGTGGAGAAGTTTGGGGTAGAAAGCTGCACAGCCAATCAGAGTTCAACAAAAGGTTAGCTAAGAAGATGTAGTTCAGTTCTGAGTCCTTGTTTCCACTCAGACCCCGTCTGGACTCATTTCAGTCCATCAGTCCGGCATCAGGTGCAAACTGTCCTCAAGTAGACACGAAGATGAAAGTTGCACAAGGTCTTGTGCAGACTACAAATGATGGCAGGTTGTGATTTTCCATTCGTAATTTGTCGTAACTAACTGTAAAATAAGATTTGTGAATGTTTACTGAGTAGCTGTTAACTTCACCAGCCATGGAGGCAACAGTTGTTTGTAGTTGTATCAAATTATGTTGACAAATGATTTCAGTGATTCCATAATCTAAAATAATGCACATAAACTTTATTCTCGTCTGTAACTAAACTAATCCTGCCGGGTCCTCAGGTGATGGAGGTGGTGCTCATTAATGAAGTCCCTCAGGTCAAAGGTCATTTCAGCCTGTCAACATGTTTGTCCCAGAGGTCTCTTCACATTAGCCACATTAGTTTCCACCAATTCCCTCTGAAGCAAATTACTGTCAGAGCTGTTAACCAGTGAGACCAATCAGCCTGAGCAGACCTTCGAACTGGTTTCACTGGTCCACAGAGGGCTGAGGACGATAATGACCTCCCCTCAGACCACTCTGTGACAACACACCTCCGGGTGGACGTCTAACATGAGAAAACATTAGTTTAATCGTCAGTAAAACAATGTTGGATATGAAATCAGATTCTTGAAGTGTCAAGTTTTCTGGACATAACAGCAGTAAAAAGTTGACCACCCACCATATAATGTGTAGATCTATAGACTGACTGTACTGCCGACTATCCAAATCAAGTGTTACCCAATCTTATCGCAAATATTAGAAACAGGACAAATGCTGTTCTGTAGGACAATGGTTGGGCTCTTTGGAATCTGCTTTTAGTTCCTACACCAACTCCATCTTCTTAATGTGGCACAGTCTGAAAGTCCTTCACCACTTTATCTCGCATGGTTCAGTTTAACTTAAACGCTTGCTGATATTAAAGTTTGTCTTGTTTGACAAGCAGCTTAAATGCGTCCAGTTTAGAACATTTATATCCTGTTTATTAAATAAAAATGCAGATTTGTTTGGCGTGCCTCAAAGATATATTCTTATATTGTTATATACATTTTCATATCATGTTTCTTTTTTTTATCCCCAAATTTGAGCCGGCTCACTGGACTGCTCTGAGAAGTCAGAAATTAATCAAGCAAAACATTCAAGCACTAAAACTAATTCTTCTGTTCAGGAATGAAAGTAAATAACTATAATTTAACATCTTAATCAAGAAATAATAATGTGCTTTACTAATCAGTTTTATTTGTAAAACAGTCAAATTAAATTCATGGATAATTATATTTGTATTAAAAATATTTTGGTTAAAGAGCTTCTACATACTGGTGTATTAAACATTAGAGAGATATAAAAAGTGTTTTTAGTAATTACCAGTGCTAATGTTAATTTATGGCAGCTGTGACATAAACTTTATATTGGCTGGTGGTCTAATAAATTTAAGCAACCACAAGGTTTATATTTAAATATATTCTTCACTTCTGTTTTTTCAGATTGGGTGTTCCAGAAATTTCTCAAATTATAACAGGAGTCCTTAATTAACAGTCAACCCGGCTGTTGACTGTGTACAAAGCTGCGGATCTCTTGGGAATTGACCTTTAGGAATAATTGTGAGGCAGAACTTCGCTTGTCCCTGATGACCTGACGTCTTTCATCATGTTTTTCTTTGGAATCAGTCTTTTTGTGTCATGATTTAGTAACCGGTTTCTAAAAGTGGCCTCATAAGCTTCGATTGTTTACTCCTCACAGCTGCAGCGTAACGCGTAAAGGTCATCTGGCCGTCAGTTTGTGGAAGACAACGCTACAGAAATGTTTTTGTACTGAACAAAACTAACATGAGATGAAGCACCCATGTAAACTCTTGATTGTCGTGACCTCCATGTGATGTTTTGTATCTTTATCGCTGTCTGAAATGTTACCCTTTTTAGCCTTTGGGTACTAATAAATAAACCTTAAACCTGATTTATGGCCTTGGTGTCCAATATATGTTGCAGTAATCCTTTTTGGCTCGTGATCTTATACACCCACAAAATGCAGACAGACAGACAGTATTGTCACAGGTTTAATAGTAGTTCTTAATAATAATAATAATAAAGTCCTTTTTCAAGAGGTTAAGCTCTTAACAATCATGATCAGCCACCCAAATCAACCCTTACGCTAAATGAAAGTCACAGTAAACATTGATAAGCTTCTGTTTTGTGAAGGAGCCGTTCAAATGAAGCTTCAGTGACATCTGAAAGCAGTGAGTGAAATGACTGTTCGACTGTGGTCAAGCCAGTTTTGTTGGCGATAACGACGCTGACGTAGGACTAACGATAATGACGTAGGACTCTCCTGTTGTGGTATAAAACAGCATATGTTGCTATGGTCAACAGTCAGAGGTGAGGACAGGAAGCTGGTGGGTGACAATCTTTACACTTCATTTTAAAACAATTGTTTTGAATGAAACGTGTTATTTATGCTAACGTTAAGATTTGCAGACGATAATTTCTTTCTTTCTTAAAATCAAGAAAGATGCTAAATTCAACTTTGTCTTTTATTCTTGGAGCTTATTTGAATGTTGGAAACTTAAAATATTTCTATTTCATGATAACTGCTTTGGTTTACATTGTTATTATCTTAGCCAACGTGTCTCTCATTGTGGTTATCTGCATGAACAGAAGTTTACATGAACCTATGTACATTTTTCTGTGCAGCCTGTTTATGAATGAACTGTATGGTAGTACAGGGTTGTTTCCATTCCTGCTGATTCAGATTCTCTCTGACATTCACACTGTTTCTGTTCCTTTCTGTTTCCTGCAGATTTTCTGTTTGTATACTTATGCACATGTAGAGTTTTGTACTTTAGCCGTCATGTCTTATGACAGATATCTTGCTATCTGTTGTCCTCTACAATATAACACACGTATGACATTTAACAAGGCTTTTATCTTTATTGCTGTAATATGGTTGTATTCTTTTGTTAAATTCATGATTACTTTATCTTTAAACATCCGTCTGACACTTTGTGGAAACATCATAAACAGTTTGTATTGTCATAACTATCTTGTTGTGAAGTTGGCCTGCTCTGACACCAAAGTGAACAACATTTATGGACTTTGTGGGATTGTTCTCACTATTTTAGTTCCTCTGCTTCCAATCCTTTTTTCTTACATAACAATTCTTAAAGTTTGTTTTTCTGGTTCCAAACAGACGAGACAAAAAGCTGTCAGTACCTGCACACCTCAACTCGTGTCTCTTCTGAATTTTTCTTTCGGATGCTCCTTTGAAATACTTCAGAGTAGATTCGATATGACCGGTGTACCCGGTGTACTGCGAATATTTTCATGTCTGTATTTTCTCATCATACAACCACTTTTGAATCCGATCATGTATGGACTGCAAATGTCCAAAATAAGAAATACGTATAAACAAATGTTCTGTTATAAAGTGTTGAGTGCTCGAAGACATTCTGTCTAAAAGTGTCTGAATGTGAATCAATATATTTTCCCTTTTGTGGTCAGTGCATTTACGAATAACAGGACTAGTTTAACTGAACTGACTTGACTGTTTTTGAGGCCAAAGAACTGGACGAACTGACCGACACTGTAACATATCAGTGTTTGTGAGGATGACTCAGACCTGTACATCAACAACCTTAACGACCCACAGAGGACACCTGGGACGCCTCCACGGTCAGGTAGATCTGAAGAAGCTTCTTGGATGAGCAGAAAAACATCTTCAAGAAACAAATCCAGCTGACTACAGCTACCTTCAATGGATACTATGACCTGAATGACTCAGTATCTTTACAGATGTGCTCCATCTCATGACTAAATGACTACATACCTGTTACCCTGACTTCTGGAGTCATGCAGTCCTTTTTGAAGGTTGGGGCACCTGAAAAACATCATAGGGCCCCTCCTGCAATTTGCCTACCAGGCAAACAGGTCAGAAGATTATACAGTCAACATGGGATTGGAATATATCTTGCAACACTTTGAACTCCCAAAAGACATATGCAAGGATCCTGTTTGGGGACTTCAGTTTCAAGACTGCAACCTGGACTGTGACCTCTACATGTCCAGGGTCAGGAAACAGATCCAACACAACCTGTGCCAACTGCTACATAGCTCTGTACACCAACAATATTGGGTGATTGGGTCTTTGGTGGGGTACACTTTGGACAAAAACACCCTTATTTGGCCAATAAGACAATAACCTCTCAGTGTTACCTGAACGTTGTGGCGTCACTGCCTGTGAACCAGTTCATATTGGCATTATTGTAAAGCTGTGAAAGGTTCAGTCAGAACAATACAAAGAGTTCCACGTTGATGGTGTCCACAGACAGACCACTATGGGCCATGATACTGAGGGAGGATCGGTCTTCTGGGACGGTTCTGAAGAGGTTTAAGGTGGCTGATGTTGCTGCAGCAGTCTGTAGCTGAGCAGGTGACCGAAGTATGAGCATGTTTCATTTACATATTTAAGAAAGATGCTAAATTCAACTTTGTCTTTTATTCTTGGAGCTTATTTGAATGTTGGAAACTTAAAATATTTCTATTTCATGATAACTGCTTTGGTTTACCTCGTTATTATCATTGTCAACGTGTCCCTCATTGTGGTTATCTGCATGAACAGAAGTTTACATGAACCTATGTACATTTTTCTGTGCAGCCTGTTTATGAATGAACTGTATGGTAGTACAGGGTTGTTTCCATTCCTGCTGATTCAGATTCTCTCTGACGTTCACACTGTTTCTGTTCCTTTCTGTTTCCTGCAGATTTTCTGTGTTTATACATATGGAAGTATAGAGTTTTGTAATTTAGCCGTCATGTCTTATGACAGATATCTTGCTATCTGTTGTCCTCTACAATATAACACACATATGACATTTAACAAGGCTTTTATCTTTATTGCTGTAATATGGTTGTATTCTTTTGTTAAATTCATGATTACTTTATCTTTAAACATCCGTCTGACACTTTGTGGAAACATCATAAACAGTTTGTATTGTCATAACTATCTTGTTGTGAAGTTGGCCTGCTCTGACACCAAAGTGAACAACATTTATGGACTTTTTGGGATTGTTCTCACTGTTTTAGTTCCTCTGCTTCCAATCCTTTTTTCTTACATAACAATTCTTAAAATTTGTTTTTCTGGTTCCAAACAGACGAGACAAAAAGCTGTCAGTACCTGCACACCTCAACTCGTGTCTCTTCTGAATTTTTCTTTCGGATGTTTGTTTGAAATACTTCAGAGTAGATTTGACATGACCGGTGTACCCGGTGTACTGCGAATCATTTCATGTCTGTATTTTCTCATCATACAACCACTTTTGAATCCGATCATGTACGGACTGCAAATGTCCAAAATAAGAAATATATCTAAAGAAATGTTCTGTTATAAAATGTTCAGTGATCAGAAAGATTCAGTCAGTAAATGATTCATGTGCTGAAGAAAAACTGAATGGTGTCTTTGTGTCATTGTTTGTGCAGAGTGTTGAACTGAAATGATGCTTTAGTAATGAAACAATGTTAATATAAGGTTGGTATATTGATAGAGATTATACTTTATTGTATCCACTTGAATACATGTTACAGAGAGCTGTTTTTCTTTATAATAAAAAGCTTAAATGCAACACACAAAATAAATAAAATGTATCCATGCCCATGGTGTAAATGTAAAAGGCTTAAAGCAAAATAATTCTCTATTTTAATAAGAATTTTCATTGACTTCATATGAATTTAAATGTATGATAAGTTGATATCTTAATGATGTTAAACTAAATAACTTAAATAACAAGTTTGTTTTTCTGAGTCACTTTGTGTGTTTTCGTATTTTCTTAAAGAAGAAGATACAAACTGCCAAAATCAAAAATAAATAAATGGATCAATAAAAAAAAAAAATATATATATATATATATATATATATATATATATATATATATATATATATATATATATATATATATATATATATATATATATATATATATTTTTTATATATATATATATATATATATATATATATATATATATATATATATATATATATATATATATATATATATATATATATATATATATATTTTTTTTTATATATATATATATATATATATATATATATATATATATATATACATACATTTATTTAATTTTGTGTATATATATATATGTGTGTGTGTGTGTGTGTGTGCGATATGCCATTGAATTAAGCAAAAAACATCTTAAAAATAAATGTAGACATTCATTAATTTATTTATAAAACTTGATATAAATTAAAATTTGTTTTAATTTGCTTCAGTATAAATTTACTGAGGTGTTAATTCTCAGATTTAATGACCTTCCTCATATTTTTCATTTTATTTCATTTCTTTATGTACATGCATTGATGTATGTATTTATTTCTCTCTGTTTCTCCTCTGTCCCCGACATTCATCCCAACATGGCATACGTAAGCAAAAGTTTGAACGCGTCCAGCTACCGACAGTAATAATGCTCACACTGCCTTCAGAAGGAGGACAGATAGTTTTAAAGAGGACAATGCTGTCCTTCCATCCAGGACACTGAACAGTTGACCTCAGGTGACTTAACAACTTGGACAACAGTTGTCACACGTGCACATACATCTGGCCGACATAGGCCGCAGATCTTCAGAGGAGAAACATTGGTGAACAGCCATTTCTGTTTAACATGTCTGTTCTTCTTTTGACTCAGAGTGTGAGCTCCTGATTTTTGTCTGAGGATCTTTGGGGCTGACCAAACCAAGCTGCTGTCAATCAGCTGATTGTGAGGCCGATATAAGATCCTGCTTGTGCCAGAGACAGACTGAGAGAAGCTGGCTGAGAATGAAGCGTTTGACATTCAGCTCGTGTGCGTTCACCTGTTACCTTTGGTTATTGTCACTTTGTGCCTCACGTGTGAATATTCACTGTTTAAACGGACGCAGTCGGAGTGAACTGCCTTTTTCTTTTCGTACATCTTCCTGTTTTTGGTTAGTTTAGGAGTTCTGGATCAGCAGTTGTCTTCTTGTTAGTTTGTTCTTGGTGCAGGGTTCAGGTAGCTCCCCTTAAAAACTACTTTGTTTTGTTCTTTTGGCCAAAGTTCACTGAAGAGAGGCGCCATCTTTTTAGTTTGTGTTGTTGTATTTCAAAGCAGCAATAAAATACCTGCTATTGTGATTAATAACAAGTGTTGGACTACTCCTTATGTTACTCTCCCCACAGCCTAGACAGGGACGTAACAATGTGATATAATGTTAACACATGTTAGACTATGAATTTACACCAAGAGCGACACATTCACAACACACTCTGAATCCTAACTGGTCAAATGTGGCAGTGTTATATAAATGACACATAGTCTTTGGTGACCAGTTATACAGTAACAGATACAGTATATTGACCAGGGTTTCCCTCACCTCTGTAGGACAAGTCAGATAGCTTGTGGAGAATATACTGAACAGCCTGGTCTCAAGCCTGCCTCACCACTCCATGTTGTCTGATGACTTTCCAAAACCTGGACTGAAAGTCTCTTTCCATGTTCTGCCCAAACTCTTCCCACAACTGTCCCTTGAGACAGGACTCCTTTGGCTTGATGGTCTCACTGCTGCACACATGGCATCAGATCAGTTTTGGGCCAATGGTGTTCTGGTGCCAGATGCACTTATGAACCTCCATATAGTCAAAGATGGTGTTAATAATAATAACTTTATTTATATAGCTCCTTTATTTAAAAGACTTTTACAAAGTGCTTTACAGAGCAGCAGACCCAACAGAAGGCCACGCAGGATATAAAAACGTAACAAACTCAAAGATCGTAAAAGAAATGATAAAAGGACAATCAATGAAAATAGAAGATTAATAGTTGAAAAGATAAGTAAAGATACGTTTTAAGAAGTGATTTTAAAAGAACTGACTGATTCAGCGAGCCTCGTCTCCTCGGGCAGGTCGTTCCAGAGTCGAGGATCAGTAAAATCTTAAAATCAAGCCTAAAACGCACAGGCTAAAACAAACGAGCTGAAATTGGTGAAATGTGATGTCGTCTGTTAAAACCGGTTAGAAGCTGAGCTGCTGCAGTTTTGAGAAATGAAGGTATGGATCATTTTTTCTAGGTCAGACTGTGAGAGCACGGGTTTGACTCTGGAGATGGTTCGTAGTTGAAAAAAGCTTGCCTGGACAAGTTTATTAACATACGGTTGAAAGGTGAGGTGATTTCTGTCAGATGGCTTGATATCAGTGTACAGCGGACCAAGGGTATTGTCTACAGGGAGGGAGGAATGTGGTGGGGTGAACAGGAAGACCTCAGTTTTGGAATCGAGTAAAAAGTTTTGAGCCATCAACATTTAATGTCGTTCAGGCAGTCATAGACAGCACCGAGGCTTCCCGGGTCATCAGGTCTCAGCGGGAGGTAAATCTGTGTGTCGTCCGTGTAGCAGTGGAAGGATATATTGTGACGACGAAAGATCTGACCTAGGGCGAGCTAATGAATGGAAAATAAAATCGGACCTAAAATTGAACCTTGCGGTACACCACAGGCAGCCACAGCTTTAGATGATGTGTGACTGCCTGTGGCGACCACATAGGTAGGTAGGAAGGAGTAAAACCGGCTAAGTGCGGTGCCCTCGATGCCGACCCAGGTCCTAGGACACTCAATTAAAATTCCGTGGTCTATAGTGTTGAAGGCTGCACTCAGATCTAAAAGTAATAAAATGCACTCTCGCCCCTGTCAGCTGCTAAAGACTGTCATTGCTCACCTTGAGGAGTGCAGTTTCTGTGCGATGTTGAGCTCTAAAACCTGACTGGAAGTCTTCAAAAAGGTTGTTGTGACACATAAAATCTAAAAGCTGAGATGAAACCACTTTTTCAAAAATGTTTAATAAAAATGGAAGTTTAGAAATAGGTCTAAATTTCTTAAAAACTGAGGGGTCGAGGTTAGGTTTCTTTAAAAGAGGCTGGACCACAGCATGTTTAAAAAAGGCAGGAACGATGCCTTCGGTTAAAGAGCTATTAATAATCAATAAAATACTGAGTCCAACTGTGTCTTAAACCTCTTTAAGAAATCTAGTGGGTTGAGGTCTGTTGTCTTATGTTATGGATTTTGTTGTTAAAGAAGGTTCAAATCTTCACACAAATCTGCAGATGCAGATTATGAACCTCCGTATAGTCGAAGACGGCCTTCACTATCTGTGACTGCAAAAAACACCATTTAGGTTCCAGTGGACCGAGACAGTGTTATCCCACAAAGGCCAAACGGGCCCCATGGGTTATGAGTTACAGAAGCTGGCCTTGTTTGTTCTGGTGTCAATAACAAGGAGCTATAGTCCACCACAACACAGCTCCACTAATGATAAGGAGGGACTGCATGCTGAGATTCCTGTTAGCTGACAGACTGTAGCAGTCTGCAGGTCTTCAGTCATTGTTTTACTGAAACATTCAGTGAGGAGGGCAGATTGTGAGGAATGATGGTAAATTCAACCATATTTGCTCGTATAATTCTAGGAGCATATTTACAGATGGGAACTTTGAGATATTTATATTTCATGATAACTGCTTTGGTTTACCTCGTTATTATTATTTCCAACGTGTCTCTCATTGTGGTTATCTGCATGAACAGAAGTTTACATGAACCTATGTACATTTTTCTGTGCAGTCTGTTTATGAATGAACTGTATGGTAGTACAGGGTTGTTTCCATTCCTGCTGATTCAGATTCTCTCTGACATTCACACTGTTTCTGTTCCTTTTTGTTATCTGCAGATTTTCTGTTTGTACACTTATGCAAACGTGGAGTTTTGTACTTTAGCCGTCATGTCTTATGACAGATATCTTGCTATCTGTTGTCCTCTACAATATAACACACGTATGACATCTAATAAGGTGTTTACCTTCATAACTGTGGTATGGTTGTACTCCTATGTCAAGTTTGTAATTACTTTATCTTTAAACATCCGTCTGACACTTTGTGGAAACATCATAAACAGTTTGTTTTGCCGTAACTATCTTGTTGTGAAGTTGGCCTGCTCTGACACCAAAGTGAACAACATTTATGGACTTTTTGGGATTGTTCTCACTGTTTTAGTTCCTCTGCTTCCAATCCTTTTTTCTTACATAACAATTCTTAAAGTTTGTTTTTCTGGTTCCAAACAGACGAGACAAAAAGCTGTCAGTACCTGCACACCTCAACTCACTTCTCTCATTAACTTTTCTTTCGGATGTTTATTTGAAATAGTTCAGAGTAGGTTTGATATGACCGGTGTACCCGGTGTACTGCGAATAATTCTGTCTATGTATTTTGTGATACTTCAACCACTTTTGAATCCGATCATGTACGGACTGCAAATGTCCAAAATACGAAATACATGTAAAAATCTGTTGTCATGAATGTGAGTAAAGCAGATCTATTTCTTCAGATGTGTCACATCATCTTTATGACGCCTGTATATTTAAAGTCATGTTGAGTTACCAAACTATTAAATCATCTGAAGGTTGATCAATGAAACGAGGAGAAATTACATTGAGGCCAAGTATTGTCCAGATCATGTTATCTTCATGTGGTTCTGATCCAGAGTCCGTGTAGACGGGGGTTGAAACAAACAGGAGGACCAGCTGAAGTCCTGCTGTTGACGGGGACAGCAACATAAAAAAAAAATCAATATGAGTCTCAGTGTATATTTACAATATTTTCATTGCTTTACTTTGATGTCACACAGACTGTTCTCTTGGCACTACTTCATCATATATTCCTACGCCAAACCAACTGTGTGTTATAGCCACATAATTTTTTCAGATCTGTGGTGTAACATGTTTTTCTGCTCACCCTGTCTACAGCAGTGCCCGTGAGAAATAACCTCCATCTTATGATATTATGAAAACAAACCCAACCTGTCTAAAGTTAAAAGGGAAGAAAAATGATACTAAAAGGAAACTAAAAACTGAACTGGAACAGATTTTAGAGCAAACTAACTGTAATGAAACAAAAATGACAGACAAAAAACTAGAATAACTCTGCTCCCGCTCTGCTTTGCATGTATTTGGTCATAAATCAAAATATTATAGGACAAATTTTAATGGATTCTCTGACCTGATGGAACATAAATATATTGTCCCAATCCATCTGAGCGTGGACCAAAATCATGGACCCATTTGCATGGATCGTTTGCTGGTGTTCCTCAATGACAGTTTCACTAACAAGGACCACGCCAGTACGGATTTAAGTTTAGACAAGTTTATTGCATGTTAGAAAGCACAGAGGTGGTGTGCTGTGGGGGGAGGAGGAGGGAGGAGGATGAAGGGATGAGTGATGGAGGGATGAAGGGATGAGGGATGATGGATGGAGGGTCGAAGGATGAGGGGATGAAGCAGGATCATTGGTCGATGGAGGAGTCCGTAGGTTGACCGGTGTCGGGTGGACGGGAGGGAACCTGGAGGGATTGAGACTCTGGGTGGGGGAACCATCTCTCTGTGTCTCTCTGTATTAGAGCCCCATGATTCCTGTGTTAGAATGAAAGGGAGACAAAAGAAGAGAGAACAAACAGAAAAGAGAGTTTTGGGGGGGAGGGATGTGACAATTGAGTCAAAGAGGGAGTGAACAGATAAGGTGTGTTTAAGTACTTGAGATCCGGAAATGGGATGAGTACGAGGCGTGGCCCTTGTTCCTGAACCTAGTTATAAAACTCCATAAAAAGAATGGACAGCACATGAGTGACGGCTAATCTGAATATCAGCGAAGATGTGGATCATCGGTGGACCTGAGGCGGGCTGAATGACGCCTGGTTGCTCAAACAAGTCATCTGTAACCTTGAAATAGTTCAGAGTAGATTTGATATGACCGGTGTACCCGGGGACTGTAACATGGGGACTTATGGAGACTGACTCACTTCTGGAACCAGCGTCAAAGTTATACAGTTTTTGGCAGGTTGCCGCTTGGTGTTCACAAACAGCTCTTTAGGCTCCTGCTACATCTTGCTCAGATGATCTTTTGGTTAGTGTTTGGTTTAGAGGTGGAGGTGAATATACAAATGTAAGCTGTACGTATGTTTTATATTTCACAACAGCCATACTTGAATTGAGACAACGCTACGCAGCTGAAATTAGTGCACTACAACAGGAAGTACACAGAGTACTACATAAAAGTGTAGTAACAGACGTATCCAGATCAAGACCCAGGATTAGTGTATAGAAGCAGAGGTCAGGATGCTCTTCGGGATGGCAATAAACTGAACCTTCATGCCCATTCTTGAGGACTTAGCTCACCTGGTCTTTTGTAGTAAACCTAAATTTGACACATTGTCCATCAGGCAGGAGAAGTATGTAGTCACACACCACCAACTATTTCACTGATTTTGGTGAAACTGGATCATATTTTATGGAGGAAGAGGAGGTTTACAGGCCCGGGGTGGGAACAACGCTGACGGGGAGCGGAGCTGGTGTCGTGCCAGAACCGGAGCTCGGCAATGTAACCGGGCTCAGCAGCTTCTATGGACATAATGGCAGAGGAGAAGAGAGCGAAGAGGACGTTGACGGAGGAAGCTAAGAAGAGAAAAGGAGAGAGTGAGCGAGCAAGAAGCCGCCGGACAAGAGTAAATCTGGGACTGACTTTTAGTGGTTGATGAGAGCTTGGTGAAATAAAAGGCTGAAAGACAGACGCCGAGCTGGGCTGACTGCTGTTGGACTAGTCAGTAATATTAGCTGGCTGCTATGTCTGCTGTTGGTGACCTTGTTGATGTTTGGCTGTTAGCAAAGTTGTCGACTCGCTAGTTTTTGATCATGAATTTGATCATCTCTGAAACTGGAGGCAGCAGATCACATGAAATACTGATTTACACCGGATGTTGATTTAAATGTTTAAAACTCTAAAAGATCCACAGAACTTTTAAACTCTTTGCAAATGTATGAATCTGTTTGTAAATGGTGAACTGTGGTATTCCCTGTTTGACGTGACACGGGTGAGGCGGGACCACTGTGTTCATCCTCTTGTCATTAAGAGGTTTAATGCAGTCGACAATGCTGCATCTTCCTGTTTGTTACTGCAGCAGACTGTCAGACAGCAGGTGACTAATGTTTTGTGAATGTTTCTTGTGTTACTCAGAAAAATGTCTTTAATTAACATAAATGATTAATTTTGGTTTAACAAATGAGTAAACCTTCTTACAGTTTACACACTGTTGTTTTGTCACTAAAAGAAAAATGATGGTGAATTCAACTTTGTCTTATTTTATTCTCAGCACTTATATACATGTAGGAACTTTGAGATATTTCTATTTCATGATAACTGCTTTGGTTTACCTCGTTATTATTATTTCCAACGTGTCCCTCATTGTGGTTATCTGCATGAACAGAAGTTTACATGAACCTATGTACATTTTTCTGTGCAGCCTGTTTATGAATGAACTGTATGGTAGTACAGGGTTGTTTCCATTCCTGCTGATTCAGATTCTCTCTGACGTTCACACTGTTTCTGCTTCATTTTGTTTCCTGCAGATTTTCTGTTTGTATACTTATGCACATGTAGAGTTTTGTAATTTAGCCGTCATGTCTTATGACAGATATCTTGCTATCTGTTGTCCTCTACAATATAACACACGTATGACATTAATCAAAGCCTTTACCTTCATAATTGTGGTATGGTTGTATTCTTTTGTAAAATTCATGATTACTTTATCTTTAAACATCCGTCTGACACTTTGTGGAAACATCATAAACAGTTTGTATTGTCATAACTATCTTGTTGTGAAGTTGGCCTGCTCTGACACCAAAGTGAACAACATTTATGGACTTTTTGGTACCATTCTCACTGTTTTAGTTCCTCTGCTTCCAATCCTTTTTTCTTACATGAAAATTCTTAAAATTTGTTTTTCTGGTTCCAAACAAATGAGACAAAAAGCTGTCAGTACCTGCACACCTCACCTTGTGTCTCTTCTGAATTTTTCTTTCGGATGCTCCTTTGAAATACTTCAGAGTAGATTCGATATGACCGGTGTACCCGGTGTACTGCGAATATTTTCATGTCTGTATTTTCTCATCATACAACCACTTTTGAATCCGATCATGTACGGACTGCAAATGTCCAAAATACGACATACACTTAAACATATATTCTGTTCTAAAATGCTGTGTGGTTGTAGAGATAGTGTTTAGGTGTAAGAACAGCATGTTTTACAATATTTTGTAAGTCTCAGTGTCACTGGTTAATGTGGGATGTGTTGAAGTGAAATAAACTGAGCTCAGATTGTGTGGAACACTCAGTGGTTAAATACATTTCTATTTTTACTTCAATTAAAATTATAAGCCACGTGTTGTGCAGGTGCATCTGCAAGGTGAGGCGTATTTAAAGATTTGCTGCTTGTTCACCTTTAAAATCTTGAACTGCTGCACACGGTCAGATAGACTGAGCTCTTCACAGGTAAAGGTGAAAGGTGATGAATCTTTCAGCCAACCCGATTGGTGCTGGGTGATAAGCTGGAGTTTTAACTTAAGGAACTCACCTGAAGTAAATGACGTTCATTGTCTGTCTAAAAAAAGAAACTCTTTGTCCTGACACAATATACTGCTTCACTTTGCCAGCCCAGGGTCTCTGTGTCTCTAAGACTGACTGTCTAAGACTGTCGAGTTATTTGGGGTTCGTCTGCCTGGACTCGACCAGGCTCGACATTCACCACATCCCCACAATGAAAAATAAACAGCATATAATGCATAGCCCAACAAAGACAATCTGAACAGTGACTTTGGTAAAGGACATTTATCATCTGATGTTGGGAGTGTTGTAGTAATTTCCTCAGAAATAAACTCCAGTGTGTTACAAACTATATAATGTGGTACAAAACATATTAGAAGAAATTAAATATAAATGTATGTACTCAACATTTAATGTTTAGTTCTAGCTTGCATAATTTTATTGTCACGTATAATCAGCATCGACTGTGAAACATTTGCTGTAAATGTCTACAATTTCCCAGAAAGAGTGAAAATACCTGAAAAGTCTGAACCCCGAGGTAAAGGCTTATATATATATTTTTAAAATAGTATCATGATGACCTCAACTCAGATTTCATACTTTCATGCACTAACTGCTTACTTTGACAACAGACATTTAAAATACTTATTATTATTATTGATTGCAATGTCCTATATATCACACATTTTTTAATTATTTGTGCCAAACTCATTGTGGTTATCTGTATGAACAGAAGTTTACATGAACCTATGTACATTCTTCTGTGCAGCCTGTTTATAAATGAACTGTATGGTAGTACAGGAATCCTTCTGATTTAGATTCTCTCTGACATTCACACTGTTTCTATTCCTTTTTGTTTGTTGTGTTTACACTTATAAAGGTGTAGAATTTAGCCATAATATCTTATGACCTGTAACGTGGTGATGTTGCATGGTCCGGCCTTCTTGGACTCTCTGGGTGGAGTCCTGGAAAGGATTCTACTTGGTGACTGCATAGTTCTGCTGGGGGACTTCAATGCTCACATTGGTAATGATGGTGCTTTGTTATTGGACTTCCGTGCTAGTCATGGATTGGCCATAACGAACACCATGTTCGAGCATGAAGGCGTTCATAAGTGTACTCGTTACCAGAGCACCCTATGGCGCAGGTCGATGATCTGTGGGCGTGTCATCAGATCTATGGTTATGTCTTGGACACTCAGGTGAAGAGAGGAACAGAGCTGTCAGCTGATCACTACCTGGAGGTGAGCTGGTTTAGGTGGACAGACCTGGTAAACCCAAACGTGTAGTGAGGGTGAACTAGGAACGTTTGGCGGAGGCCCCTGTCTTTCTTAATAAATTACTGTACTACACAAGTTCAAGTTCTACAAGTTGTCCTTTACGTTCCTGGTTGAAGAATTTGAGTATTTGTGATACTATGAACTGTCCTGTCATGGACCCAGCATACACTCTTTATGATGTAGTGTATGAGCTGACTCTACCCAGTGGTCACGTCTGTCTTTTGTCTCTCCTTACATTGGTCTTGTGCCACTAGGACTGGTGCAAGATGGACGCAAGCAAAAACATTTCTTTTCATTAAATGTTTTCATTCAGAACAAAAGTCTGAGGCCTGAAGATGACCAGATACCATCCTAGCAGCAAAGCTTGACTGTGGGGTACCATAAGTCCTGTTCCTGCATTCCCTGAAACCATGAAGCCTCATATGGAATAACTGAGGGGACATCCAGTGGTCACCCCCTGAAGGGACTTGCCTAACCACTTTCACAGAGTCCAATTGAGGCCACAGAATTCACAACCATCATGGCCCAGCAACCTGCCCTATTTGCTGCCCAGCACCACTGAACTGCCACGAGTCCTGTCTAGTTCACTGTCAGTATAGCCCAGCCAACATCCTGGTTCCCTGTCTGTGTTATAGCTGACACCTATTTCTGGTTTTCCGTTGGCGGTCCAGCTGACACCTCTTGCTGCTGTCCTAAGTCTTTGTGTTGCCCAAAAACCTGTTCCTGAGTTCTCCTGTTCATCTCCATAAGCTGTTCTTGACCTTTATTAATAAATGATTGTACTGCACCAGTTCTGTTCTGAAGCTGTTTTGCATTTGGGTTTAATTCTTTGAAGCAAAAACAGGAGTGGAGTTAGACCACATATTATATAGTACTTCACATTTTACATAATAAAATAGCTTTATAATGTCGTAATAGGAAACAGTGTGTTCCTGTTGGAAGCACTGTGAGGGTCATGTTTTGTGACTTCAGTGCTGTTCTCAGGGAGAAGCTCGTAAGAGTTGGAGTAGACCGCCGCCTGGTTGTGTGGACCATCAACTACCTTACCTACAGACAACAGTATGTGAGCTCTATTATTGTTAAATCTCAGCCACTCTTTCGCAGAAATATTTTATATAAATATATTTACATTTTAGTACAATGCTACACAACGTGTGTATTCAATAACCTGTGCAGTTATTTCTGCAAAATGATCCATGTTTATTATTAGTCACAAAGACCATTAAAACATTATGACTTTGCAAAATGGCAGGAGGCCATGGAGCAGTTGATAAAAACAGCACATAACCATTTCAAATAAAAAAAATTCTTTATTTTCAAATTAACATGAAATGATCGTGACGCCGTCGACACGTGTCGAAGACTTCACGGCAGCAGGAAGCCTACTGTACTTTCTTTTTAATATTCAGAATGTTTTGAATGATTTGTGCGGTTATATTATTTTCTATGAAAGATAATAAAAGGAGTAACAATGATAAATTATGGAGTGTTACAGTATATAGCTTATATAACATGGCACAATGCAATAACATGTCCCACAAAATTGTGTGTTGATGTGAACTAATGTATTTATTTTTTTAATGTAAAAATATAAAAATGAGAAAATGATTATCACAGTTGTTAATGTAGAATTGTTGATTAATGAAAATACTGTCTCACATATGTAAAGAATGCATGACGTATGCGTGCTCTGATAAATGGCCTGTGTGACTTGCAGAAATCGTTGATAAGTCTATTCCCATGGTACTTACTTGGCCCCCGTCCGTTACATGAGACGACATGATGCAACATGTTGACGTGAACATTTAAAAGATGAGGAGTTTCATCTCAGTGAGGTTGGGCTGTCATATGTCAGATTTTGTTCTGCTAACTCGCATTATCCTGATTTTCAAAAATAGGGTGGTGAGTTTAGTTAATTCATTTTTATTTCCTGAAATGTGATTTGACTGTTATATTGTCTGTTTGTTTAACAGTGTTGTTCATCTAAATTAAGTGCAAATTTTATACTATTGTCAAAATTTTATTGAAATGTGGAGTAATCAGTAGGTTTAAATGATGTGTTAAATAATGATAAACTCTACACATGTTTCATATTTCGTACTAGCTGCCTACTTTGATGCAGGGACTTTAACCAATTTGATTTTCACAGCTATTATGCTTTTATATATTTCAACTGTTTGTGCCAATCTTTTCCTCATTGTGGTTATCTGTATGAACAGAAGTTTACATGAACCTATGTACATGTTCCTGTGCAGTCTGTTTATAAATGAACTGTATGGTAGCTCGATGATGCTTCCATTCCTTCTGGACCAGATTATCTCTGATGTTCACATTGTTTCTTTTTCTTTTTGTTACCTACAAATTTTTTGTATTTATACCTACGCAAATGTTCAATTTTGTAATTTAGCCGTCATGTCTTATGACAGATATCTTGCTATATGTTATCCTCTACACTATAGCACACGTATGACAGGTAACAAGGTTGCTGCGCTTATTACGTTTACATGGTTATTCCCATTTATTGAAGTTGTTGTCATGATATCTTTGAGTGCCACTTTACAGCTTTGCGGGAACATCATTAACAAAGTTTACTGTGACAATTACACGATTGTCACACTTGCATGCTCTGACATCACAGTCAACAACATCTATGGAATTATTTACACGACTGTCTTAATAGTTGGTGTTGCAGTATTAATTGTTTACACTTATATAAGAATTCTTAAAGTTTGTTATTCTGGTTCTAAACAGACCAGACAAAAAGCTGTCAGTACCTGCTCACCTCACCTCGCTTCCATCCTGAACTTTTCTTTTGGTTGTTTCTTTGAAATCATGCAGAGCAGATTTAATATGACCAGATTACCGAACATGTTGCGCATCTTTTTGTCATTATATTTTCTAACTTGTCAGCCACTCTTCAACCCTATAATTTATGGACTGAACATGTCTAAGATACGTATCTTGTGTAAAAATTTAGTGTTTGGTAAAATGTAAACTAACATGAAAAGATGGATGCTTTTCACGTGAAGTCTCACTGAAAATTATGTGTTATTGAATGTGAATATTACTCAACATGGTTGTTCCCTCTTGTTGCAATTGTTGCCATGATATCTTTGACTACTCCTTTGCAGCTCTGCGGGAACATCATTAACAAAGTGTACTGTGACAACTCTCAAGCTTTTCTTTTCTCTTTGGTAAAATGTAAACTAACATGAAACTCTGAAAAGATGGATGCTTTGACGAGTGAAGTGTCAGTGAAAATTATGTGTGTGTGTGTGATGCCCATGTTGAAACTATGAGATAGACAAGCTGTGGGTGTCATTCTTTCTTTTGAGGAAGTGCCGCTTTCAATATATATGCTGTGTTGAACCCTTGAACCTTTGAACATTTACTGAACCACAGAGTCTGTAAGTTGTTCCCTTGCTGCAAGTTACTATTAAAAGGATCTATCTTAAAAGTCTGACGGCTTCTTAACAAAGGAAATTTCAGTAAGAGATGAACAACTATCAGATTAACATGTATTTCTAAATTATTTGAACCCTTTAATGCCATTTTGGGAATATGAACCCACATTTTTTCTCAGAGGACTGCAGGACAGCAGTCAGAGCCTCGCCCAGAGAAATATGCTCTTCATTTTTGCTGAAGGAATGAGCAGCCAAGCCAGCTGCGTGCATTTATAGGTTTGCAGCTACAGCACCTGAGTATGCTGCACTGAAAACCAAAATGAAAAAAGACTTTGGTAACTGCGTGCTTCTTTGACCTTTGACCTTTGACCTTTTGATTTCGATTGACTCTCTTTTTCGTTTTTTTTGTTTTGTTTTTTTATTTTTGTTTTACAAGTAATAACAAGTAACAAGTAATAATGTGTATGGGGCTCTGTTTTGTGTGTGTGTGTGTGTGTGTGTGTGTGTGTGTGTGTGTGTGTGTGTGTGTTGGGGGCGTGGGGGTCTGTGGGCATAAGAAAGAGAGGGAGAGAGACGGGAATGTGCAAAATGTGATGAGTGGCAATCATGTGTTTTACTGCCAAGCAATAGTCGGAAATGCAACAGAAAAGGCCTCAATGAAACAGTATGGAATGGAGCCCTCAGCCATGTAGTGGAAAATGATGTCATATGATGGATAATTGTTTTGTTTTTTTTCAAGTCAAAAGCTTCGATTGAAAAGGTTGTCATATGTAAAACACCATTTTATGCTAAAATTAGAGTAGGACCAAAAGTTTATGTTATAATGGGAGTCAATGGTACAAAAAATGTCCTGGGGGAATCCAGAGGAAGGAAGGAACTTTCTTTTCTACACAGTGTATTATAGCCCTATTATTAAATCCAAGGCTGGAATTTTAAAATTTGATAAAAAACTGAAAACCTTGTAAAGTTTTGTCTCTCTACCATTAACACAGGCAAAATTATTGAGTTTTTTTAATTGAAAAGTACACAAAATGTACCGAGGGGAGTGGTAGCAGTAGTATCAGTGGTAAATCCTGATGAAGGAAATTCCAGTAAGAGATGAACAAATTCCTCCTTTCATTTATTCAACAGAGTAAGAATAACATGAGGTTAACAAGACTCTGCAGCTGACATGACCACAAGCCTTCAAGTTGATTACAAAAAGGTAAAGTGCATCTTCCTGTAACGTGAATCTGACCCTGATCTTTAGTCTTAAAGGTTATCACAAGAACTGCTTGTGCATATTTTGCTGCCCAATTCTCTGCAAGCAATTCACAACTGTGAGATAGAAAAGTTGCAAACTGCAGTGGCATTCCTCAAAATACACAGAGCACAGCAAAAGACATTTCAGATAAAGGTTAACGGTATAACAAATACATTTTGGCACCACAGTCGAGAGCTCTTCTTTTTGTGTTTTTACTGACAACAGTCTGACGTCACAACTGTTGATGGTTAAAAACAGCAGAAGAGGAGTTTCATCTCAGTGAGGACAGACTCACAGTCTGACTGCATCATTTTAGGATTCAGACCGTGTCATAGATTGTGTTCTGTTCACTCAACAAAGCATTTTATTGACTTTTAATAATTGGATGGTGAGTCTTTTTTTTCATCATTGTCATATTGTTTGTTTGTGAACAGTGATGTTTTTATATGAAGCATACATTTAATACTCAACGTAAAAACCTACATTAAGGGAGGATCATGATAAACTCTACACATGTTTCATACTTCAAACTGGCTGCCTATTTTGACACCGGGATTTTAAGATATTTATTTTTCACGTTTGTTATGTTATTATATATTTTAGCTCTTTGTGCTAATGTTTTACTCATTGTGGTTATCTGCATGAACAGCAGCTTACATGAACCTATGTACATTTTTCTGTGCAGCCTGTTTATGAATGAACTGTATGGTAGTACAGGGTTGTTTCCATTGCTTCTGATTCAGATTCTCTCTGACGTTCACACTGTTTCTGCTTCATTTTGTTATCTGCAGATTTTCTGTGTGCATTTCTATGGAAGTGTAGAATTTTGTAACTTGGCCGTCATGTCTTATGACAGATATCTTGCTATCTGTCATCCTCTACACTATAACACACTTATGACAGGTAACAGGATTGCTGTCCTTATTGCTCTAACATGGTTGTTCCCTCTTGTTACAATTGTTGTCATGATATCTTTGACTGCTCCTTTACAGCTGTGTGGAAACATCATTAACAAAGTTTACTGTGATAATTACTCTGTTGTCAAACTGGCATGCTTTGACACAACAGCCAACAACGTCTATGGAATTATTTACACAATTGTCTTAATATTTCTTCTTGGAATATTAATTATTTATACTTATATAAGAATTCTTAAAGTTTGTTTTAATGGTTCTAAACAGACCAGACAAAAAGCTGTCAGTACCTGCACACCTCACCTCGCTTCTCTGCTCAACTTTTCTTTTGGTTGTTTCTTTGAAATCATGCAGAGCAGATTTAATATGACCAGTGTACCGAACATGTTGCGCATCTTTTTGTCCTTATATTTTCTAACATGTCAGCCACTCTTCAACCCTATACTTTATGGACTGAACATGTCTAAGATACGTATCTTGTGTAAAAGGTTTCTCTTTGGTAAAATGTGAACTAACATGAAACCCTGAAAAGATGGATGCTTTGACGAGTGAAGTGTCAGTGAAAATTATGCATGTTTATTAAAAGTGAATATCATAATTAACAAGTCATTATAAAAGTGCTTGCTACTAGTGTGAATTTTAGGGTCTCTGTGAATATTATAATAGTACAGTCTCTGCTCTATATGCAAAGTGTCATGATATAACTTTTATGATTTGGAGTTGTATGAATAAAGTTGAATTGAATTGAAAATAAATGAATCCTTAAATGATGAATTGTCTTTGTAAGGAGATTTATAAATACATTTAGATTGTTCAGTTGGAGAAATGTTAAAAGTTACTGTAGAAAACAAAACCCTTTGTCAATGATTGCTTTGTTTTTACGTTTCAGTTACAGAAAGAGTGCACGGCTGTTACACCATTAATAGTGGTAGCAGTAGTATCAGTGGTAAATCCTGATGAAGGATGTTAGAAAAATGCTTTCAGTATTTTTCTATTTAGAGATGACCCATTTGTGACCTTACATATGTGTGTGTGCGCAGAGATGATTACTGTGTGCTCAGCTTTAGGCAAGTTGCAAATTGACAGACAGTTGTAATGGCAACTGCACCCCAACGCATAATGTTCTGTGACCATACATGGTTTAAGATGCCCATGTTGAAACTATGGGATAGACAAGCTGTGGGTGTCATTCTTTCTTTTGAGGAAGCGCTGCTTTCAGTATATATGCTGTGTTGAACCCTTGAACCTTTGAACATTTACTGAACCACAGAGTCTGTAAGTTGTTCCCTTGCTGCAAGTTACTATTAAAAGGATCTATCTTAAAAGTCTGACAGCGTCCTGAAGGTTATTGAATAATTTTCTCAACAAAGGAAATTTCAGCAAGAGATGAACAAATTCACAAAGTTCCTCCAATATTGTCTTTGTCTTTGATTTATTTAACAGAGTAAGAATAACATGAGGTTAAGAAGACAAAATGAGTATACAACTGTCATATGTAAGAACATTATCCTAAGAATACCGCATAAAGAATATCAAGCCACAAGTACTTCAGCTGAAAGGTCAGAGGTCCTCACACACAAAGTGGTTCAGAGTCTGACAAAGAGTAATAAAAGTGACATACATGACATACATGGACATACTTATACCCTGCAGCTGACATGACCACAAGCCTTCAAGCTGATTACAAAAAGGTAAAGTTCAGTTATTTCTCACGCTGGTAAGTGCATCTTCCTGTAACGTGAATCTGACCCTGATCTTTAGTCTTAAAGGTTATCACAAGAACTGCTTGTGCATATTTTGCTGCCCAATTCTCTGCAAGCAATTCACAACTGTGAGATAGAAAAGTTGCAAACTGCAGTGGCATTCCTCAAAATACACAGAGCACAGCAAAAGACATTTCAGATAAAGGTTAACGGTATAACAAATACATTTTGGCACCACAGTCGAGAGCTCTTCTTTTTGTGTTTTTACTGACAAAAGAATGATCAAAAGAACTCATACATATTTTGCTGCCCAATTCTTGATAGGCATTTGTAGCAAGTCACAGCTGTTAGATGGAAAAGTTGCAAACGGTAGTGGCATTCCCTAAAATACACAGAGCATAGTAAAACTACACTTCAGATACAGGTTAACTGTGTAGATTGGTCACCACAGTCAACAGCGCACATTTGATTAGCGTGTTGCTCGTACATTTGGGAGATTTTGAGGTAAAACAGAAGAGCAACTTTTCCGTAGGTGACTGAGTATGTCAACGCAGTGCTTTGTGGGGCATTCAGTCCACTTGTTCCTTGACAGGAACAGCTCATTGAAACTCACTACAAAGTTGATATCCTTCATCCCATTATTTAATTATGTAGTATGAGTATGAACATGATGTAAATGATATGCTATGGCCTTAACAGTCAACACATCTTACCCAATTGAACACCTATGTGGATTTTTAGTCCCAAGTTTTCCACCACCCTCATTAAAACACCAAGTGAGGCAATATGTTTAGACAGAATGGTGTTCGTTCCTCCAGTGGACTTTATAGACTTTTAGAATCAATGCAAAGCCCACTGAAGCTGTTCTGGAGACATGTGGTGGCCCAACAACAGACTAAAACACTTTATGTTGGTTTTTCCTTTAATTTGTCACTCACCTATATAGATACATAAGATGTTATTTGAATAAATGACAACAAAAGGAACCTAAAATATGACCTTTGTTGGATATTTGTTTATATGGAGTTATTCTTTGCCAGTTGTAGCTTCAGCTCTTCCTTTTTTTTTACTGACAACAGTCTGACCTCACAACTGTTGATGGTTAAAAACAGCAGAAGAGGAGTTTCATCTCAGTGAGGACAGACTCACAGTCTGACTGCATCATTTTAGGATTCAGACCGTGTCATAGATTGTGTTCTGTTCACTCAACAAAGCATTTTATTGACTTTTAATAATTGGATGGTGAGTCTTTTTTTTTTTTTTTTTAATCATTGTCATATTGTTTGTTTGGGTTAGGGTTAGGGTTAAGTCTGACACTTAATCATATTATCAAAATCTAAATTAAAATGTTCAGTCATTATTAAAAGTAGTTTGACTGAGGATCATGATAAACTCTACACATGTTTGGTATTTCACACTTGCTGCGTACTTTGACACCGGGATATTCACATATTTATGTTTCATGGTTGTCATGTTATTATATATTTTAATTGTTGTTGCCAATGTTTTACTCATTGTGGTTATCTGCATGAACAGAAGTTTACATGAACCTATGTACATTTTTCTGTGCAGCCTGTTTATGAATGAACTGTATGGTAGTACAGGGTTGTTTCCATTCCTGCTGGACCAACTTGTTTCTGACATTCACTCCATTTCTGTTTCATTTTGTTTCCTGCAGATTTACTTTGTGTACACTTATGCAAATGTTCAATTTTGTAACTTAGCCGTCATGTCTTATGACAGATATCTTGCTATCTGTTATCCTCTACACTACAACACACGTATGACAGGTAACAAGGTTGCCATACTTATTACTCTAACATGGTTATTCCCATTTATTGAAGTTGCTGTCATGATATCTTTGACTGCTCCTTTACAGCTCTGTGGGAACATCATTAACAAAGTTTACTGTGACAATTACTCTGTGGTTAAACTTGCATGCTCTGACACCACAGCCAACAACATCTATGGAATTATTTACACCGTTATCTTAATAGTTGGTGTTGGAATATTGATCATTTACACTTATATCAGGATTCTTAAAGTTTGTTTTTCTGGTTCTAAACAGACCAGACAAAAAGCTGTCAGTACCTGCACACCTCACCTCGCTTCTCTGCTCAACTTTTCTTTTGGTTGTTTCTTTGAAATCATGCAGAGCAGATTTAACATGGACAGTGTACCGAACACATTACGCATCTTTTTGTCATTATACTTTCTAACATGTCAGCCACTCTTCAACCCTATAATTTATGGACTGAACATGTCTAAAATACATATCTTATGTAAAAGTTTTCTCTTTGGTAAAATGTAAACTACCCTGATAAGATGGCTGCTTTGGCAAGTGTCAATAATAATGAATGTAAATGTCATGATTAACAAGTGAGAAAATAAATACATTACAATTGTTTCCCAGTGACAGACGAACAAATAAAAAAAAGTTACTTCAATATTGTCCTTGTCTTTGATTCTTTCAACAGAGTAAGAATAACAGTTGTGATATTTAAAAGCATCATTACAAGAATACCATGCAGAGAATAGGAAGTCACAAGTATTCGTATTTGTCAAGCTTTCCTGCTCTGACACAACCACCAACAACATTTATGGAATTATTTACACGACAATCATAATCATTTCTGTTGGAATTTATCAGGTTGTTTCTTTAATATCATGCACACCAGATTTAATATAAACAGTTTATGAATATACTTTATCACATGTCAGCCACTCTTTAACTCTATACTTTACGTTTCTACTTCCATCAGTTACAGAAAGAGTGAACAACCTTTAATTGGAGTATGAAACATTTCTATTCTGATGGGATGGGCCTTGCCCAGATTCACAATGTCTCCATTCACACGGCACGAGGGGTCACTGAATGGTTTGATGAGTAAGAACATGAATCATATACAATGGCCTCTACAGGCACCAGATCCTAACCCAATTAAGTTTTCCACCACCAACATTAAAACACCAAGTGAGGCGATATCTTTGGAAGAATGTTCCTTCCTCCAGCAGACTTTACAGACTTGTAGAATTAATGTCAAAACCAATGACAGTATAAAGAATGGACAGAGCCTGAGTGACGTCACCTGTAGGTTTCTGAAGCACTGTTTTGAAGCCAAAAATATGCGCCGCTTAACATGGGGACTAATGGAGGTTGACTCACTTCTGTAGCCAGTCTCAAGCGACCACTTGATGAGTTACAGTTTTTAGCACTTCCGCATTGGCTTCATTTCCCAGCACTGGAGGTTAAAACTCATTAAACCTGATCTGGAGACACGTGGGGGCCAAACAACTTACCACAACACTTCACTCATCTTAAAATATGACCTTTGTTGGATATTTGTTTATATGGAGTTATTCTTTGCCAGTTGTAGCTTCAGCTCTTCCTTTTTTTTTACTGACAACAGTCTGACGTCACAACTGTTGATGTGAAAGGTTAAAAACAGCAGAAGAGGAGTTTCATCTCAGTGAGGACAGACTCACAGTCTGACTGCATCATTTTAGGATTCAGACCGTGTCATAGATTGTGTTCTGTTCACTCAACAAAGCATTTTATTGACTTTTAATAATTGGATGGTGAGTCTTTTTTTTCATCATTGTCATATTGTTTGTTTGTGAACAGTGATGTTTTTATATGAAGCATACATTTAATACTCAACGTAAAAACCTACATTAAGGGAGGATCATGATAAACTCTACACATGTTTCATACTTCAAACTGGCTGCCTATTTTGACACCGGGATTTTTAGATATTTATTTTTCACGATGGTCATGTTATTATATATTTTAATTGTTGTTGCCAATGTTTTACTCATTGTGGTTATCTGTATGAACAGAAGTTTACATGAACCTATGTACATTTTTCTGTGCAGCCTGTTTATGAATGAACTGTATGGTAGTACAGGGTTGTTTCCATTCCTGCTGATTCAGATTCTCTCTGACGTTCACACTGTTTCTGCTTCATTTTGTTATCTGCAGCTTTTCTCTTTACATCTATATGGTAATGTACAATTTTGTAACTTGGCCGTCATGTCTTATGACAGATATCTTGCTATCTGTCATCCTCTACACTATAACACACTTATGACAGGTAACAGGATTGCTGTCCTTATTGCTCTAACATGGTTGTTCCCTCTTGTTGCAATTGTTGCCATGATATCTTTGACTGCTCCTTTACAGCTGTGTGGGAACATCATTAACAAAGTTTACTGTAACAATTACTCTGTGGTTAAACTTGCATGCTCTGACATCACAGCCAACAACATCTATGGAATTATTTACACAATTGTGTTAGTAATTGGTGTTGTAACTTTAATCATTTACACTTATATCAGGATTCTTAAAGTTTGTTTTAATGGTTCTAAACAGACCAGACAAAAAGCTGTCAGTACCTGCACACCTCACCTCGCTTCTCTGCTCAACTTTTCTTTTGGCGGTTTCTTTGAAATCATGCAGAGCAGATTTAATATGAACAGTGTACCGAACATGTTACGAATATTTTTATCAATATACTTTATCACATGTCAGCCACTCTTCAACCCTATAATTTATGGACTGAACATGTCTAAAGTACGTATCTTATGTAAAAGTTTTCTCTTTGGTAAAATGTAAACTACCCTGATAAGATGGCTGCTTTGGCAAGTGTCAATAATAATGAATGTAAATGTCATGATTAACAAGTGAGAAAATAAATACATTACAATTGTTTCCCAGTGACAGATGAACAAATAAAAAATAGTTACTTCAATATTGTCCTTGTCTTTGATTCATTCAACAGAGTAAGAATAACAGTTGTGATATTTAAAAGCATCATTACAAGAATACCATGCAGAGAATAGGAAGTCACAAGTATTCGTATTTGTCAAGCTTTCTTGCTCTGACACAACCACCAACAACATGTATGGAATTATTTACACGACAATCATAATCATTTCTGTTGGAATTTATCAGGTTGTTTCTTTAATGTCATGCACACCAGATTTAATATAAACAGTTTATGAATATACTTTATCACATGTCAGCCACTCTTTAACTCTATACTTTATGGACTGAACATGTCTAAAAAAACATATACGTACAGTACCGTTCAAAAGTTTGGGGTCGCTTAGAAAATTCCATGTTTTCAAAATAAAAGCTTTTTTTGTCCATAAAAACATCAGATTGATCATAAATACATTGTAGACACTGTAAATAAGGTAAATGACTACTGTAGCTGCAAACAGCTGATTTGTGATGGAATATCTGCACAGGTGTACAGAGGCCCATTATCAGCAACCATCACTGTTCAGACTGCATGTTGTGTTTGTAAATCCAAGTTCATCATTTTAAATGGCTAACATTAGAAACACCTTCTGCAGTGATGGGTTAGGGTGAAGGGCAGAGCTGAAAACTGTTCAAACTGGCCTTCTTCAGACTAGCTGAGTGTCTGCAGCATCAGCAGCTGTGGGTTCCATTACAGGCTCAACACGTCCAGAAACAAAGAAGTTTCTTCTGAAACGTGTCCGTCTGTTCTTGTTCTGAGAAATGAAACTGAAGATCTCGTACAGTGCTGTGTACTATTCACGTCACAGAGCAGCTCAAACTGACTCTAACCAGGACAGAAAGAGGAGTGGGAGACCTCAGTGCCTAACTGAACAAGAGGACAAGAACATTAGAGTATCTAGTCTGAGAAACAGACGCTCACAGGTCCTTAACTGGCAGCTTCATTAAATAGTACCTGCTAAACACCAGAGTGAACATCAACAGTGAAGAGGAGACTCAGGGATGCTGGCCTTCAGAGTGGCAGAGAAAAAGCCAAACCTCAGACTGGCCAATAAAAAGAGAAGATTAAAGCTCAGCTCAGTTTGGAGCTGAAGAAGCAGTCAGCTGGTATTCTGTCTGTCATGGAGTGGTCAGCACAGTCACCACATCTCAGCCTGTTGAGCTGTTGTGGAGCAGCTTGACCGTATGTTACGTAAGAAGGGCCCATCAAGACAATCCAACCTGTGGTCGCTGCTTCAGGAAGCATGGGAGGAAATCTCTTCAGATCACCTTCAGCTGACAGGTAGAATGACAGATGGAGGATTCTTTGATTGAAGCCAAGAAGGAAACAATTATTGTTTCAATTAAAAATTATTATTTCTAACCTTGTCAATGGATATATTTCCTATTCATTTTGCAATATGTCCTATTTAACCCTTGCTCCCCCCTCGGGCATTTTTGTACATTTTTCTCAACTTTTTTTTTTAATTTGATCATTTTGGCTGTGTTACAGCTTGTGTCATGAATTTTTGAAGGAACTTTTCTTTTTAGTAATTTTTTTGAAATCCAGTGTCTTTTCCTCTCACATGTCTTTATACTCTGTTGGTGCATTTTGCACCTTCAGGACACCTTCGTGGCCAAAAATGTACACGTACAAAAAAACACTATAAAAGCCTCACATCAATTTTATTTTTCTACTCTTTTTTTTCATAAATCTCTTAAACAACTTCAGACTTGCTCAAAACTACCAAACATTCAATCATTTTCAGGATTTTAACCCTTTAAATGCCAGTTTAATTATTTGAATGATTTATTATTTATTACAAAATGAATTATTTTCCATATAATAAATAGTAGGTGGATGGGGTTTTGGTGGTGATTAGAGTCTTGGATATGTCAAAGATTAGCAACAAAATTGATTTGATTGCATTAGTATTTTTCATGTAGTGTCAGATTCTCCCTCTGGACACCATCGTGACCAAAAATGTCAAATCAAATCAAATCACATTTTATTTGTATAGCCCAAATTCTCAAAATACATTTTGCCTCGGAGGGCTTTGCAATCTGTACAGGGAGTGACACCCTCTGTCCTTACACCCTCTGTCCTTAGACCCTCTGTCCTTACACCCTCTGTCCTTACACCCTCTGTCCTTAGACCCTCTGTCCTTACACCCTCTGTCCTTACACCCTCTGTCCTTAGACCCTCTGTCCTTACACCCTCGGTTCGAGTGAGGAAAAACTTGCCCACAAAAAACTTTTAACAGGAAAAAAGGTGGAAGAAACCTCAGGAAGAGCCACAGAGGAGGGATCCCTCTCCCAGGACGGACAGACGTGCAATAGATGTCACGTGTACAGAACAAATCAACACAAACATATTGTACAATTACAATGAATGATAGAATGACAATGAATTACAATGAATGATAAAATGATTACAGTAGCAGTGGAACCTGTGATAGAGATAGAGAGACACAGATGCACAGCAGCAGTAAATCATTAACTAACTATAAACTGTAATGGAGATCTGGTAACATTAATGACAGTAATAATATATGTAGTGGACGTCATGCAGGACCACAGCAGCAGCCACGATCCACGAGAACCTGCTGGACGAGAGAGCACAGAAACTCCAGGGAAGAAGTTTAGTTAGTAACATGCATTAACATGCATTAATGAGACATGTATGTTTACAGATGGTGGTGGTAATGGTGATAGAGAGAGAGAGAGAGAGTTTTCAGTCTCATTGACTGTCTCATTGACTTCCATTAAAACCACATTTATTAATCTCACTGTCATTACACTATCAAACCATTCTGTGATGTCAGCATTTCATTTTGAAGAAAAGTAGTGATATTTGACATTTTCACTGTATTCCACCAGATTCAATCATTTTCACATTGTAGGCCGATGCATGAAATTCTTGTTGTATGAGACTTTTATAGCATTTTTTTTTTTTTTTTTTTTTTTTGCCAGGTGTCCAGAGGGTAGTAAATTTGATGAGGGCACTAGAGCTAAAACTAATTTCTTGAAGGTTTCATTTTGAAAACTTTTATTTTGTGTCTTCTAATAGGTAAAATAAACTTTCACATAAAATGAAAGGACAATGAAAAAGTAAAAAGTATGATTTATGGCATCATCAATGGATTCACAAAGCCGGTACACTCGAAATAAAATGCAGGACTTATGCACTTACATTACATATAAAATGTCCATCCATTTGAATGACATATTTTTAATATAAATAAACTAACAAACTTAATGTTTTTTACATTTAATAAACATTGCCAAAATGTCACTTTTTCATTTTTTCACGAGATCAAATTTGATCAAAAACAAAACTTTTACATAAAGTGTGAATTTTGGTCAAATTCATTCCACACAAAACAGGATTGAAGAGTGGTTGACATGTGGGAGCTGGGTGAGGAGATTCCAGAGGGGATATGGTATGATATGTGGAAAACACACCAAATTACAACACAATCTCTGAAATGGAGGGAATTCAGTTGGAAGAATCTAATTCGGTACTTTATTACACCTAAAATCAAAAGTAAACAGACAAATGCTCAACAGCCATGTTGGAGATTATGCAACCACATGCACAAAAATACAACCCTTCTGGGGGAATGTTCACTCAGTTCTCTGTGATGTTTTGGGATATGTGATTCCTAAATCTTGTCTTGTGTTGTACCTCGGTCATTTGGACGGCACCGTGCATGTAGGAGACCAATATTTGGTCAGGATTCTTCTGGTGGCTGGGAAGAAGACCATTACTAAGAACTGGCTTAAGTCTGATACTCCAGGTTACAAACAGTGGATGTCAATTATAGACGATATACTGGAGATGGAACATCTCACATATAAGTTGAAAATGGAAGAAGGTGTTTTTATAAAAAATTGGGGGAAATGGTTGACATATAAAGAAAGACATGATTAATCAGATGGCTGCAACACTTACTAACACAATTTCACACAGGCTCTGTTCTTTTTGTTTGTTTCTGTTGATATGTTTTGTTTTTTTAATGTTTTTCACTCCATACGATGGTGGTGATTGTCTTGTACTGTTTTGTCTACACTGAAAACTAAATAAAGATTGTTAAAAAAAAAGAGTGGTTGACATGTAAACCAGTATAATGATAACAAATACGTATTTCATGTTAAATCTCTGAACTATTTCAAGGAAGCAACCAACAGAAAAGTTGAGCAGAGAAGCGAGGTGAGGTGTGCAGGTACTGACAGCTTTTTGTCTGGTCTGTTTAGAACCAGAAAAACAAACTTATTTTAATCTTTTACACGTATATAAAGATCCTTAAAGAGGACTGAATACTGCAAGACAAGTCCATAAATGTTATTGACTGTGGTGTCATAACAAGCAACAGTAGTTGTCACAGTACACTTTGTTAATGATGTTCCCACACAGCTGTAAAGATGAACTCAGTGATTTCAAAACAATTTATTCATCATACACATGGTGTATGATGAATGGACATGGTGAATTATATTATATATTATACATACTTATACTGTACATACTATAATATATTGTATATTTTCAGATCATTTTCATGTTATTGAAGATGAGAAAAGAAGTTATGTGATATTCAACGTTACAAGTATTTTTACATAGAATTATAAAATGTTCAACTAAATGTCTAATGTATTCTTATTTTGAACTGACTGCAGCGTGAACACAAAAAGGCCGGACACTTCTGTTTAACATGTCTGTTCTTCTTTTGACTCAGAGTGTGATCTCCTGATTTTTGTCTGAGGATCTTTGGGGCTGACCAAACCAAGCTGCTGTCAATCAGCTGATTGTGAGGCCGATATAAGATCCTGCTTGTGCCAGAGACAGACTGAGAGAAGCTGGCTGAGAATGAAGCGTTTGACATTCAGCTCGTGTGCGTTCACCTGTTACCTTTGGTTATTGTCACTTTGTGCCTCACGTGTGAATATTCACTGTTTAAACGGACGCAGTCGGAGTGAACTGCCTTTTCTTTTCGTACATCTTCCTGTTTTTGGTTAGTTTAGGAGTTCTGGATCAGCAGTTGTCTTCTTGTTAGTTTGTTCTTGGTGCAGGGTTCAGGTAGCTCCCCTTAAAAACTACTTTGTTTTGTTCTTTTGGCCAAAGTTCACTGAAGAGAGGCGCCATCTTTTTAGTTTGTGTTGTTGTATTTCAAAGCAGCAATAAAATACCTGCTATTGTGATTAATAACAAGTGTTGGACTACTCCTTATGTTACTCTCGACTTAACAAGGGTTACAAATGACAGAATATAGTTCATGACGTTGTCTTTCCTAACTGAGCTGAAACTCTTCTGCTTCTTTTTAAACATTCAAACATAAGAAGCCCACAGCAGCACTCAACAACTTCAACATAGAAATGAAGATTAACCAACCCTGAACAACAATGGCTCTCTGTTCATTGTGCATTAAAGAATGAGAAAACAAGTAGCCTGCATCATGTAAACATAAACATTGTGTAAATCGCCCATTGCTTCCCTAGTACCTCAACTCCTTTTGTTATAATTAATATGAATTTTATTCAATTAATAACTTTGTTTATACCAAGAAAATCCGTTTTTTATGTTACTTCCTCTTACCCCTTGAGCTGGGTCGTACCAGGTGGTTGTTGAAGCACCGCCGTTGCGTTCAGCAGTCTTGGTGAAGTTCACCAAGCATAGTGAACGGGTCCAGGTCCCTCCAAACTCTCACATTATTACAATATGTGCCACTCTATACCTGTTGTTGTTGTCGTCGTTGTCGTCGTCTCCAGTCCACACAGAAAACATCAGTTTGTCAAAAGGTGCAGAAATCTGACTAACCTCCGGCCTCTAAAACAGTCCTCACACGCTGTTGCCTCTTCCATGGACTTATGGAACTGCCAATCCACAGTTAACTAAACTGATTTTGTCACGGCCTGTACCAACCACCTTTCTCTGGAGCTCCTTGCTCTCACTGAGACCTGGATCAAACCAGAGAACACAGCCACCCCAGTTAAGCTCTACACTAATTACAACTTCTCCCACACCCCCGTCCATCTGGTGGAGGAGGCCTGCTAATTTCCAACAAATGGAAATTCACTCCGCTGTTCCACCAACTATGACACATTTGAATACCATGCCATTGCAGTAACGGCCCCAGTTAAGGCCTACGTTGTTGTCATTTACCGTCCACCAGGCCAACTGGGTGGCTTTATAGACGAGCTAGAACATTAGACAGTCCAGGCTCAGCAGACTTTATGTCCTTGATACATTCTTTCAACCTCTAACTGGTCCACAGTCCTCCTGCTCACAAAGCTGGCTATCAGGTCACTTTTTTATCCACCATCAGAACACAGCTTTGAAAGCACAATCAAAGAGGGGTCCATTAAAGAAGCAATGTGTCATTTCTGGGCTCATGCTCCATGTCCAACATATCACCTCCTCCCACCCTCCATGCAAAGACACTTTTACAGTCAGACGTGTAAAATAAAAAACTTATGAACTTTTCAAACTCTCACAACATCATTTGTGTTGAACGCACAGAGTTCCAGAGGTACGAATTCAAAATAATCAGATCAAAATGATGTTGAAGTAACAACATCCACCTGTCGTCAGTTAGAAACAAGTATCTCCTTTGATAATGAGCTCAGCCCATCACCGTGGGAGTCGCCTGACTATGTTAAAAGGAAGCAGAATCAAAGTTTCAGCTCTGTTAGGATGGTCACACAGTATAGAGGATAATGTTGCATAGTCTATATAATGTTGTACAGATCTAATAGTTTAATCTTAATTTTCACTGAGGGTACATTTGGGGAGTTATTCTTCAGTATTCATTTATTTGCTGTGAGTAGACCAACTTCTGTTGTGTGCTAATGCGGCTGCTCTGAATGTATCAAAGTGTATTTTATCTTGTATAATTTTATTCAAGCGTTTCTTTGAAGCTACTGAAGGAACAAAATCATCTTTATATATTTGGGATCTCCACTAGAGTTTGAAAAAGAGTTTGATTAACATTTGGCTGCAGAATATGAGTTCATATTGTCTGTACAAACAGTGGATCTGTAGGATTTATTCCAAATATTCAAAAGTGATTATTACTTCATTCTGTGTAAATAATGATTAACACTACAAATGTTTCACATTTCAGACTTGCTGCCTACTTTGACACTAGGGCTTTGAAATACTTATATTTCATGATTGTCATGTCTTTATATATTGTTATTATCAGTGCTAATCTTTTACTCATTGTGGTTATCTGTATGAACAGAAGTTTACATGAACCTATGTACATTTTTCTGTGCAGCCTGTTTATGAATGAACTGTATGGTAGTACAGGGTTGTTTCCATTCCTTCTGCAGCAGATACTTTCTGACGTTCACACTGTTTCTGCTTCATTTTGTTTCCTGCAGATTTTCTGTGTTTATACATATGCAAGTGTACAATTCAGTAATTTAGCCGTCATGTCTTATGACAGATATCTTGCTATCTGTTGTCCTCTACAATATAACACACATATGACTTTTAACAAGGTTGCCATTCTTATTGCATGTACATGGTTCTATCCATTTCTTGCTATTTTCATTTTGATATCTTTGAGTGTCCCTTTACAGCTGTGTGGGAACATCATTAACAAAGTTTACTGTGACAATTACTCCATAGTTAAACTGGCCTGCTCTGACACCAGAATCAATAATATCTATGGACTTGCTTACACTTTTACAACAATTATTCTTGTACTTTTAATTCTCTACACGTATATAAAGATCCTTAAAGTTTGTTTTTCTGGTTCTAAACAGACCAGACAAAAAGCTGTCAGTACCTGCACACCTCACCTCGCTTCTCTGCTCAACTTTTCTTTTGGTTGTTTCTTTGAAATTGTTCAGAACAGATTTGATATGAAACATGTTCCAAATATGTTACGTATTTTTTTCTCATTATATTGGCTTACGTGTCAGCCGCTCTTCAATCCTGTAATGTACGGACTGAATCTAACCCAGATCCGCATTAGATTTCAAAGCACTGTGTTTAGGAAAATGTGACTTTTTACACTCTATCCGATTCTCTCTCACTTTTAACACTTCATATTTAATATTATTTGTCTGTACTTCATCTAATTTAATCATCTCTTTCTTCTATATTCTGGTTCAGCTATTTACTGTGTTAAGACGAAACCTTTGAATTGCACATCTGTTCAGAGGGAATCTCTTTGTTTGCTCTTTGAGATTTCCCCTTTTTTCCAGCGAAAGACTTCTAAAGGTGTCATTTGTTGTACACCTGTGACGTGTAATGAGTAAAGTGTACTGCATTTCCTCAGCTTCAAAATTATTAAATATCTGGGGGGGAAAAAGCAAGTAGACACTGCAACCATAGTGTCATTAGTTATGATGTGTTTTATTAATGTGAATATTATCAGATTTAAAGATAAATACATACATACAGCAGCTAACAAACTGAGCTAACATGAGCTACCAGCAGCTACAGTTGTCAGCAGTTTACTTCACTGTCCATCATAAACTCTGTAAATCACAGAGAGTTGAGGCGGAGCAGCCGGAGGACATCAGAGGGAAAACCAGAAAACATTTTCTCCATAAATATGATCCAGTTTCACCAAAATCAGTGAAATAGTTGGTGGTGTGTGACTTAATGGGGGAAAAAAAGCATTACATACTTCTCTACTAACCTTTGATGAATAAATTATCCACAAGTACAATAAAGTTGTCTAAACTAAATGAATGAGACAAATACTATACGATCAAATAAAAAAACACTGGTGCATGCTTAGAGCCCTGATATTATTTTAAATCATTAAGATAAGATAGACTTTAATGATCCCACATCGGGGAAATTCATTTGTCACAGCAGCTCACATACACAAGGTTGATAATAAATTACTCACAAGTAAGAAATAGAAAAATGGATGTTTGGTAGGCGAATTGTAGGGGGTCTAGGTTTGGGCTCAGAGGTTTGAGGTGACTCTCTTCATGGTCTTCAGGTGTGAAGTCAAGGCGACAGGTCTGAAGCGGTTGCGTTCCCAGGGGTGTTTAGTTTTTGGTACTGGAACCACACAAGGTTTTCCACAGGACCAGAACTCTGCCCAGACTGAGGCTCAGGTTGAAAATGTGCAAAACAACCTTAGAGAGCTGATCTGTCTTCTAGCAGTCTGGAACTGATGCCATCTGGTTTGTGGTCTTCCTCGCCTTGATTACAACTGGTCGGCTGTTATGGAGACACTGAGGACGGGGGCTGGTGGTAGTCCCTGTTGAGGTGTGGAGTGGAGGGCGGTGTTGATGTCCCGGATGTCCTGGGGTAAGAGGAGGGGGAGGGGACATTCAATGGCCATAAACAGACTTGTTGAGACACTGATAGATCTGTGCTCGGGTGGGTGAGGGAGGGAGGGTGAGCAGAGTCAAACAAATTGATCACGAAGCTCGCTGCCGCTGAAACATCAGCCGAGGGTGTGATGTAAACAGTTATCGCGACAAAAACTCCCTCAGCAGGTAATATGGCCGAATGCCAACATCTAACAGCTCAGTGTCTCTTGTACAGAGTTGCTCCTTGTGTCCAGGGTTGCACATCTGTGATTCACAAACATTCATAATCCTCCACCCTTCCTCCTTTGCTCTCCTGTCCGCTCTCACAGGTTGAAAGCCGTCCAGAGTTACCAGCAAGTCCAAAGTGAGTTAATTCAGCCTCGCCTCTGTGAGGAACATGATGCTCCACTCTTGATACTCACTCTGTAGCCTGGTTAGCTCCTCCATCTTATTGGGGAGTGATCTTACGTTCCCCCATGATAATAGATGTTACAGATTTGAAAAGGTCACCTGATTTGTTCATGAAGCAGTCCATACAGCAGAAAGGCAATCTCCACAGTTCAAAGAACAAAAAATACTAAAAAACACAGAAGTGTTCAGAGCTATGTTAACTGCCTGCCAACCACACAGTGCAACAACAACAAATGTGTGAACTCATATGTTCATAAAGAGTATAGATAAAACAGTTTTTCACTTGAATCCATGCAGTGGACTGAGTAACAAAGCAATAACAACAACTACAACAGAGGGAACAAAGAAAAAAGAGCTGAACATGTGAACCTTTGTCAGTTTATTTGTTTCTGAGGATGGGTCCTCTAACACCATATTATGTCATCTGATAGCTATAAGACAGATGGGTGTTTTCCAAAAGCTAATGAGTGGGAATGGTACTTCACACAGTCAGATGCACTGGTGTGAAAAACAATAGTTTAGTGATAACTTCTGTATTTTTGGGCCCTGAGACTCGGAAGAGTCCAGCCTTTAGAGGTCCGGAGGTTGATTGCTAGTCAGAATTCAGAAAGTAAAGAATGCTTGTAAACATGATGGGTCATATTCAGCAGGTCATTCTCTAACAGGTTATGAGTGTACTGTACGTAATTACTGAGGATGTCATCGGAAAACTTTTACACAGCAATTAAAAATACACTTAACAGATAAAAGATAAGAGCTAGTCACTAGAAATCTGCAGTTTGTCTCTTTACCTGTGCAGCTCTGTAACTAGTCAAAGAACTCTGCTCATATATTAATGACCATCATAATGTGACATTTAACCATAAGGTCACTCTGCTGCTGACAGCACACAAGACACAAAGCTTTCAGTACCTGCACACCTCACTGTGTTTCCATCCTTTTCTTTTGGGATTAGCTTTGAAATTGTACAAAGCAGGTTTAATGTGCATGATTTACCCAATATGATCCAAATATTTTTATCATACTTTCTTACATGTCAGGCATTTGTCAACCTTGTAACATACGGCCCGAATCTTTCCAAAATCTGCATCATATGTAAAAGTCTAGTCTTGTCTTTTAACAGTTATCTAACAATGTATTTAATGTAAGCAGGATTGTAGTATTAATGTATATCTGTGAAGTGCATTGACTCATTTTATTTTTCAAAATCTGTTTTGCCTTTGTAAACTTGGAGACATGCCGTCCACAATGATGAAGCTGTACACAAACAGTAGTGTGTTTAAAGGTTTCTAAATATATGACAAATTAAGATACACCGAATTGATCCCGTGTTGGGGAAATTGACCTCTGAACCTGCTAAGAGCACTTCTAATCAACATATACAATAAGCAACACATTTGTCTGAGACACTGTCAGAGTGATGGTCACAAAGCTTTGACTCAAGACCAAACTGCCTTTAACTGCAAATTTAGAGAGTAATGATGCAACTGCTGCAGACTAAGACAAGTCACAATGAGTCACGAGCCACTTCAATGCACAGATCACAGAGTTATCTATCTATGGTATGTAATTACTGAACAACAAATTCAGGGCCAGGTAGTATTCCAGCACAGAAACCTGTACATCGTACTTACACTTAAAGAAGTGAGGGCCTTTAGTTTGGAGAATGTTTTTGTATTGATTCCATTGTCTGTTTCCATTGGCAACTAGGCCAACACCTGACTGTGGTCACATCTAAACTTTCTCTGCAGTATTGTTAATGCAATCCCTGCCTTGACCAGGATGCCCAATGACAGTATACACGAGCTGCATCAGTATCAGTCTCTATCTAGTGTTTTATTCAACTTTGACTCCAGAGGGGTATTGCACAAAACTAGAATGAAGAAATCCAGGATAACTGAGCAAGCGCGGCTTGATCTAGCCTGCTCGGCGCATCCTGGCTTAATTGGTTGCACATTTGCCGAGCCAGGATGAAAAGGCGCGGCTATGTTAAGCCAGGTGAAGATAGCTGGGATCAGTGCGTGTTCACGGCATACTTAAATAGACCTCGCGATCGCTCACAGAATCACCGTCATACGAACAACAGCTCCTGATGGAGTTCTATGAAGAGGTGAAAGATGCCATAAGAAAAAAAGGCAATACCAATGTCATACTTAAAGAACGCGAGAAAGCCTGGCAGACAATAGTGGACCGGCTTAATGCGTACGTAGTCCAAAACTGTACATTTAATAAACAGTGCTCCACTGGAACTTTCATAATTAGGCTACAATTAAAGGAGTTACAGTACTTTTCAAGTCCACTAATCAACTGTTGTACACTTTACTTTAAAAGTGGCAAGTAGGAGCGGCGTTTAGCTCAGTTGGTAGAGCAGCCGCCCCGTGTACAAAGGCTCAGTCCTTGCTGCGGAAGCCCAGGGTTCGAATCTGACCTGTGGCTCTTTTCCGCATGTCAATCCCCATCCCTCTCTCCCTACATTCCTGTCACTCTTCAGCTGTCTCTGTCAAAAAATAAAAGCTTGAAAAGGCCAAAAAAACTATCTTTAATTTTTTTTTTTTTTTTTTAAAGTGGCAAGTAGAGGTGCATGTTACTCTGTAGAGCATAATTAAGTGCAAACAATTATCCACAATGTGTGTAATTTAATCTATTTTTCTCATGTTATGTTTTTATCTATTTTATCTTTCTATCCTTCAAACAAACTGGAGTCGTGCACTGAGCCAGGCCACTTTCTAAACTGCTGATAAAGCAGTCAGCAGATCACAGATCATCTGAAATGTTAAGTTGTAACCTATTAAGGTCATTAAATGCACAGAATTAATTTATGTAGGTCATAATAACCACAAATCACTCATTCATTTAAATCTTTACACATACTGGATATTATTTATTTTTCCCCCCATTTTTTTAGACTCAATATTTACAAGTTTGGTTTAGTAAAAGAATTTTATTTTATTTTATTTATTTTTTTAGGTGTGCTGGTGAATTTATCCTGATCTTATTCCTAAAATTCCTGCTGCATGATTTAACAGAGAATACATATATCATATAGTGACTCTTCCATCGCTGTTTGGTTTGGATCGGCCACCAAACAGGACAAGAACAGAGTGAATATATATATATATGTGTGTGTGTGTGTGTGTGTGTGTGTATATATATGTATATATATATGTATATACATATATTAGTGCTGTCAAAAATATCGCGTTATTAACGCGTTAACGCAAAACAATTTTAACGGCGTTAATTTTTTTATCGCGAGATTAACGCTCTTTGTGACCTAGTGAACTTGTAGTTTTTTCATAAGCTGTGGCCACTGCTAGTAACGTTAGAAAAACTACAGGATCCAGCTGTAAACCGGAAGCAAAACAATAAGCGCACCGCACGCTACCGTATTGTGTGGATGTCGAGCTGAAATGGACGCTGCTAACAAAATTATGAATGGAAAAGTTCAGTTTTAAAACGTTGCAAGATGGGTCGTTAAGAAAAGGAAAGTATAAACCATGGTTTAACTGCACTATAGGCTGAGTCCTAGTTTACAATGATGTGCACTTTGTAATTTTATTTTGTATCACCCTGTTTTGAAGGTTGTTGAGGGGGCTGTTTTTGTGACTAGGTATTTATTTTTTTGTCATCTGTTTATTGATAGTGTTGCTTTGTTTGAGATTTTGCTTCAGACGTGAATGGCTGTAACACTACATGTTGTTGTTGTGGTTTGCAATAAAAAAACATTTGCACAAAGCAAGCCTATCCACTTTTCCATGTTGATAAGAGTATTAAAATGATAATTCAAGGGACATTTAGAATAGATAAAAATGTGCGATTAATTTGCGATTAATCGCGAGTTAACTATGACATTCATGAGATTAATCGCGATTAAATATTTTAATCGATTGACAGCACTAATATATATGTATATATATATATACAGATTTCATTGAAAACATCTTTGCAACTTCATCAGCTGTGTTTTGTAATCTCAATTACTGCAATAAAACATATTTATGAAACCTCTGACAGCAATTTGACAAGCAGTCGTCATTAGCATAGCAATATAACACTTGGCCTGAGTAATAATACTACCACTTAAATCAATACAAAAAGACTGTTGCAATTACAAACAGCCAACAGATTTAAATGAAATGAGAAATGACTATATATGTAATATTTTACTTAATATTTTATTATTTTTTTTATTTTCTATAATTAAAATGATGCAACATACTTAGAAAAACCATGGACATGCTGTGAAACACATTAATTTCTCACAGGATTGACGGTGGAAATACAGGTGAATCACCAGGATTAATCTTAGCCTGGCTGTTAGCCTGGTCTGGAGCAGGCTAGCTGCAGAGAATAAATCACCATAGTAACTTGGCCGGGTTAAGTTTGAGCTGCTTTCATGCAACCGACTTGAGGCTAAATTCAGCCAGGATAACCAACATATCCCGGCTTAATCCCTTATCTTGGTTTTGTGCAATACCCCTGTTACGACCCTAGGGGTCATAATTTGTATTCAGTTTTGTTAGTTTTCTGTCTGTGCTGTGTTATCCCTCCCTATCAAGGGGGGGAGCTGTATACTTTGTGTCTCCAAATGTACCTGTTCAGGTGGAGGCTGCTGATTGGAGGAAATCCTGGAGGCTGCTGATTGGGGGTAACCCAAATGGCAGAACATTCAAAAGTGGAGCCGGCAGCAGACTTTGGCTCTCTCTCGCACCTCCGATCCGATCTGTGCGGCAATAGCTGATGTTGCTTGTGTTGACGAGATTTTGGATCTCATTTGTAAATAGTGTATATACCGTGCAGTCCAGTTTTTGGTAGGGGTGAGTAGCCTTTTTCTTTGTGATACCGTTTTCTCCTGTTTTTGGTTAGGGAGGGAGGTAAGAACCCTGTTTTTCTGTTGACTTTTATTTTGGAGTATAGGCAAGCGAGATTTAAACCCAGCTTGTTTTGTTTATTATTTTAGGCTATGCTCACCCTGAAGCCTTTAATTTCGTTTGGGTAAATAAATTCCCTTTATTTTGGACTGCATCCTTCGTGTTTTGTGATTTATTCTTGAAAGTGGGGAGGGGAGAGAGATCAACATGTCATGTTTCGGTGTTCCCTAGGCCGGGGCGTATCAGCATAACAGCAGACATAGCAACATCGACCTTTCATCATGAGGTCACTCTGCTGCTGTGGGTGTCCTCCCTCTTGAATTTAAAAGAAGTCTCTGCAAAGTTTCAGCTCAGTTAGGAGGGAGTCACAGTATGACTACAGCAGGTCAACAGGTCAAAATGGTAGTTTGTTCCACAGAAGAGGAGCTTGATAGCTGAAAGCTCTGCCTCCCAGTCTACTTTTGGAAATTATAGGAACCACAAGGAACCCAGCATTCTGAGAGCGCAGTGTTCTAGAGGGGTAGTAAGGTACTATGAGCTCTTTTAGATATGATGGTGCCTGACCATGAAGAGCTTTGTATGTAAGGAGAAGAATTTTAAATTCTATTCTAGATTTAACAGGTAGCCAATGCAAGGAAGCCAAAATGGGAGAGATGTGATCTCTGATCTTGGTTCCTGTCAGAACACGTGCAGCAGCATTCTGAATTAGCTGCAAAGTCCTAAGAGACTTATTGGAGCAGCCTGATAACAAAGAGTTACAATAGTCCAGCCTAGAAGTAACAAATGCGTGGACTAGTTTTTCTGCATCCGCTTGAGATACAATGCGTCTGATTTTGGCAATGTTACGTAAGTGGAAGAATGCAGTCCTGGAAATTTGTTTTATGTGGACATTAAAGGACAAATCCTGATCAAAAACAACTCCAAGATTCTTTACGGTGGAGCTGGAGGCCAGGGTGATCCCATCTAAAGTAACTAAGTCTCTAGAAAGAGAGTTTCTGATGTTTTTGGGTCCAATTACAAGAACTTCAGTTTTGTCTGAATTTAACATCAGAAAATTGTAGGTCATCCAACTTTTTATATCTTTAAGGCATGCTTGGAGTTTAGTTAACTGATTGGTTTCATCAGGCTTGATCGATAAATATAACTGGGTGTCGTCGGCATAACAATGAAAATTAACGGAGTGATTCCTAATAATGTTCCCTAGAGGAAGCATATATAAACTGCCCACCTTACCGGAGAATCGATCCGGTCGAGCCAGGGGGGCAGCTGGAGCAACAGAGACCACCAGTATGGAGCGGGAATAGAAGCAGCGGGGGTTGTCGCTGGAGGTGGAAGTATGGAGAGGCCCTCCAGCCGAGTCACCAACTGTTGGATCTGGGCCCTCAGTTGGCCTACGTCATTCCTGACCGAGGCCTGGAAACTCTGTTGGTGGTCCTTGAGTTTGTTGACCACCACACAGACATCTGAGAGTTGTTCCTCCTGATGATGAATCCCGGTCCCCTGGGCCGGACAGCGGCGTGCACGGACTCCGAGTCTGCTGAGTCCATGGCTGGCCAGATTGTTCTATTACATGGCACGGATACAGGACTCAACTGCAGGACTCGGGAGGCAGATACCGGAGGTAACCAGTCTTTAATCACAGGCAAAGGTTCGGTACACGGGAGTTCAATCAGGTAAAGCAGGTAAACAATCCAAAGGGGTAAGGCAAAAGCAGGGTCCAAAAACAGGCAAGGGTCGAAACCAAAAACACACTAGAAAACGCTGGAAAGTAGGATGCATGTCTTGTCTCTCTTTAACTGCTTTCAGGTGGCTGACGTGAAACGTAGGATGGACCCTCATGGACCTGGGGAGCCGAAGACGAACTGCAGCGGGGTTGATGACTTTGGAGACGGGGAAGGGTCCCACAAACCGAGGGGCCAGTTTACGGCTCTCCACCCTCAGTGGCAGGTCCCGAGTTGACAGCCAAACCTGATCTCCTGGTCGATGTGAAGGAGCTGTCATCCAGCACCGATCTGCTGCTTTCTTGCTCCGAGCAGCGCTACGGAGCAGTATGTGGCGGACCCCAGTCCAGATTTTCCTGCAGCGGCGAATGAGTACCTGGGCAGATGGTACCCCCACCTCCTCCTCAGACTCTGGGAACAATGGAGGCTGGTACCTGTATGCACACTGGAAGGGAGAGAGACCAGAAGAGAAACTGGGAAGTGTGTTGTGCGCATACTCCACCCAAATGGGGTGCTTGCTCCATGATCTCTGGTTCTGGGAGACGAGGCAACGAAGACCCATTTCCAGCTCCTGATTGAGTCTCTCGGTCTGTCCATTAGACTCGGGGGAACCCAGAGGACAGGCTGACAGTGGCTCCTATGAGGGTGCAGAAGGCCTTCCAGAACCAAGATACAAACTGTGGACCGTGATCCGACACCACGTCCTTGGGGAAACGAAGACGACATATGAAGACGACAGACATGATACAACAGGACCTCTGCCGTTTCTTTGGCAGAGGGCAGCTTGGACAGAGGCACAAAGTGTACCATCTTGGAGAATCTGTCAACAATTGTGAGGATGGTAGTGTTACCATCAGATGGGGGCAAACCTGTGACAAAGTCCAAAGAGATGTCGGACCAGGGACGATGGGGCACCAGGAGGGGTTGCAGAAGACCCGCTGGAGGTTGCCGGGAGACCTTGTTCCTCGCACAGACAGGGCAGGCGGCCACATATTCCCCCACCTCCTTCTCCATCGCCGACCACCAGAAGCGCTGCTTGATTATGAAGATAGTCCGAGCAGTCCCCGGATGGCAGGCGACTCGTGAGGTGTGAGCCCAGTGGATCACCTGTGGATGCAAGGAGACAGACACAAAGAGACGATTTTGTGGACACCCTGCCGGGGCAGGGGTGTTGGCAGAGGCTTCCTTCACTCTCTTTTCAATAGCCCATGTGACCGCTCCCACCACACAGGAGGAAGGGAGAATTGTGGAGGGAGTCTTAGGGCTGGGGTCAGGATCAAACATCCTGGAAAGGGCGTCAGGTTTGGTATTCTTAGAACCCGGGCGGTACGATAGGGTGAAGTTGAATCTGTTGAAGAAGAGTGCCCACCTGACTTGCCTGGAGTTGAGGCGCTTCGCTGTTCTGCTGTACTCCAGATTCTTGTGATCGGTCCACACCAGAAACAGTTGCTCAGCTCCCTCCAGCCAGTGCCGCCACTCCTCCAAAGCCACCTTCATGGCCAACAGTTCCCGATCACCCACATCATAATTCCTCTCCGCTAGGGAAAGTTTCAGGGAGAGAAAGGCACAAGGATGGAGCTTGCCATCGGAAGGTGACCGCTGGAAGAGCACTGCCCTGATACCCAGATCTAAGGCGTCCACTTCCACTATGCACTGGAGATGAGGGTCAGGAAGGGCAAGAACTGGAGCTGAAGTAAACCTGTCTTTTAGCCTTTGAAAGGCAGACTCAGCCTGGGGGGACCACTGAAACTTAGCATGAAGAGAGGTTAGTGCATGCAAGGGTGCTGCCACAGTGCTAAAGTTTCTAATGAACTTCCTGTAAAAGTTTGCAATCCCCAGAAAACACTGCACCATCTTGCGATTAGTAGGGGTAGGCCCCTCGGCTACAGCACTAACCTTCTCTGGGTCCATCTGGATGTGGTTTGTGGAAACGATGAACCAGAGGAAGGAGACCGAAGTCACATGGAACTCACACTTTTCAGCCTTCACGAACAACTTGTGATCGAGAAGGCGCTGCAGTACTGGCCGCACATGCTGGATGTGCATTGTCTCATCCGGAGAAAAAAATCAGGATGTCGTCCAGGTACACAGAGACATAATGATTTAGCATGTCCACAGGACGTCATTGACCAAGGCCTGGAAGACAGCTGGGGGCATCAGTTAGTCCAAAAGGCATGACGAGATACTCATAGTGTCCACAAGGGGTATTAAATGCTGTCTTCCACTCATCCCCCTCCCTGATCCTCACTCGGTGATAGGCGTTTCTAAGATCCAGCTTGGAGAAAATCTTAGCACCCTTCAAAAGTTCAAATGCTGAGGAGATTAAAGGGAGAGGGTACCTGTTCTTTATGGTGATGTCGTTTAGGCCGCGATAATGGATGCAGGGTCGGAGGGACTTATCCTTCTTCTCCACGAAAAAGAAGCCGGCGCCAGCAGGGGAGGAAGATGGGCGGATGATACCGGCCTTCAACGAGGAGTCAATGTACTGCCGCATGGCCTCCCTCTCTGGTAGGGAGAGGGAATACAGCCGACCCTTGGGTGGAGAGGTCCCCGGAAGGAGATTGATGCAGCAGTCATATGAACGGTGAGGTGGTAGAGACATGGCCCAAGTCTTGTTGAATACTTTGTGCTGGTCGTGGTAACGGGGGAACGCCGGTCAGGTCAGGAGGCTCACTGTGGGCATGACAGGGCGAGGGGGAGACATCTGGCGCAGAAGCATCGGAACCAACCACAGACTTGACAGTACAGACAGACGGAGGACAAGTGAGAAAACAATCTTTTCCCCATTTCAACACCTTGCCCGTGGACCAATCAATATGGGGATTGTGCTTAATAAGCCAAGGTAACCCCAAAATTAGCGGGTGCAGAGACGATTGGAAGATATGAAAGCTGATGAGTTCAGAATGATTACCATTTATGTCGAGCCGGACAGGTTGAGTGCGGTGAGACACCCGGCACAGAAGGCGACCATTGAGTGCAGTGGTTTCCAGAGGCTTGGATCCATGAGATTATCCTCCGCCCCGGAATCCACCAATGCTGGGTGAACAGCCCTCTGCTTCGATGTGACAAGTTCGGTGGACAGGAGAGGTCGGAAGAGATCGTTAGAAGACGTGGTTTGGCTCACCAGTGCTCTCCTCACCGGTTAGCCAGGAATGGCGTCGTCTGCCCTCTCTGCCCGGGAGGGACCACTGCAGGCCGGCCCCTATCCTTCTCCCTCTCCACCAGTCTATTATCTGTGCGAATGGCGAGAGCGATAAGCGAGTCCAGGTCGGAGGGGAGGTCAAGAGGGACGAGAAGGTCTTTAATGGAGGCGGAGAGACCATGAAGGAAAGCGTCAAACAGCGAGGCCGAGTTCCACCTGCTGTCAGACGCTAATGTGCGGAACTCAATGGCGTAGTCCGCTACGCGACGTCTGCCCTGCCTAAGCGACATCAGAGCCTGGGCCGCCTCATGACTGGGAGCAGTGGAGTCAAAAATCTTGCTCAGAGAGTCCATGAACCCACTCAGGGAGTAGCAGATGGGAGAGTCCCATGTCCATTCTGCTGTGGCCCAGGCCTCCGCTCTGCCAGACAGATGAGTGATTATAAAGGCCACCTTAGCTCGCTCGGTGGGGAAACTCCCGGCGTGTAGCTCAAAGTGAAGCCCACACTGGACCAGAAATGGTCGACACTTGCCCACCTCACCGGAGAATCGATCCGGTCGAGCAGGAGCCGGAGTAGAAGCAGCGGGGGTTGTCGCTAGAGGTGGAAGTACGGAGAGGCCCTCCAGCCGAGTCACCAACTGTTGGATCTGGGCCCTCAGTTGGCCTACCTCATTCCCGACCGAGGCCTGGAAACTCTGTTGGTGGTCTTTGAGTTCGTTGACCAACACACAGACAGCTGAGAGTTGTTCCTCCTGATGATGAATCCGGGTCCCCTGGGCCCGGACAGCAGCGTGCACGGACTCCGAGTCTGCTGAGTCCATGGCTGGCCAGATTGTTCTATTACACGGCACGGATACAGGACTCAACTGCAGGACTCGGGAGGCAGATACAGGAGGTAACCAGTCTTTAATCACAGGCAAAGGTTCAGTACACGGGAGTTCAGTCAGGTAAGGCAGGCAAACAATCCAAAGGGGTAAGGCAAAAGCAGGGTCCAAAAACAGGCAAGGGTCGAAACCAAAAAGCACACTAGAAAAATGCTGGAAAGTAGGATGCATGTTACACTAACAATCTGGCACTGGGGAAGGGGAAACAAAGGGTTTAAATACACAGGTGAAGGTGATTAGGGGCGTGACAGACACAATGCAGGAAACTGGGAGACTTGAGTAGGCGGAGAGGGGACTGACTGTGACAGAAATATGAACAAACAAACAAAACAAGAAAACAAAACAAAGTTCTTTTTTCAACAGAGACGCATCTCAGGGCAAATTTTATCCACACCTGGTGCCAACTTGGTGATGCCTGAGATATGGCTGAGGCTTCGCCCGAGTTCTCAAGATCTGCCTCCTCCACAGAGGGCTTGTTGGTTAGGTCCAGGACCTCCTAATAGTGCTCTTTCCCTGCCTGAAAGATAAAATGGCATCAATGCAGAGACCCCACAGAGGCCAGTGGGTATCCATCCTGTTATAAAAATTAGGATTACACTGGGGTTCAGATGTTCTAATTCATATGGTATGTGTTTTAACTTGTTCTTTACATGTCTTGGGCACTTCTCTTATCTGCTTTATGGTTTACTGAGGCTGGCAGGGTAAGATAGAGTTCAACTATAAATTACTAGTGATGGTTTAAGGATAAGGAAGACAGGTAGACAAGAACCAGTCCTGTTCGTTAGGGAGTAGAGAACCAGGCAATGACGTTATGATGTTATTTGTAGCAGTGGGGAGGTGTCCGAGACAGCCCAGTAAAAAAATGTATAAGAACCAACTGTTAGAGCTCCTCAGGGAGCCTTTTCTCTGTAACCCCTCTTGTGCGTTGCACTGTTAAACGCTCCTTCTTGTACAAGGATAATAAATTCAACTTAAACTTTAATACTTTGAATCCAGTCTTCCTTATTGAAGGGTCCTTCTCTTAAAAAATTCCCATAACACATCCTATCTATTATTCTTTGACTCCAGAATAACAGCAGCCATAGCAACATTGTCCAACTCCTCCTGGGAGATATTCGTGAAATACTGCTGACATTAATTAAACATAATGTGACCTTTCATCATGAGGTCACTCTGCTGCTGTGGGTGTCCTCCCTCTTGAACTTAAAAGAAGTCCCTGCAACGTTTCAGCTCAGTTAGGAGGGAGTCACAGTAAGACTACAGCAGGTCAACAGGTGAATGATCAGATTCACTGGTCTAAAGGTTTGTTATTTCACACCTAAATATTGTCTTCACTTTGAAAAGGACATTGTGCCTTGAGGATATTTGTATATTTTTATATATTTCATGTTTGAGCTGCACATTGTGTTCAAACAGAATTCAATAATTATTGTTGTGTCTCCACAGTAGAGTTGTGATAATCCAAACAGAGGATCATGATAAACTCTACACAGGTTTTGTATTTCACACTCAGTGCTTACTTTGACACTGGGCTGTTCAAATACTTATATTTTATAATTACTATGTCTATATACATTTGTATTGTTCTTACCAATGTTTTACTCATTGTGGTTATCTGCATGAACAGAAGTTTACATGAACCTATGTACATTTTTCTGTGCAGCCTGTTTATGAATGAACTGTATGTTAGTACAGGGTTGTTTCCATTCCTTCTGCAGCAGATTCTCTCTGACGTTCACACTGTTTCTGCTCCATTTTGTTACCTGCAGATTTTCTGTTTACACTCTTATGGATGTGTAGAATTTGTAAATTTAGCTGTCATGTCTTATGACAGATATCTTGCTATCTGTTATCCTCTACAATATAACACATGTATGACATCTATTAAGATTGCCATGCTAATCACTCTAACATGGTTATACCCTTTGCTGATAAATGTGATTATGACATCACTAAGATCATCTTTACAGCTGTGTGGGAACATTATTAACAAAATATACTGTGACAACTACCCAATTGTCAGGCTGGCATGCTCTGACACAACTATAATTAACATATATGGACTCGTTGCCACTTTCTGTACAGTCTGTGTTCCTTTAACTTTAATCTTTTTCACTTACTTGAAGATTTTCAGAATTTGTTTTTCTGGTTCTAAACAGACGAGACAAAAAGCTTTCAGTACCTGCACACCTCACCTCACTTCCATCTTGAACTTTTCTCTTGGTGTTAGCTTTGAAATTGTACAAAGCAGGTTTAATATGAACAGATTACCCAGTATGTTACGCATTTTCTTGTCATTATACTTTCTTACATGTCAGCCACTCTTCAACCCTGTAATGTACGGCCTGAATCTGTCCAAAATACGTGTCACATGTAAAAGTCTGATTACAAATGTTCAACATTCATATTAACAGTTATCTAAAAACTTGAAAAGCCTGTTTTGTTTAATGTAAGCAGATGTGTAGTATTTGTGTGCTATAAATAAAAATAAAGTGCATTTACTCATACTTTGTTTTCTGCCTGATTTACTTTTGTAAAGACACAGACCGTCTACAATGATTTTGATGAAGATCAAGCCAAAAACTCTTCATAACAGACCAATGCCGTGAAATAAAAACTCATAGAATAAAGATGCAACTGCTGCAGGTTGAGACAAAAATCAGATTTCTGTCATGAGCCAGTTCAATGCACAGATCACAGGGTTAACTCTCTATGGTATTGTCGTGTCTTTTCCATGGCTGCCGAAGTCGGTCTATGGATGCTTGAAAAGAAAACAGCCGCAACTCATCTTGACTTGAATAATTAGGACTTTATTCAAAGAAACAAGTGAGTTTGAGATGCATCTCCTGATCGGATCCCTTCCGAATCTCCATGCCGAATTGCTGATCCAAATTGTTGTACCCCTCTTCTCCTGGGCTAGGTCTTATACTCACAGGAAAAACATGAATAAACATTCTGAAAATGTCCTTTTAAGGAACCAACTTCCGTCATTGTCTTTCGTAACTTACTTTACCACATCTGTTTCATTACCAAGAGAGAGATGGCCAAAGGTCATCTCACAAACCCTATAACCCAGAGTGAGAAAGGTATGAAGTTCCGCAGAACCGCACACTGTCCTCCCAAGAGAGATCGTAAATACTATAAAATGTTTATTCTTCATGCAGAGAGAGGTCGTAAATACTAACTAATATTTAGGCTTCATGAAGAGAGAGGTTATTGCAAGTTCTTACAAATATGCACTTCATATGCACTTCATATTCAGCTATAATCTTAGGAGAGATCAATGAAATACTATGGACGGCTTATAAGAAAATATACCACATTCCCCCCTCTGCGGCTTTCCAAATTCGCGGCAGAGAAACACAAAGCTGAACTCAAAGCCTATAAATTGTCATCAAATTTCTTCTCACTTGTTTAACTCCAACAAAGTCCCTTTTTCCCCATGATCAATTTTAATTTCTGATACACACTACAATTTAAGTCAACTAATTTAGTATTTACCCTTACAGTAAATCCTATGTGCACATTATTTCAATTACTTTTAGACTAGGTAAACTATTCAATTGTCCTAATAAGGTCAAATTTATGGGCTAATCCCTCCCAACTGGCAGAGCTCTTCCAGGACGACAGTTGTCCACTTCGCATCACCTCACCACAGGGGTCCCCCAGGGCTCAGTGCTGGGGCCCCTTCTATTTGCTATCTACACCACCTCCTTGGGTCCAATTATCCGCTCACATGGCTTTTCCTATCACTGCTATGCAGATGACACTCAGCTGTATCTGTCATTTCCTCCTGAGGATCTCTGCACGGGTCTCCGATTGCCTCTCAGACATCGCCACGTGGATGAAGGCACATCACCTCCAGCTGAACCTCTCAAAAACTGAACTGCTGGTCCTCCCAGCCAAACCTACTACACACCACGACATCAACATCAACATTGACTACCTATGTCTGCCCCCACCAGGGTGGTGAGAAACTTAGGGGTTATGATCGATGACCAACTAACCTTTTCCAATCATGTCGCCTCAGTTGCCCGGTCTTGCCGCTTTGCACTTTACAACATCAGAAAAATCAGACCTTACTTAAAGCAACACGCCACTCAGCTCCTGACACAAGCTGTGTTCATCTCAAGACTAGACTACTGTAACGCCCTCCTGACGGGCCTCCCAGCCTGCACAGTGAAACCTCTTCAGATGATCCAGAACGTGGCGGCGCGCCTGGTCTACAACCAACCCAAAAGGTCACATGTCACCCCGCTGCTCATCGAGCTCCACTGGCTACCTGTTGCAGCCCGCATTAAATTCAAAGCGCTGATGCTCGCCTACAAAGTTGTCTCCGATACTGCACCAACCTACCTGAACGCCCTGGTACAGACATATGTTACCTCACGACCGCTGTGCTCCTCCAATGAGCGACGCCTGGCTCTGCCGCCTGTTCGCTCAAGGCAATCCAAACTTTTTTCGTTTGTTGTTCCCCGTTGGTGGAACGCACTACCAGTTCCTACCAGATCAGGGGCGTCCCTCTCTACCTTTAAAAATCTCCTGAAGACCTCCAGCTCTTCAGAGAGTACCTTCTCTCCTAGCACTACCTACAACTGGACATGAGAAAGCTACCCCTTTAAGAACTGTCATAGCACTTATTGTTGCACTAACACTTTCTTATCGCACTGTACCTTGATTGATTGTTTCCTTTCTCTGTAAGTCGCTTTGGATAAAAGCGTCTGCTAAATGACTAAATGTAAATGTGTGTGCATGTACCAATATGCCTTGTGTATGCATATGTGTGTGTTTTTTATTAATAATTCGCACTGACCTTTTGTGGAGCTGACGACGGCGGAGCGCAGGCAAACCCCCGGCGTACTAGACGTTCGGGATGTCCCTCTTCAAAGGCCCCACACAGGGTGGTCCACTCCACTTTAGGACTCTCGTGCAGTTATAGATAAAAGTAAAAAATAAACAAAACAGAACTTCAATGCCTTATTCAACACATTTGTTTCATATAAACAATTAGCTGATTCAACAGTGTATATTGATTAATTATTTATCTCAACTAAAGTAACCCTATCTGTTTGAAAAGACAGGTATTCAATATTTAAGTAATCACAATGTATATATTATATATATATATATATATATATATATATATATATATATATATATATATATATTATAAATCGTTTTTAAACATATTTGTGTATACATTCAAGCTAAAGACTTAATCAATCATCTTAACACAGAAACACTTTTAATCGCAGCATTAACTTTTTCCCTGTTTTTATCTGTCAACATACTGGATCATTTATAAATTTAGAGGATCTTGATCAAATAATTTTATGAAAAAACAACGGCTAGTAACAAATAGAAAACTTTATCGGGCTTCAATCTGCCCCCCCCTTTCAGATTTTGGTCTGCACGCTGCAGCACCAGAGGTGCAGGCAGGGAGTGACTTCTGTGTAATCTGTAGCTCTGCCTGACACTCACACATGCGCAGTTCAGTGTCAGGGTGATTCTCAAAGAGAGCAGAGCTGCTGCACTGAGGCGGGGCGGTTACAGCACTCCACTCCTTTCTAACAGACAAACCACATTTATGACACGAACAAACAGTAACACAGAACAAAAGTCACAAACCAACACAAAACATAGTCCTAATTTGAAGCTTCTTATTATTATTATTTTACTGTAATCTAATTTCTTCTCTTTTTTACTCTTGTAGGCTTTTAGGCTTTACTCTTTAATCTCTATTTTACTTCTTCACTTTATTTTACTCGTAGTCTGCGCAGACTTTCTCTTCTCTATTACTTCTTTATTACTTCTTTATCTTCACTTTATCGACAGCCTATTCCTTTCATGCACACTCGAGTTCTTCAGTGACTTACAGAAAGCGTCCCCCACATGCACTGTCACAGCCCGCTTGCATTACTCAGGAAATGTGTGTTTTTCATTCATTCCTCCTCATTCATTCTCAAGCAATTCTTTATGCTTAATTCAGTATGTAATTACAAAATAATGAATATAGGGCCAAGTAGTATTCCAGCATAGGAAAACAGTACATTGTAGAGAACAGGATCTAGGCACTTGAAGAAGTGAGGGCCTCTCATTTGAAGAATGATTTTGTATTACTTCCACTACCTCTTTAGTCCCATAGACCACTAGACCACCAGCTGACTGTGGTCCTGTCAAAACATCAGTTTTATGTTGGCGACACGCAAAACTGAAAAGGCGTGTCATCCCAGACAGCCCAACAATGTCTGAAGCCTTTCAGCCACAAAGTCGATCATCAATCTGCACCCTAACATGCTCTGGTACCATGTACACTTATGAACAACTCCAAGACGGCCAGGTACTCTGACCTGCTGTTTGGTGTATAAGAACAGACAACAGTCAGAACCTTCCCCACAGCAACTCGCAGTTACATGGAGGCGACCCTGTTGTTCTCCGGGAGAACTCAACACAGGGGACTTATGAGTATCCGCACGCCTGCCAAGCAGCTTGGTCCTTGGGCAACTCCGTAAACGGCGAGAGTTTAGTCGCTCTCCCAGTGTTATGTGTAGAGGTGAGCCCAACTATTTACAGCTGTTATCACTCGACCTCCTTCACCAGCTCTGGTTCCTTCCCCACCAGTGAGTTCCCCACCTTTGCCTGCAACTTAGCTGGCAAAGCACCTTTTCCAGCATTTTTTCTGGGACCGGCTGGACCGCAGGGGCCAAAGGTCTGATTCCCAATGCTCACCAGTGAGCTCGGCGACATTGTCCAGTTACTCCTGGGATGTATTCGTGAAATACTGCTGACATTAATTAAACATGAGCATCACAATGTGACCTTTCATCATGAGGTCACTCTGCTGCTGTGGGTGTCCTCCCTCTTGAACTTAAAAGAAGTCTCTGCAAAGTTTCAGCTCAGTTAGGAGGGAGTCACAGTATGACTACAGCAGGTCAACAGGTGAATGATCAGATTCACTCGTCTAAAGGTTTGTTATTTCACACCTAAATATTGTCTTCACTTTGAAAAGGACATGGTGCCTTTAGGGATGTATTTTACTGTTGTCTCCATGATCATGAATCTGTTCACTGTTTCTACTCTGACTTCTTGTTTGAGCTGCACATTGTGTTCAAACAGAATTCAATAACTATTGTTGTGTCTCCACAGTAGAGTTGTGATAATCCAAACAGAGGATCATGATAAACTCTACACAGGTTTTGTATTTCACACTCAGTGCTTACTTTGACACTGGGCTGTTCAAATACTTATTTTTTATAATTACTATGTCTATATACATTTGTATTGTCCTTACCAATGTTTTACTCGTTGTGGTTATCTGTATGAACAGAAGTTTACATGAACCTATGTACATTTTTCTGTGCAGCCTGTTTATGAATGAATTGTATGTTAGTACAGGGTTGTTTCCATTCCTTCTGCAGCAGATTCTCTCTGACATTCACACTGTTTCTGCTTCACTTTGTTTCCTGCAGATTTTCTGTTTACACTCTTACGGAGCTGTTGAATTTTTAAACTTAGCTGTCATGTCTTATGACAGATATCTTGCTATCTGTTATCCTCTACAATATAACACACGTATGACATCTACTAAGATTGCCAAACTGATTGCTCTAACATGGTTATACTCTTTGCTGATAAATGTGATTATGATATCACTAAGTTCATCTTTACAGCTGTGTGGGAACATTATTAACAAAGTGTACTGTGATAACTTCCCGATTGTCAGGCTGGCATGCTCTGACACAACTATAATTAACATATATGGACTCACTGGCACTTTTTGTATAGTCTGTGTTCCTTTAACTTTAATCTTTTTCACTTACTTGAAGATTTTCAGAATTTGTTTTTCTGGTTCTAAACAGACGAGACAAAAAGCTTTCAGTACCTGCACACCTCACCTCGCTTCCATCTTGAACTTTTCTCTTGGAGCTAGCTTTGAAATTGTACAGAGCAGGTTTAACATGAACAGATTACCCAGTATGTTACGCATTTTCTTGTCATTATACTTTCTTACATGTCAGCCACTCTTCAACCCTGTAATGTACGGCCTGAATCTGTCCAAAATCCGTGTCACGTGTAAAAATCTGATTACAAGTGTGCCTCATTTATATTAACATCTATTTAACAATTTTATCTAACAACATTTTATTTAATGTCACCAGACTTGTGGTATTTTAATGTATATCTGTGAATTCTGCTATAAATAAAATTAAACTGCATTTACACATTTTGTTTCTCAACCTGTTTTCCTTATCACGTGAAGTCACCGTCAAATGTCGACAACACTAATGGTAATAATAATAATAATAATAATAAAGATTTACATAAACAGTATTGGTACCAAGTTGTGTCAATATAAGAGATCAGTGTCAGCCATAAAGTTTTCATGAGAAGTTGCTATCTTGAAATGAAAATTCATAGAATAATGATGAAACTGCTGCAGACTGAGACAAAGTCAGATTTCTGTCAGATCACAGGGTTATCCATCTATGGTATGTAACTATGAAAAAATGTACATTGTACAGAGTGTGGGGGGGTACAGTATTTAGAGAATGATTTTGTGTGGCTTCCACTCACTCTTCATAGACAACTAGACAAACACCTGACTGTGGTGCCATCAAAACATCTATTTTCTGGATAGTCTAATTTCATTAAGCCTGCATTAATGTAATCCCATCTCTGCCCCAGCTACTATATACTATATAGGAGTTGCAAACTAGCTTCAAAATTTCGGAGAGAAAATGGCATCAATCCAGAGATTCCTTTGAATACTGAGAGCGCTAAATTGCGGAAATACCAATTTCTACATAATGTTGCTTACAATAGAGAAATAATAAGTATTATCACCAATGTTTTTAATGATTTTCATTAGTACACACAATGTGCTTCAAATTCACATTGTGCCAGATAAATTAGTTAAACCTGTACAATTTATAACAAAAAAACAATGATGTGTTGACATCTGATGTTGTAGTGGGGAATGAGTGTTTAACTGGCCCTACACCTGGATGTAACCGTCTAACAAACAAGATTTCAAACAGAATGAGGCCATATTTATTCCTTCCTTCCTGACGAGGGTAGCATCTAATCTCTAACATCATCAGGAAGTTGTCTGACAGACATCAGGGCCCAGCCCATTGTGGAGTGTCAGGGGCCTTGTGGAACCTGCCGCTACTTCGCCAACATCTACGGTTTCTGGCTGACAAGGGTGGAGGTGACCACCTCCAGGTTCAGGGGTCCCTGTACCTCCCAGCCACATAACAGTTCGAATGGGGAGAAACCGGTTGAAACCTGGGGAACTTCCTGGCAGGCAAAAAGAAGAAATGGTAACCAGCGGTCCCAGTCCTTGCCCGTATCATCCACAAATTTCTGTAGCATCTTCTTCGGTGTCTGCATGAATCTTTCAAGCAGGCCATCTGTCTGTGGATGGTATGGCGTGGTCTTGATGGCTGTGATGCCCAGTTGCTTCTGGAAAAGCTGCATCAACCGCAAAGTGAAGTTGGTCCCCTGGTCCGTCAGGATCTCATCTGGTGTCCCCACTCTGGAGAACAGTTGCACCAACGCCCGCAGTACCGTGGGGGGGCAGTGATGGTCCGCAGGGGAAAGGCCTCAGGGAAACGCATGGCATAGTCACATACAACCAGGATGTACTGGTGACCCCCACTACTTTTCACCAAGGGACCTCCAATGTCCATAGCAATCCTGCGAAATGGAGTGGAGATGACTAGAAGTGGTTGCAGAAAGGCTCGGTCAGACTTACGGCCAGGGCATGATTTCTGACATGTGGGGCATGTGGTGCAATAGTGTACATGGAGGGCCAATAGAAACGTGAACTGATGCGCATGTATGTCTTGTTACGGCCAAGGTGTCCGGCCCATGGGAGTTAGTGCTAGGTGCATGATCAGTGGTCTACAGCTAGCAGGGATAACGAGGTGCCTGTGTTCATTATTAGTAGTGTACAATACATCATTATCAACAATGAACATTTCCCTCCCCACACAGCTTCCATTTGACTCTTCCCCTACTTTAGCAAACAATTGCTTCAGGGTTTTATCTTCCCTCTGTAGCTCAGAAACATTTTGAGGCACTTCCGACATTTCTTTAAACAACACACTTTCCGTATCAGGTTCAGTTTGCCTGAGCTGCTTCTCAAAGCGTCGTTGGCGACAGGATTTCTTTGGGCCCTTAGTGCCACCTTCACACAGACTACTGTCCAAGTCTGGGAGTTGTTAGACCCTTTTCACATGGGCTTGGGTGATCACAGGACATGAAACATTTGCATTGCCCTCCCCACAGTCTGTTTTCACGAGCACTTTTCTCTCATACAGCAAGTTCATTAACGCAGGCAAGTCCTATCCAAGAATGACATCCACCAGCAAGTTCTCAACCACCCCAACAGTGAACAAGTAAGGCTGTTGGGATAAGGATGCTTATTCCGATGCAAACACAAAATGTCTCTCTGTCTGCTGTAGTCCACACAGCCCACTTGCACCAAGCTGTGCTTAATCAGGGACATGAAACTACCAGTGCCCAAGAGAGCAGTAACCTGCTGACCATTTATAATGACAGTTTTATGATGTTGGAGTCGCCCTGTTTTATTTTCAATGGGCCCTACCTCTGGACGTGGTGCATAGCAGGCGCCAGTGAACTTTGCGTTCCATATGGGACAAATGGAAGCTTTGTGGCCTGGCTGCTGGCAATAAAAACACACAAATTCCTTACCAGAGGCTTGTCGGTTTGGGGCAGTGCTGGTGGTGGTACCTAGAACCTCCTGTCTATATTCTTGCCTCCCGGGCTGGGGCTGCGGTGGCTGGAGTGTTGGTCGGGGTGCTGCACTGGTGGAGCGTGAAGGGGGGCCTCCCCTCCGAGCGTTGACATACTGGAGCGCTAGCTTGGCAGCTGTGAGCCCCTCTCCAAGATGATGGTCTCACCGATCTGCTCCTTGGTATGCTGCTCTGGCTGTGTCCCGCGCCGGTAGAGGCCTTAAGGCAGTGGTAGGTCTCGGTAGGGTTCTCGCCAGGTGGTATCTTCGTCGATCTGAAATGCTACCGGTACGTTTCCGGGGAGATGTCAAACTTGTCCAAAAACGCTGTCTTCAGGTCTTGATACCAGTGGGCCCTTTCCTCGTCCATCACCGTGTAGGCCTCCAATGCCTTCCCCGACAGCAGTGGAACATGCCCACTCATTCTTGGGCAAGTGCCATGTTTTTGCCATACACTCAAAGCGTAGTAAGTAAATAGCTAGTAAATAGTTCTCATTGTCCTCCCCCATTTGATATTGGGAAATTCTGGGCTCGCTATAGAGCCTCCAGTCTGGTCTTGGCTGGTCGGACCTACTGCTTGCCTCTGGAAACTGAATTGATGCTGGTGACGCCTCCGGTGGTGTGTCCCTGTGAACATACCGGGGGGCTGGTGTGGGCAGTTCCAGTCTGGGACTGCTGGCTGTCGATGTGCTTGGTGTGGCAGTGGCAAACGGCAGATTCAGCACAGGTAGTGACTGGGCAGCCCTTTGACGTGGCGGGATAGCAGGTTGAGGCAGCTAGTTAGCCGATGGAAGAGAGGCCCTCAGGCCTCTGATCTCTGCCAGCAGGCCCTCCTCTCTCCTTTGCTGTGCTACCAAAAAGTCCAGCATCATGACCACCAACTCTCCCCCCGATTCACCTGTGGATGCCGGAGCTGCAGGAGCAACTGGGGCCCACCAGGGGGTGTCCTCCTCTGGACACAGTGGGATGACAATGATTTTTTTAGATTTAATTATTGAATGGAATATGTCAGCATGCACACATAGTATCAGGCAGTGGAAAGAGCACTTTATCTCCTTTGTTTGTTTTTAATTTATTTAACAGAGTAAAAATAAAATGAGATTGAGAAATACCACTCAGAGAATTAGAAGTATTTCAACTGAAGGGTCAGAGATCCTCACACACACGAGGTTTAGAGTTTGACAAACATTTTGGACCTATCTTTCTTTGTGCACACTCTTGTCAGTTAGAAGTTACAAGCAGTAGTTATAGTCTGTAGCTTTTCTCTGCAGTCCAGGTCAGCTCACTTCTCCATCCTGGCTGAACACAGCCTGAACCAAGTCATGCTTGCCCTTTCTGAGTCGCTGAACAGTTTGACAGAACCTCCTCTCCCAGGTCTGGCTCCAGTTTTCCTGTTCTCTATCATCTCGAGACTATCTCTCCACTCCGTTACATATTTCATATGTACAGGGAATGACCCCCCCCCCCGCAGGTCAGGGTACGTGGATACTTCTTTAAGACACACCGGCTTGCCCGGTCACGCCCCCAGGTTTACCTATAAAGCACCTGTGCTGACCACTGTGTGTGCTTTATAGGTATCCATGTACCTTGACATGCAGGGGGGGTCATTCCCCATACATATGAAATATGTAACGGAGTGGAGAAATAGTCTCTTCGCTCAGAGAACCAAGGTTACAAAGTAAGCATACGATCTGGTCCTACAGCTCCTTGGGTTCCAAGTCTTAAGGAATCTGAATCTGAAGCCTGAATCTGTCCAAATTCTAGGTCACATGTAAAAGTCTAATTTACAACAACTAACAACTAAACCTTTTTAATTTAATTTAAACCAGACTTGTGGTATTCTAATATGTATCTGTGAAGTGTGTTATGAATTCAAAAATACAGGGTGTTTAATATTCTACATGAGCTAAAGATTCCTAAAGAATAGAAATTTAAAGACACTTCTAATCAACATACAGAATGTGCAACACAGTTTTCTAAGACCAGTTGTCTTAGAGAGAATAAACGCTGCAGGTTGAGACAAATGTCAAATTTCTGTCTGTTTCCATCCATGATGATGGTGATTATGACACACACACAATAGATTTAAGGCCAGGTAGTATTCCAGCATTCTGTGACTCTCCCTTCTTCTTGAAATGCATGATCTGGATTTTGCCTTTGTTGATCTGCAGTCTACATTTACCACTATTCAACAAACTCGGAAACAAACTCAGTTTCCGTCTCTGCAAAGAGGACTATATCATCTGCATATAGAAGGATACCAACTATAGAGTCACCCAATCTATAATAAAGCTGTTTGCTTTATTTTAGTGCTAGATCATTTATATAGATGCCCAACAGTGTGGGAGAGAGTACATCACCACACATGCAACCGGGTTTTGTTAAAGAGATTTTAAAGAAATATAAAAAAAATTCACCATCTATACCACATTTTAGTTATAGGTCATGATTTATGCGATCAGAAGCTTTCTGAAAAAGAAAATAATAATACATATTATTTTATTATGAACAAGAAGACAGTGGAGAGAGGTTAAGATCACAGCTGCTGAGGTGAGAGAGTGGGAGCATGTAAATAAAAAATAAAATTGAATGTTGAGGTATTCTCGTATGAACTACAGTAGATAAAGAACATGTGTCATCAATACAAGCTCTATTTTTTAGAAAACCATTTTGTTGGTCTACCAACAGACCAAATTGGGATTGGTTTGATTTATGCCAAACAGATGGACTCCAAACAAATGGAGAAAAGAATACATAAAACTAGAAATAAACAGGGTAGCTTCTGTGATTCATAGGACAGGTTCTGAATACCAGTCACTTTTTTCAGTTTAAGCCTGCCAATTGCCCCAGTAAGTTTCTTTTTTGCTGTATTAATTAAGCATGAGTATCAATCATTTGGGCCTTTCGTAATGAGGTAACACCGTGCTGTCATTAAAAGTTTAAAAGAAGTTGGAGCAGAGTTCCAGTTCAGTTCGGAGGGACTCGCACTGTGAGGACAGCAGGTAGATGTTTGAAGTCACACAATGTCACAAATGTTGTTTTGTGAATTTTAACATCGCTGTGACTTTGAAAAGAAAATGTTCCATTTAGGGATGATTTATACGACTGTTTCTGTGATAATGAACCTGTTTAGCATCACTGCACTGACTTCTGTTCATGTGTGCTTTATGATTAAGTTGAAATTTGTGCCAAACAAGTCCAGAACAAAGCTAGTTCAATTTTTACAGATCCATAACAAAAGGTAATATAATAACTGCTTGGTTGTTGTGAACCTGAAGGAGGATCATGATAAACTCGACACAGGTTTCATATTTCACACTTGCTGCGTACTTTGACACTGGAAGTTTGAAGTACTTATATTTTATGATTGTCATGTCTTTATATATTGTTATTATCAGTGTAAACATTTTACTCATTGTGGTTATCTGCATGAACAGAAGTTTACATGAACCTATGTACATTTTTCTGTGCAGCCTGTTTATGAATGAACTGTATGGTAGTACAGGGTTGTTTCCATTCCTTCTGCAGCAGATACTTTCTGACATTCACACTGTTTCTGCTTCAGTTTGTTTCCTGCAGATTTATTGTGTACACACTTTTGGAGCTGTTGAATATTTAAACTTAGCGGTCATGTCTTATGACAGATATCTTGCTATCTGTTATCCTCTACAATATAACACACGTATGACATCTAATAAGATTGCTACATTTATTGCTCTAACATGGCTTTATCCTTTGATTGCGTGTATTGTCATAATATATTTGAATTCCCAATCACAGCTGTGTGGGAACATCATTAACAAAGTTTACTGTGACAGTCACTCTGTTGTCAAACTGGCCTGCTCTGATCACATTGTAGTCAACATATATGGACTTCTTGCATCTTTTGGCACAATCTTTGGTGGTTTATTTTTTATTGTCTACACGTACATGAAGATTCTTCTGGTTTGTTTTTCTGGTTCTAAACAGACGAGACAAAAAGCTGTCAGTACCTGCACACCTCACCTCGCCTCCATCTTTAACTTTACTGTCGGAGCTAGTTTTGAATTAATACAGAGCAGATTTAACATGAGCAGTTTACCCAACATGATGCGAATATTTTTATCTTTATACTTTCTGACATGTCAGCCGCTCTTTAACCCCGTGATGTACGGCCTGAATCTGTCCAAAATACGTGTCACATGTAAAAGTCTGATGTCGAATGTGGGCTCTTAATATGAAGTCATCCAACAGATCCGGCCTTTAAAGTATTCTAATGTACTTTTTGTTATAAAGTGACAAATAAAATGAATCAACTCAGCTTTTGAAACTGCTCGTTTAAATAGATGGATGTACAACAACAATACACATAATTAAAGTGTGCAACAGTTTTAGAAATGGCAAAATGAGTTTCTTTATATAAGTCCGACTGTTTTACCTGAACACGACCTTTAGAGCTGAACCAGTTGACTCTTTTGCAGTAACTGCACAGATATTTTCAAATGTACAAATCATGTATATATGGTCATGATGAATGTAAATAGATGTCTTTAGTGGCTTTTGTTCATTTACTTAAGTTTGAATATTCGTCATACATCCTCTGCCTGTTTTCTTGTGCTGCTGTAACACTTTCTCCTCAATAAAGACTTTTTGTAATGATAAAATGTATAACACAGTGTTGAATCACAGTGGCAAACATAAATAAAAATAATATCAATCTTCAATCTGTATGCATAAATATATTTGCAAAACCAAAATTAGTTTCTCATAATCCAGATTAAAATGTAATACATCATATTAAGATAATATCAATATAATGCACATACACAATATATATGTGTGATATTGAGATAAAGAATCAGTTCAATCTTTGGTTCAGTTGGAGCTATCTGATTTATACATGCTTATTATAGTTTGATATATAAGCATATATATATATATATATAAAGTACCCCCAAACTGTACTTCCGTACGACACTTAAGCACCGGTGTCACAGTTTATTTTGAAGTATATTATGTGGTGCTAAACTGTGGTGAGGTGTGATACAGTAATCACACACCTGAGAGCTCTATTTGATTCAGTTTATTGAGATATAAATTTAAAGTGTTTAAGCTGCTGAGCACCTGTTGGCTGCTTTTCCTTCAACTCATCCCAAACCACCTCAGCTGGGTTTAGTTCATGTGACTGTGGAGGTCAGGTCATGTGACTGTGGAGGTCAGGTCATGTGACTGTGGAGGTCAGGTCATGTGACTGTGGAGGTCAGGTCATGTGATGCAGCCCCCACAGAGCCTGGTGTGTTTGGGGTCATTGTCCTGTTGAAAATCAAATGCTGGTGGTAGCCATGCTGATTAAGTGAGCCTTGAATTTTGAATAAATCACCAACAGTGTCACCAGCAAAGCACCTCCACACCATCACACCTCCTCCTCCATGCTTCACAGTGGGAACCACACATGTAGATAATTGAAAATGAAACATTTTGCATTTAATCTTTAAAAATATGAACACAAGTTGAGTTTCTTTGAGTTATTTTACTCAAATGAAATGCAGAAACAGTCTCAGCTGTAGATATTGTGACGTCAGAGGCCTGGAGGAGGAGGAGGAGGAGGAGGAGGAGGATCATCAGGTTTGGAGGAGGAGGAGGAGGAGGAGGAGGTTCATCAGGTTTGGAGGAGGAGGAGGAGGAGGAGGAGGTTCATCAGGTTTGGAGGAGGAGGAGGAGGAGGAGGTTCATCAGGTTTAGAGGAGGAGGAAGGCTGATATCAAACACAATTGATTAGAGATGACTGTTTGTCATGTGTTGCTGTGAATGTGTCACCATGAACAGCTCTGTGTCCACACTCCCCATCACATTTACCGTGTACGGCGCTCTCGGTCTGTATAATTCTGCTCTGCTCATTTGTATCTTCATCCTTTACATTTCAGGTCTGTGTCTGAACCTCTTCCTCGTCCTCGTGATCTGTGTAGAGTCTCGCCTTCACAGGCCGATGTACGTTCTCTTGGTGAATCTGGCTCTGAGCGGAGTGATGGGCAGTTCATCGGTTTGTCCCAACATTATCAAACACCTGTTGGAGAAGCGTCAGGAGACGTCTGTTCCAGGCTGTTTAACTCAGGTGTTTTTCACCAACGTGTACGGCGGCTGTGTGTTTTGTATCTTGGCGCTGATGGCCTACGATCGTTACGTTTCTATCTGTAAACCTCTGCTGTACCACTCCATCATGACACCGGCTAAAGTCAAACTGATGCTGGTGACGGTTTATTTGATCCTGAGCTCAACGTCGGCCGTGCAGGTCCAGACCATCAAGTCCAGGTCCTGAGGTCCAGGTCCACAGGTCCAGATCATCAGGTCCAGGTCCTGAGGCGGCTGTGGCTCGGAGGTAGAGCGGGTCGTCCACTAATCAGAAGATCGGCGGTTCGATCCCCTCCAGTCTGCATGGTGAAGTGTCCTTGGGCAAGATACTGAACCCCAAATTGCTCCTGAAGGCTGAACCATCGTGTGAATGTGTATGAATGGTTAGCTCCTCAAACTGATGAGCAGTTGGCACCTTGCATGGCAGCCAATGCCATCAGTGTGTGAATGTGTGTGAATGTGTGAATGACATACGTACTGTAAAGCGCTTTGAGTGGTCGGAGGACTAGAAAGGAGAAATATAAGTACAGTCCATTTACCATTTACCATTCCTAAGGTCCAGATCATCAGGTCCAGGTCATCAGGTCCAGGACCTCAGGTCCAGGTCCTCAGGTCCAGGTCCTGAGGTCCAGATCATCAGGTCCAGGTCCAGGTCCTCAGGTCCAGGTCATCAGGTCCAGGTCATCAGTTCCAGGACCTCAGGTCCAGGTCCTCAGGTCCAGATCCACAGGTCCAGGTCCTCAGGTCCAGGTCCTCAGGTCCAGGTCCACAGGTCCAGGTCCTGAGGTCCAGATCCACAGGTCCAGATCCTCAGGTCCAGGTCCTGAGGTCCAGATCCACAGGTCCAGATCATCAAGTCCAGGTCATCAGGTCCAGGTCATCAGGTCCAGGACCTCAGGTCCAGATCCACAGGTCCAGGTCCTCAGGTCCAGGTCCTCAGGTCCACGTCCACAGGTCCAGGTCCACGTCCACAGGTCCAGGTCCACAGGTCCAGGTCCTGAGGTCCAGATCCACAGGTCCAGATCCTCAGGTCCAGGTCCTGAGGTCCAGGTCCTGAGGTCCAGATCCACAGGTCCAGATCATCAAGTCCAGGTCCTCAGGTCCAGGTCCACAGGTCCAGGTCCTCAGGTCCAGATCCACAGGTCCAGATCCTCAGGTCCAGGTCCTGAGGTCCAGATCCACAGGTCCAGATCATCAAGTCCAGGTCCTCAGGTCCAGGTCCTCAGGTCCAGGTCCTGAGGTCCAGATCCACAGGTCCAGATCCTCAGGTCCACAGGTCGGGAATCATCACGTCATGTCTGAACATCATCAGCTGATCTCAGGTCAGTTTGGATCCCATATGATCCCAAAATTGGGAAATACTTTTGCTGCAGATTCTCTTAAAATAAGTGAATAAGAATAAATAATAATAATAATAATAATAATAATATTCTCTCTGTCTCTATGTCTGTCTGTCTGTCTCTCCCCTTTTCTCTATTGAATGTAAAACCACATATAACTAATGAGATTTACCTTAAAATTGCAGAAAAAAATCTTGAGTTGTCAGTATGGAGATAAACCTTTATATAACGAGCAAAACATTTAATAACAGGCAATTATTGTAATTTTACATACATTTGTACATAATTTAAGAAAACAGGAAATAACTGTAGTTTGTCATTATTGGCATAACATAAAATAACAGGCAGGTTGTTAATTTACAGATAATGTCTGTAATTTTACTGTTTTTTTGTTTGTTTGTTTGTTTTACACTATTTTTAAAAAATGGACAAAGTACTGTAAAAATTTAGGGTCATTTACTTTAAAATTATGATTTTTTTTTTACAGTGCAGTACATAATATTCAACAAACTCGGAAACAAACTCAGTTTCCGTCTCTGCAAAGAGGACTATATCATCTGCATATAGAAGGATACCAACTATAGAGTCACCCAATCTATAATAAAGCTGTTTGCTTTATTTTAGTGCTAGATCATTTATATAGATGCCCAACAGTGTGGGAGAGAGTACATCACCACACATGCAACCGGGTTTTGTTAAAGAGATTTTAAAGAAATATAAAAAAAATTCACCATCTATACCACATTTTAGTTATAGGTCATGATTTATGCGATCAGAAGCTTTCTGAAAAAGAAAATAATAATACATATTATTTTATTATGAACAAGAAGACAGTGGAGAGAGGTTAAGATCACAGCTGCTGAGGTGAGAGAGTGGGAGCATGTAAATAAAAAATAAAATTGAATGTTGAGGTATTCTCGTATGAACTACAGTAGATAAAGAACATGTGTCATCAATACAAGCTCTATTTTTTAGAAAACCATTTTGTTGGTCTACCAACAGACCAAATTGGGATTGGTTTGATTTATGCCAAACAGATGGACTCCAAACAAATGGAGAAAAGAATACATAAAACTAGAAATAAACAGGGTAGCTTCTGTGATTCATAGGACAGGTTCTGAATACCAGTCACTTTTCTCAGTTTAAGCCTGCCAATTGCCCCAGTAAGTTTCTTTTTTGCTGTATTAATTAAGCATGAGTATCAATCATTTGGGCCTTTCGTAATGAGGTAACACCGTGCTGTCATTAAAAGTTTAAAAGAAGTTGGAGCAGAGTTCCAGTTCAGTTCGGAGGGACTCGCACTGTGAGGACAGCAGGTAGATGTTTGAAGTCACACAATGTCACAAATGTTGTTTTGTGAATTTTAACATCGCTGTGACTTTGAAAAGAAAATGTTCCATTTAGGGATGATTTATACGACTGTTTCTGTGATAATGAACCTGTTTAGCATCACTGCACTGACTTCTGTTCATGTGTGCTTTATGATTAAGTTGAAATTTGTGCCAAACAAGTCCAGAACAAAGCTAGTTCAATTTTTACAGATCCATAACAAAAGGTAATATAATAACTGCTTGGTTGTTGTGAACCTGAAGGAGGATCATGATAAACTCGACACAGGTTTCATATTTCACACTTGCTGCGTACTTTGACACTGGAAGTTTGAAGTACTTATATTTTATGATTGTCATGTCTTTATATATTGTTATTATCAGTGTAAACATTTTACTCATTGTGGTTATCTGCATGAACAGAAGTTTACATGAACCTATGTACATTTTTCTGTGCAGCCTGTTTATGAATGAACTGTATGGTAGTACAGGGTTGTTTCCATTCCTTCTGCAGCAGATACTTTCTGACATTCACACTGTTTCTGCTTCAGTTTGTTTCCTGCAGATGTATTGTGTACACACTTATGGAGGTGTGCAATATGTAAACTTAGCCGTCATGTCTTATGACAGATATCTTGCTATCTGTTATCCTCTACAATATAACACACGTATGACATCTAATAAGATTGCTACATTTATTGCTCTAACATGGCTTTATCCTTTGATTGCGTGTATTGTCATAATATGTTTGAATTCCCAATCACAGCTGTGTGGGAACATCATTAACAAAGTTTACTGTGACAGTCACTCTGTTGTCAAACTGGCCTGCTCTGATCACATTGTAGTCAACATATATGGACTTCTTGTATCTTTTGGCACAATCTTTGGTGCTTTATTTTTTATTGTCTACACGTACATGAAGATCCTTAAAGTTTGTTTTTCTGGTTCTAAACAGATGAGACAAAAAGCTGTCAGTACCTGCACACCTCACCTCGCCTCCATCTTTAACTTTACTGTCGGATCTAGTTTTGAAATGTTACAGAGCAGATTTAACATGAGCAGTTTACCCAACATGATGCGAATATTTTTATCTTTATACTTTCTGACATGTCAGCCGCTCTTTAACCCCGTGATGTACGGCCTGAATCTGTCCAAAATACGTGTCACATGTAAAAGTCTGATGTCGAATGTGGGCTCTTAATATGAAGTCATCCAACAGATCCGGCCTTTAAAGTATTCTAATGTACTTTTTGTTATAAAGTGACAAATAAAATGAATCAACTCAGCTTTTGAAACTGCTCGTTTAAATAGATGGATGTACAACAACAATACACATAATTAAAGTGTGCAACAGTTTTAGAAATGGCAAAATGAGTTTCTTTATATAAGTCCGACTGTTTTACCTGAACACGACCTTTAGAGCTGAACCAGTTGACTCTTTTGCAGTAACTGCACAGATATTTTCAAATGTACAAATCATGTATATATGGTCATGATGAATGTAAATAGATGTCTTTAGTGGCTTTTGTTCATTTACTTAAGTTTGAATATTCGTCATACATCCTCTGCCTGTTTTCTTGTGCTGCTGTAACACTTTCTCCTCAATAAAGACTTTTTGTAATGATAAAATGTATAACACAGTGTTGAATCACAGTGGCAAACATAAATAAAAATAATATCAATCTTCAATCTGTATGCATAAATATATTTGCAAAACCAAAATTAGTTTCTCATAATCCAGATTAAAATGTAATACATCATATTAAGATAATATCAATATAATGCACATACACAATATATATGTGTGATATTGAGATAAAGAATCAGTTCAATCTTTGGTTCAGTTGGAGCTAACTGATTTATACATGCTTATTATAGTTTGATATATAAGCATATATATATATATATAAAGTACCCCCAAACTGTACTTCCGTACGACACTTAAGCACCGGTGTCACAGTTTATTTTGAAGTATATTATGTGGTGCTAAACTGTGGTGAGGTGTGATACAGTAATCACACACCTGAGAGCTCTATTTGATTCAGTTTATTGAGATATAAATTTAAAGTGTTTAAGCTGCTGAGCACCTGTTGGCTGCTTTTCCTTCAACTCATCCCAAACCACCTCAGCTGGGTTTAGGTCATGTGACTGTGGAGGTCAGGTCATGTGACTGTGGAGGTCAGGTCATGTGATGCAGCCCCCACAGAGCCTGGTGTGTTTGGGGTCATTGTCCTGTTGAAAATCAAATGCTGGTGGTAGCCATGCTGATTAAGTGAGCCTTGAATTTTGAATAAATCACCAACAGTGTCACCAGCAAAGCACCTCCACACCATCACACCTCCTCCTCCATGCTTCACAGTGGGAACCACACATGTAGATAATTGAAAATGAAACATTTTGCATTTAATCTTTAAAAATATGAACACAAGTTGAGTTTCTTTGAGTTATTTTACTCAAATGAAATGCAGAAACAGTCTCAGCTGTAGATATTGTGACGTCAGAGGCCTGGAGGAGGAGGAGGAGGAGGAGGAGGAGGATCATCAGGTTTGGAGGAGGAGGAGGAGGAGGAGGAGGAGGTTCATCAGGTTTGGAGGAGGAGGAGGAGGAGGAGGTTCATCAGGTTTAGAGGAGGAGGAGGAGGAGGAGGAGGTTCATCAGGTTTGGAGGAGGAGGAGGAGGAGGAGGAGGAGGAGGTTCATCAGGTTTAGAGGAGGAGGAGGAGGAGGAGGTTCATCAGGTTTAGAGGAGGAGGAAGGCTGATATCAAACACAATTGATTAGAGATGACTGTTTGTCATGTGTTGCTGTGAATGTGTCACCATGAACAGCTCTGTGTCCACACTCCCCATCACATTTACCGTGTACGGAGCTCTCGGTCTGTATAATTCTGCTCTGCTCATTTGTATCTTCATCCTTTACATTTCAGGTCTGTGTCTGAACCTCTTCCTCGTCCTCGTGATCTGTGTAGAGTCTCGCCTTCACAGGCCGATGTACGTTCTCTTGGTGAATCTGGCTCTGAGCGGAGTGATGGGCAGTTCATCGGTTTGTCCCAACATTATCAAACACCTGTTGGAGAAGCGTCAGGAGACGTCTGTTCCAGGCTGTTTAACTCAGGTGTTTTTCACCAACGTGTACGGCGGCTGTGTGTTTTGTATCTTGGCGCTGATGGCCTACGATCGGTACGTTTCTATCTGTAAACCTCTGCTGTACCACTCCATCATGACACCGGCTAAAGTCAAACTGATGCTGGTGACGGTTTATTTGATCCTGAGCTCAACGTCGGCCGTGCAGGTCCAGAACATCAAGTCCAGGTCCTGAGGTCCAGGTCCACAGGTCCAGATCATCAGGTCCAGGTCCTGAGGTGGCTGTGGCTCGGAGGTAGAGCGGGTGGTCCACTAATCAGAAGATCGGCGGTTCGATCCCCTCCAGTCTGCATGGTGAAGTGTCCTTGGGCAAGATACTGAACCCCAAATTGCTCCCGAAGGCTGAACCATTGTGTGTGAATGTGTGTGAATGGTTAGCTCCTCAAACTGATGAGCAGTTGGCACCTTGCATGGCAGCTAATGCCATCAGTGTGTGAATGTGTGTGAATGTGTGTGAATGTGTGTGAATGTGTGAATGAGATACGTACTGTAAAGCGCTTTGAGTGGTCGGAGGACTAGAAAGGAGAAATATAAGTACAGTCCATTTACCATTTACCATTCCTAAGGTCCAGATCATCAGGTCCAGGTCATCAGGTCCAGGTCATCAGGTCCAGGTCCTCAGGTCCAGATCATCAAGTCCAGGTCATCAGGTCCAGGTCCTGAGGTCCAGATCCACAGGTCCAGATCCACAGGTCCAGATCATCAAGTCCAGGTCCTCAGGTCCAGGTCCTCAGGTCCAGGTCCTGAGGTCCAGATCCACAGGTCCAGATCCTCAGGTCCACAGGTCGGGAATCATCACGTCATGTCTGAACATCATCAGCTGATCTCAGGTCAGTTTGGATTCACACACAGAAAGAACTTTCACTGTGAGCGTTGGTGGTATAGTGATTAGCATAACTGCCTTCTAAGCAGTTGATCTGGGTTTGATTCCCGGCCAACGCAGCTATACTTTTCAAACACGATAATATACTTTTACCTTACAGGCTGCTACGACACCTCACAGTGTTTGAAGTTTATTGTTATGACGTGAAAACAGTTAATTATAATAGTCTATAATAGTCTATAGCAGTCTACATTTACCACACACTGTAAGAAAAAAACCCGTAAAAAAACGGTAAATGACTGGCAGCTACTGCCAAACAAAAAACGTACAATTAAATAATCTCTAAAACCCTTTTATTTAATGTATTCAGATGCAAATTTACAATATCAACCAATCATTCACAAACAGTTCTTCAGGGCCCCCCAGGAGGAACTGAAAAACTAAAACTGGTATTTCTCCATGTGTGTAACGTGTTTCTGTTAGCATCTCTATCAAAATGAGGTCAAGATTTCACCTTTGAAATGGACGGAGGAAGCAACAAACTGTGCTGTTGAGCTGAGGGGGTTGTGGTCTTGTGTTTTTTTTAGCTTTTATTTTTCACTCAAGTTTTATATTGTTTCCACAATATTCTCCTAACCCTTTGGGGCATTACAGTGTTTTAATTAAGAATCCTAACTATACAGTGTATTTATTATTAGGTAAAATCAAAATATACCACAAAAGGTCAATGAATCTGTAACAGAGGTGCAACACAGCAGAAAAAGCAGAAAAATCAGAATCCTCCTCCAAATTGCCAGAAATCGTCTGGATCTTTGGTGATCCTGGAGGGGACACACACAGAGAAACTGTTACTGAAAGGTCCTTACTGTAGTAGGATTGTAGTAGGATGAAAGTAGGATTTCATTTATAGTTCACTTTAAATGAAAATTCAGTCATTATCTACTCACCCTCATGTCGATGAAAGGTCAGGTGAAGTTTTTTGGTCCACAAAACACTGCTGGAGTTCCACAGGAAATCAGTGTTGTAGCATTTTCCCCAAACAACTGCAGTAAACAGTGACTACGTTTTAAATGCAATCCTCAGGTTCTTAGCTCTGCACTGCGGTCAAGCAAATCCACACCCACAGATCAGACAGTGTGTGCGTCAACGCAGCTTCCGGCTAAGAACCTACAGCGAGGATTTCTTTTTAACACATGGTGTAAATGACGACTTTTCAGGTCAACTTGGCATGTCTGGACTTTTGAAAACTTGGATTACGATAGACAAGCAGTATGAAGGCATTTTTATGTTTTTCTTAAGTTGTTTAACGTTTGAAACAAAGCTGCTGTTGACTAAGTTGTTTGGGAGGATGCTGCAAGCTGTTTTCATGTGAAACTCCAGGAGTGTTTTGTGAATTGAAAAAAATAACCTGACCTTCTTTCAGCATGAGGGTTAGGTAATGACTGATTTTTCATTTAAAGTGAACTACTCTTTTAAACAAACTTCATTTAAATTTTCTATGAGACATTATAGTTAAAGGTTTTACCCAGAAAGGATGTTAAAGTGGCCATTGGACTGCAGAGCTATTTCCTGGATAACTTTGGGGAATGACCACTTACATTACTGTGCACTCCCATTGTGTTACAGATACTACTGGCCAGCATGATGGAAAAGTCATAGAAAACAGGGATTCATGTTTGAGGAACTGTGTACATTTTCATATTTGAAAGAAGTTGTTTAACCATTGTTAACCATTTGGCACCACTGGATTCATACACAGCATAGATGAGTACAATACTGTCTGTCTTTGTGCTGACAAACTGGCAGTAATATGGCCAATAGCATGCACATTATCCATTCACAGTCTTTATGTCAGGATAACATGAATACTCACTGGCTTCGAAGATCTTTTCATTTCCATATTTTCTGGATCATGAGGGGAAAACACACACAGACAAACAAACAACATTATCCAGCTTACCGTTGGAGACATAGGCATGCAAAATATTACTCAACAGCCTCACACATACATTCATTCTTACATAATATTCTTATTATGACTGATGTGAACTTGGTTTCATAGAACAAATCCATTCTCTGTATGTTTTGCCTCTGCTTGCCTACCTGTCTGAGTTTGCACCCCAGCAGGCGGTGATATCTTGTCACTCCTGGTTCTTCAGCCTTCTCATGATCACACAGGTGATGCACAGCTATAGGTTCTTTGCTGTGTGAAGTACAGGGACACAGTGAAGAATATGGTAAATGGATTGTTCTTGCATATAAAGTGCTTTTCTAGTATTATCAACCACTCGAAGCACTCTACAATACATGTCCATCATTCACCCATTCACACACAGATGGCAGGCTCTACTGGAGCTCATGAGGGAGCCCTAATTATTTACACACACATTCACAACATTCACACGCTGATGCACAGCATCCATGGCAACTTGGGGTTCAGTGTCTTGCCCAAGTACACTCGACAGGTGGACTGGAGGAGCCGAGAACCGAACTGCCAATCTCAGCAAATTCTGCATTTGGCCTTTTGCAAAAACTGCCAGGACAGAGACAGGACAGGTCATGTTTATCAAGTCTTTGTTCTACTAAGTTCTCAACTAGATAAGGAACACCAGATGAGAGCTAAGGATGGTAGCTATGATAAGAATTCAGTCTCATTCAGTCTCTCAGACTGATCAGGATTGTTTAATAGTATAGCATTAGACCAGTCATCTCTCTCTCTCTCTCTCTCTCTCTCTCTCTCTCTCTCTCTCTCTCTCTCACACACACACACACACACACACACACACGCAAACACAAACAAACACAAACACACACACAAAGAAACAAACACACACACACATGATCCAGACCGACAGAGTAGCGCTGAAGTCCTGCAGCATTCAAACTGACGTACTTTCAAATGAAGGCGCGCTCAGTGCTCATTGGCCAGTTACCTGGATGACAGCCGCATTGACCAATCATACTCAAAGCAACATGGTGAGACAGCCAATAGCAATTGTTTCAATGGGACAACTCAAAAAAAGATTATTTCAGAATCAAAATCATAAATCAAATATTTTAGTGATCCCAAAATTGGGAAATACTTTTGCTGCAGATTCTCTTAAAATAAGTGAATAAGAATAAATAATAATAATAATAATAATAATAATAACATTCTCTCTGTCTCTATGTCTGTCTGTCTGTCTCTCCCCCTTTCTCTATTGAATGTAAAACCACATATAACTAATGAGATTTACCTTAAAATTGCAGAAAAAAATCTTGAGTTGTCACTATGGAGATAAACCTTTATATAACGAGCAAAACATTTAATAACAGGCAATTATTGTAATTTTACATACATTTGTACATAATTTAAGAAAACAGGAAATATACCGTATAATTATTATAGTAATTTTTTGTAAAAAAAAAAAAAAAAAAAAAAGAGAAATAACTGTAGTTTGTCATTATTGGCATAACACATAAAATAACAGGCAGGTTGTTAATTTACAGATAATGTCTGTAATTTTACTGGGTTTTTTTTAACACTATTTTTAAAAAACGGAAAAACTACTGTAAAAATTTAGGGTAATTTACTTTAAAATTATGATTTTTTTTTACAGTGCAGTACATAATATTCAACAAACTCGGAAACAAACTCAGTTTCCGTCTCTGCAAAGAGGACTATATCATCTGCATATAGAAGGATACCAACTATAGAGTCACCCAATCTATAATAAAGCTGTTTGCTTTATTTTAGTGCTAGATCATTTATATAGATGCCCAACAGTGTGGGAGAGAGTACATCACCACACATGCAACCGGGTTTTGTTAAAGAGATTTTAAAGAAATATAAAAAAAATTCACCATCTATACCACATTTTAGTTATAGGTCATGATTTATGCGATCAGAAGCTTTCTGAAAAAGAAAATAATAATACATATTATTTTATTATGAACAAGAAGACAGTGGAGAGAGGTTAAGATCACAGCTGCTGAGGTGAGAGAGTGGGAGCATGTAAATAAAAAATAAAATTGAATGTTGAGGTATTCTCGTATGAACTACAGTAGATAAAGAACATGTGTCATCAATACAAGCTCTATTTTTTAGAAAACCATTTTGTTGGTCTACCAACAGACCAAATTGGGATTGGTTTGATTTATGCCAAACAGATGGACTCCAAACAAATGGAGAAAAGAATACATAAAACTAGAAATAAACAGGGTAGCTTCTGTGATTCATAGGACAGGTTCTGAATACCAGTCACTTTTCTCAGTTTAAGCCTGCCAATTGCCCCAGTAAGTTTCTTTTTTGCTGTATTAATTAAGCATGAGTATCAATCATTTGGGCCTTTCGTAATGAGGTAACACCGTGCTGTCATTAAAAGTTTAAAAGAAGTTGGAGCAGAGTTCCAGTTCAGTTCGGAGGGACTCGCACTGTGAGGACAGCAGGTAGATGTTTGAAGTCACACAATGTCACAAATGTTGTTTTGTGAATTTTAACATCGCTGTGACTTTGAAAAGAAAATGTTCCATTTAGGGATGATTTATACGACTGTTTCTGTGATAATGAACCTGTTTAGCATCACTGCACTGACTTCTGTTCATGTGTGCTTTATGATTAAGTTGAAATTTGTGCCAAACAAGTCCAGAACAAAGCTAGTTCAATTTTTACAGATCCATAACAAAAGGTAATATAATAACTGCTTGGTTGTTGTGAACCTGAAGGAGGATCATGATAAACTCGACACAGGTTTCATATTTCACACTTGCTGCGTACTTTGACACTGGAAGTTTGAAGTACTTATATTTTATGATTGTCATGTCTTTATATATTGTTATTATCAGTGTAAACATTTTACTCATTGTGGTTATCTGCATGAACAGAAGTTTACATGAACCTATGTACATTTTTCTGTGCAGCCTGTTTATGAATGAACTGTATGGTAGTACAGGGTTGTTTCCATTCCTTCTGCAGCAGATACTTTCTGACATTCACACTGTTTCTGCTTCAGTTTGTTTCCTGCAGATGTATTGTGTACACACTTATGGAGGTGTGCAATATGTAAACTTAGCCGTCATGTCTTATGACAGATATCTTGCTATCTGTTATCCTCTACAATATAACACACGTATGACATCTAATAAGATTGCTACATTTATTGCTCTAACATGGCTTTATCCTTTGATTGCATGTATTGTCATAATATATTTGAATTCCCAATCACAGCTGTGTGGGAACATCATTAACAAAGTTTACTGTGACAGTCACTCTGTTGTCAAACTGGCCTGCTCTGATCACATTGTAGTCAACATATATGGACTTCTTGTATCTTTTGGCACAATCTTTGGTGGTTTATTTTTTATTGTCTACACGTACATGAAGATCCTTAAAGTTTGTTTTTCTGGTTCTAAACAGACGAGACAAAAAGCTGTCAGTACCTGCACACCTCACCTCGCCTCCATCTTTAACTTTACTGTCGGATCTAGTTTTGAATCAATACAGAGCAGATTTAACATGAGCAGTTTACCCAACATGATGCGAATATTTTTATCTTTATACTTTCTGACATGTCAGCCGCTCTTTAACCCCGTGATGTACGGCCTGAATCTGTCCAAAATACGTGTCACATGTAAAAGTCTGATGTCGAATGTGGGCTCTTAATATGAAGTCATCCAACAGATCCGGCCTTTAAAGTATTCTAATGTACTTTTTGTTATAAAGTGACAAATAAAATGAATCAACTCAGCTTTTGAAACTGCTCGTTTAAATAGATGGATGTACAACAACAATACACATAATTAAAGTGAGCAACAGTTTTAGAAATGGCAAAATGAGTTTCTTTATATAAGTCCGACTGTTTTACCTGAACACGACCTTTAGAGCTGAACCAGTTGACTCTTTTGCAGTAACTGCACAGATATTTTCAAATGTACAAATCATGTATATATGGTCATGATGAATGTAAATAGATGTCTTTAGTGGCTTTTGTTCATTCACTTAAGTTTGAATATTCGTCATACATCCTCTGCCTGTTTTCTTGTGCTACTGTAACACTTTCTCCTCAATAAAGACTTTTTGTAATGATAAAATGTATAACACAGTGTTGAATCACAGTGGCAAACATAAATAAAAATAATATCAATCTTCAATCTGTATGCATAAATATATTTGCAAAACCAAAATTAGTTTCTCATAATCCAGATTAAAATGTAATACATCATATTAAGATAATATCAATATAATGCACATACACAATATATATGTGTGATATTGAGATAAAGAATCAGTTCAATCTTTGGTTCAGTTGGAGCTAACTGATTTATACATGCTTATTATAGTTTGATATATAAGCATATATATATATATATATAAAGTACCCCCAAACTGTACTTCCGTACGACACTTAAGCACCGGTGTCACAGTTTATTTTGAAGTATATTATGTGGTGCTAAACTGTGGTGAGGTGTGATACAGTAATCACATGTCACACCGTGGTGAGGTCATGCCTTTATTTTGGTGGTCTTGTTGTTTCCTGTTTTATTTTGATAAGTAACTCTCCTCTCGTTTCAGGTCACTTGCCCTTCCTGGTGTGTCCCCTGTCTGATTGTCTTCCCTAATCACCAATTGTGGGCACCTGGTGCTCCCTTCCCTCATGTGTTAAATAGTCTGCGTTTCCCTTGTCTTGTGCCAGTGTGTTCGCGTTTGTCGTCCCACCAGCCTGTCCATAGATCTTTCCCAGCCACAGTTTGTCTTGCCTCGTCACCTTGTTTTTTCCTCGAGAGACCCAACAGGTTGCAGCGTTCCTGCAGGAGCAGGAGTCACGTATATCTCGTCAGGAAGAGTTCCAGGTGGCCATGGCCGCACATCTCGGCAACCTCTCGAGCAGAGTGCAAGATCTTGTAGATCATTTGACGAAGACGTCAGGCCCTTCCACCGCTCCGGAGACTCCAGCAGCTCCCGCTCCAGCTCCAGTAACACCCAGCGCCGGACCGGGAATCAGACTGGCATCCCCAGAACGGTTTTCGGGAGAACCGGGTCAGTGTAAACCGTTCTTGATTGACTGCTCAATTCATTTTGAACATACTCCACATGCTTTTCCCTCAGACAGATCTAAGATCGCTTTCATGATCTCCCACCTGACGGGAAGAGCTAGAGCGTGGGCCACAGCCGAGTGGGCTCGTGATTCTCCTCTCTGCAGCTCACTGGCAGAATTTAAGGCAGCCCTCCAGAGAACTTTTGACCCGGTTACATCCGACCGTGAAAAGGCCAGAGAGCTGACGGGGGTTAAGCAAGGCACCAGAACGGTATGTGACTATGCCATCCATTTTCGCACCCTGGCAGCGGAGAGTGGATGGAACTCCACAGCACTCTATGATGTATTTTTGAAAGGATTAGCTGCCCCCATCCGAGAGCTTTTGGTTCCCCTGGAACTTCCCCCCGACCTGGATTCCCTGATCGCACTCGCCATCAGAACCGATAAACCGACTCCGTGAGCTTCACCCGCCGGCATGGAGCAGATCGGCGGGCACGGGGAGATTTCCCACCACGCCTACACCTGGAAGCTCGTCTCCTCTCCAGCCGCCAGGGGAACCACGTTTTCATTCCCCCACAAACAGAGGAGAAGAGCCCATGCAACTGGGACGCGCACGACTTTCTCGGGATGAGCGACAGCGACGGCTGCAGGACGGTCGCTGCTTTTACTGTGGGGAGACGGGACATCTTGTGGCGGTCTGTCCAGCCAGACGGCCTACCAGGGTGAGTAACCTTAAGCCCTCACGCCCTGCTCCCCGGATACTCACGAACATGAAGGTAATACACCACGCTGCCACCACAGACATTAGGGGACTCATAGACTCTGGGGCCGACGAGAGCCTTATGGACTGGCAGCTGGCCAAGAAGCTTGGTCTGAAAACCAAACCGTTAGAAAAGACCATCACGGCCAAGGGACTTAATGAGAATAACTTATTTATTGTCACTCACGTCACAGAACCTGTAGAACTTCACATTCACGACCATCAGGAATCCATGAACTTTTTCTTGTTTGAATCATCTGCTTATGCTTTAATCTTGGGACTTCCATGGCTGCTTCGCCATAATCCCCACATTGATTGGAGAACGGGGAAAGTATTGGGTTGGGGAAAAGACTGTGTGGGCCGTTGTATTGACTCTCTGGCACCGGAGAGAAAGGTTGCCATGCTTAACATTGTCTCTGATTCCCCTGCAGACCCCGAATATCCCGACTTAAGTTCTGTTCCCTCATGCTACCATCACCTAAAGGAAGTGTTTAGCAAGTCCAAAGCATTGTCTCTCCCTCCTCACCGACCCTACGACTGCGCCGTCGATCTCATCCCCGGATCCACCATCCCCAAGGGATGTATGTATTCGGTCTCAGGACCGGAGAAAGAAGCTATGAGAGACTACATAGGCTCGTCACTGAAGGCGGGTCTTATCTGCCCCTCCTCGTCTCCTGCAGGTGCCGGTTTCTTTTTTGTTGCTAAGAAGGATGGGTCATTAAGACCGTGCATAGACTACAGCCCATTGAATGACATTACAATAAAAAATCGCTACCCTCTATCCCTGATGTCCTCTGTTTTTGATCAGCTTCAGCAGGCCAAGATATTCACCAAACTAGACTTGCGCAATGCCTACCATTTAGTCAGAATAAAGGAGGGAGATGAATGGAAGACGGGGTTTAATACCCCCAGCGGACATTACGAGTATTTGGTCATGCCCTTCGGTCTCACAAACGCACCCGCTGTTTTCCAGGCCATGATTAATGACGTCCTTCGTGACTTTCTAGACCTGTTTGTTTACGTCTACTTAGATGACATATTGATCTACTCTTCAGACTTAGAATCACACAAGACACATGTGACCCAGGTTCTCCAAAGGCTCTTGGAACATGACCTTTATGTCAAGGCCGAAAAAAGTGAATTTCATGTCGACACCATCTCCTTCCTGGGCTTCATTGTAGCCCCTGGAAGAGTGCAGATGGACCCGGCAAAGATAAAAGCTGTCGCGGAGTGGCCCACACCCGATAACCGCAAGAAGGTTCAGCAGTTCCTCAGATTTGCTAACTTCTATAGGCGGTTCATCAGGGGCTTCAGCGCTATAGCTGCTCCGCTGCACGCATTAACATCTACCAAGGTACATTTTCTTTGGTCTCCTGCAGCGGAGTCAGCCTTCCAAGAGCTTAAACGCCGCTTCACCACCGCTCCGATCCTCATCATGCCGGACCCTCAGCGGCAGTTCGTGGTGGAGGTGGACGCCTCCAACGAGGGGATCGGGGCCATCCTCTCCCAGAGATCGCCACAGGACGGTAAGATGCATCCATGTGCTTATTTGTCTCGGCGGCTGTCTAAGGCGGAACGAAACTATGACGTTGGAAACAGAACTGCTCGCGGTCAAGGTGGCTCTAGAAGAGTGGCGTCATTGGTTAGAGGGGGCCAGCCAACCGTTCCTTGTGTGGACGGATCACAAGAACTTGAAGTACATACGTCAAGCTAAGAGACTTAATTCTCGCCAGGCCAGGTGGGCGTTATTTTTTAATCGCTTCTCTTTTTCCCTCTCTTACAGGCCGGGGTCCTGGAACGTCAAGCCGGACATCCTGTCACGACTCTTTGACCCCGAGCCTGTAGCCAAGGAACCTGAAACCATCCTCCCACGGTCCTGTGTGGTTGGAGCGGTAACTTGGCAAATAGAAGAGGCGGTTAAGCTGGCCAACGGTGTAGCCCCGCCACCTAGTGGGTGCCCTGAAAACAAGCTGTTTGTCCCGGTTGATTTGCGCCCACAGGTGATCCATTGGGCTCACACCTTGCCGCTTTCCTGTCATCCGGGAGTCAGGTGGACCATGTTCGCCATCTCCCGGAGGTTCTGGTGGCCGTCTATGGAGCCGGGGGTCCGGGAGTACGTCGAGGCTTGCTCGGTCTGCGCCCGCAATAAAACCTCCACTGGATCACGCATGGGCCTGCTCCAACCTCTTCCCATTCCCTCCCGTCCATGGTCAGACATCTCCCTGGATTTCGTCACGGGGCTCCCGCCCTCTCAAGGTAACTCCACGGTCCTGACCGTGGTGGATCGTTTTTCCAAGATGGTTAGATTTATAGCTTTGCCTAAACTTCCATCAGCCAGCGAAACAGCAGAAATCATGCTCGATCATGTATTCAGGATCCACGGTTTTCCAAGAGACATTGTTTCTGACCGGGGGCCCCAGTTCATTTCCAGATTCTGGAAGGAGTTCTGTAAGCTCATCGGAGCCAAAGCCAGTCTGACGTCGGGTTATCATCCGGAGGCTAACGGCCAGACCGAGCGGCTCAACCAGCAGCTGGAAACCGGCCTCCGGTGCCTTGTGTCACAGAACCCCGCTACATGGAGCAAACACCTGGTCTGGGTGGAGTATGCTCATAATACTCTCCCCACATCTGCCACAGGTTTCACCCCTTTTAAATGTGTGTTTGGCTACGACCCTCCTCTCTTTTCAGACCTTGAGCAAGAGGTGTCAGTTCCCTCCGCCCATGCCTTATGCCGCCGCATCTGGGCAGCCGCAAGACAGGTGCTCATCCGACAGGGCGATCGGGTGAAAAGAGCGGCTGACCGCAAGAGGAGACCCGCACCGAACTACCAGCCTGGCCAGAGAGTGTGGCTCTCGGCCAAAGACCTGAACCTCAAAGTCCCGTCCAAGAAGCTGGCACCGCGGTTCGTGGGCCCTTTCCCCATCTCACGGATCATCAGTCCGGCTGCCGTACGCCTTCGCCTGCCCCGATCCCTGCGTGTTCACCCCACCTTTCATGTCAGCCAGATAAAGCCCGTGAAGGACAGCCCCCTGGTCCCTGCAGCCACTCTGCCTCCACCCCCGGTGATTGTGGACGGCGGTCCTGTCTACAGGGTCAAGAAGCTGTTGGCGGTACACAACCGAGGCCGGGGAAGACAATTCCTGGTGGACTGGGAGGGTTATGGTCCTGAGGAGAGACTGTGGGTACCAGCCAGACACATTGTGGACCATACCCTCATTGATGACTTTTACCGGGATCACCCAGAGCAACCTGGACCGTCAGGATGTCGGTCCTAGAGGGGGGGGCACTGTCACACCGTGGTGAGGTCATGCCTTTATTTTGGTGGTCTTGTTGTTTCCTGTTTTATTTTGATAAGTAACTCTCCTCTCGTTTCAGGTCACTTGCCCTTCCTGGTGTGTCCCCTGTCTGATTGTCTTCCCTAATCACCAATTGTGGGCACCTGGTGCTCCCTTCCCTCATGTGTTAAATAGTCTGCGTTTCCCTTGTCTTGTGCCAGTGTGTTCGCGTTTGTCGTCCCACCAGCCTGTCCATAGATCTTTCCCAGCCACAGTTTGTCTTGCCTCGTCACCTTGTTTTTTCCTCGAGAGTGATTTTTGTTTTGTAGCCATAGTCATAGTTTTCAATTCTTAGTTAGTTTAGATTTTGCCCTTTTTGTTCTCCTCCCTTTTGGAGCGCTTTTTGTTAGTGAGCGTCAGGTTTTGTTTATCCTCCCTATTGGAGCACCTTTTGTTTTTTCAGAGTATTTCTCTCGGTCGTGTGAATAAAGCTCACTTAAGAAACTCCTTCTCTGCATCTGAGTCCTGCCTTGAGCCCGCCCTGACATCACACACCTGAGAGCTCTACTTGATTCAGTTTATTGAGATATAAATTTAAAGTGTTTAAGCTGCTGAGCACCTGTTGGCTGCTTTTCCTTCAACTCATCCCAAACCACCTCAGCTGGGTTTAGTTCATGTGACTGTGGAGGTCAGGTCATGTGACTGTGGAGGTCAGGTCATGTGACTGTGGAGGTCAGGTCATGTGACTGTGGAGGTCAGGTCATGTGACTGTGGAGGTCAGGTCATGTGACTGTGGAGGTCAGGTCATGTGACTGTGGAGGTCAGGTCATGTGACTGTGGAGGTCAGGTCATGTGACTGTGGAGGTCAGGTCATGTGACTGTGGAGGTCAGGTCATGTGACTGTGGAGGTCAGGTCATGTGACTGTGGAGGTCAGGTCATGTGACTGTGGAGGTCAGGTCATGTGACTGTGGAGGTCAGGTCATGTGACTGTGGAGGTCAGGTCATGTGATGCAGCCCCCACAGAGCCTGGTGTGTTTGGGGTCATTGTCCTGTTGAAAATCAAATGCTGTGGTAGCCATGCTGGTTAAGTGAGCCTTGAATTTTGAATAAATCACCAACAGTGTCACCAGCAAAGCACCTCCACACCATCACACCTCCTCCATGCTTCACGGTGGGAACCACACATGTAGATAATTGAAAATGAAACATTTTGCATTGAACCTTTAAAAATATGAACACAAGTTGAGTTTCTTTGTGTTATTTTATTCAAATGAAATGCAGAAACAGTCTCAGCTGTAGATATTGTGACGTCAGAGGCCTGGAGGAGGAGGAGGAGGAGGAGGATCATCAGGTTTGGAGGAGGAGGAGGAGGAGGTTCATCAGGTTTGGAGGAGGAGGAGGAGGAGGTTCATCAGGTTTGGAGGAGGAGGAGGAGGAGGTTCATCAGGTTTGGAGGAGGAGGAGGAGGAGGAGGAGGAGGTTCATCAGGTTTGGAGGAGGAGGTTCATCAGGTTTAGAGGAGGAGGAGGAGGAGGAGGTTCATCAGGTTTAGAGGAGGAGGAAGGCTGATATCAAACACAATTGATTAGAGATGACTGTTTGTCATGTGTTGCTGTGAATGTGTCACCATGAACAGCTCTGTGTCCACACTCCCCATCACATTTACCGTGTACGGAGCTCTCGGTCTGTATAATTCTGCTCTGCTCATTTGTATCTTCATCCTTTACATTTCAGGTCTGTGTCTGAACCTCTTCCTCGTCCTCGTGATCTGTGTAGAGTCTCGCCTTCACAGGCCGATGTACGTTCTCTTGGTGAATCTGGCTCTGAGCGGAGTGATGGGCAGTTCATCGGTTTGTCCCAACATTATCAAACACCTGTTGGAGAAGCGTCAGGAGACGTCTGTTCCAGGCTGTTTAACTCAGGTGTTTTTCACCAACGTGTACGGCGGCTGTGTGTTTTGTATCTTGGCGCTGATGGCCTACGATCGGTACGTTTCTATCTGTAAACCTCTGCTGTACCACTCCATCATGACACCGGCTAAAGTCAAACTGATGCTGGTGACGGTTTATTTGATCCTGAGCTCAACGTCGGCCGTGCAGGTCTACCTGACGTCCAGACTCAGACTGTGCAGACACTCGGTCGATAAACTTTTATGTGACAGTTTGGCCATTTCAAACCTTTCGTGTAAAAAGACGACCGTGATCAGCGTGTACGGTCTGTGCTGCGCCGTGTGCGTCATCATCTTCCCGTGTTTCCTCGTCATCCTCTCATATGTTCACATTTTCACGGTTGTCCTGAAAACCTCGAAGGACTCTCAGAAGAAAGCTCTGCAGACGTGCACGCCTCACTTGGTCACTTTCATTAACTTTTCCGTGGCGTCTTTTTTCGGGGTCATTTATAATCGTGTGAGTCACGAAGTTCCAAAACCAGTGAATATTTTTACATGTATGAATTTCTTTGTCATCCCTCCTCTGCTGCATCCCATCATCTACGGGGTAAAGATGAGAGAGATCCGACAGAGTATGAACAAAGTGATGAAGGAGAAAATTACACAGCTGTGACTTCACATTTTAAAAAACACACTCATTTATGATGATGATTATGCTCAATGTGTTTTTATGTCTTTGTTTCATAACTCACTTAATATTTGCTCTTTAATGAAACTGAATCAGGATGCAGAGCTTCAAGGAAGTCTGCTGGGTTTAAATAAAGCCACAAATGACGATCAAAAGACACATTTTAAGATTTTAAAGAGAGTTCAAAGGGTTTAAGTTGAATTTAATCAAAACAGATGAAAGAAAATGATCTTCAATGATGAATTCAACTAGAAAATATATATAAAAAACAAAACAAGGAATCAAAAAAGTGTCTTTATCTGAATATTTCAAAGGTCAAAGGTCATCGTCTTCTATTCTGTGTTTACAGTCAATAAATAACCAAAAATTAAAGAATATTATCGACTTTGTGTCAAGAAGAAGAGTTTAATCATGTTAAAAGTCTCCTTGACTTTAATTATTTATCTATTGTAGTTGTATCACTATAAAGTAAGTCATGTTATTATCTTATCGACAGCAGCTGATGGTTTAAATTATGAGATAAAGAGGCTTGAAAAATACATTTATTATATGTTATTATATTCAGTCTTCTCTGTTTGTTCAAGTATGTTAGATAAAAATGATTCATTGGATGTGAAGTCAGATTAAACATGATGAGAAACACACTGTGTTTAAAAAAAAACTGCAAATAAGAATTATTTATATCACTGATTAATATTTCAATTATTTTTAATTGATGGAATTTTTATCTATAAAATTAAAATAAAACATAAAATAAATTAAAATAAAAAGATAAAAGTGAGTTTGAGGTGACGTTTTGTTTTTGTCAAACCCAAAAAGATCAGAACCAGAACTGCTCTATTGTATAAGTTTGTGTTTAAAAAAAAAAATGTAATTTGATGTGTTGACAGTGTTCATACACAGATATTAACATCTGTGTCTTGACAAACATTTATATAATGAGCCATGTATGAAATTACAGATAATTATCTGCATTTTACATAAATGTTCGATTTGGTTATTGATTTACAGATAATACATTTAAATTTTAATTTTTTACAGTGTATGAAGCTCCATATATATATAATATACAATATATAACAATATATATCAGAACTGTATAAATGTTTGTTACTTTCAGACTCTGAACCTCTTTCTGACCTTTCATCTGAAATACATATAACTTCATCTGGCCGTGGTAAAGTTGTGTAAAGTTGTATTCTCATATTGTCTTCTTATTTTATTCTCACTCTGCTGAATAAATCAAAACAAAAACAATATTTGACTGAATTTATCTGCGTAAAAATGTAAACTGATTATGTCTACGAATAATGTAATAATGTAAACAGGTCAACTTTATGAAGGCAGCAGTGAAGTAACTGAATTGTATGAAGCTGTTCAGTGGTTTAAAAGTTTATTTATATAGTTTGAAATAATGTTCTCTATACAACACTGAAATTATGTGTATGGATGTCTATGAGCCATTAAAACAACCCTCCACTAAATGTCCTTCAGCATCAGTTCATAGTTTTCACGACATCACATCCTGATAGGAAAGCCCACTCGGAGGGCCAAACAGGTTAGTGAGCTCTGATAGTTCGATCTGATGCACTAACTAACAAGTCTGAATTAACCAGGGTGAACTTTGGCACAGTGAGAGCAACGCAAGTCGCATTGTGCACAGTGTCCAACAGGGCCGTTATACAACTACTGCGTATATAAGTATCTGTACTTCTGTGTAGTTTCATCCTGACCTCAGTGTCAGAGGATTCTCCACATGATCAGAGTGGAGCTCTGGCAGGGACTCAGTGAAATACTGTGGCTCTGCTGATGCATGTTGGATCATTGTTTGGACTCTGTGACAGTCATGTGACTGAAAACTATGACTTAGAGGAGGCTGGCTGGTTCAAGTCCAGACCAGAGTATGGAGCGTTGACTGGACTGTCGCTGCCTGATGCAGTTTAAGGTTGTTCACAGGGTTGTGTGTTATCCCTGTCCTGTCATCCCTGATCCAAAATCCTGAACTATAACCCAACATGTTTGTCCAATCAAATCCTGCACTCTGTCCTTCGCCCTCTTTTGACCCAGCGTGTGATGTTACTGATTTCCATTCATGACCTGTTGCAGAACTTTAAATTTGAGTCTATGTCCCTCTTCTTTGGACCTGTGGTCCAGTCTGGACCCCCATTCAAAGGTTTCTTCACCCTCTGCTGACAGTATGTCTCAAACCTGTGTAATAAACTGTTCGGTCCGTTAGGCCGTCACAAAATTAGACAAGAAGAAAGTCCTTGAAGAAGACAGACAGGAAACACCCAGAGGTTCAGTCCTCCCATGACATCCTGAGTGCTAATTGGCCTGTTAGTGAAGCCGGTTCGAGCCTCCAGTCCGAGTGTCCACAGAGCCTCTGGGGTTCAAATCTGTGTCGTGTTACAGACGGAAAGAGAAGAGCTCCGCTGGGACTCATTACCGTGAGATGATACAGTAAACATGATGAAATCACCCATCAGAGACCGGCTGCCCGCTCTGTGTCCACATCACTCTGAAACAAACAACAAGAAATGACCTTTGTCACCTTTTCAGGTCGACTGAAACATCGTCAGTGAACACAGATATTAACATAAATAACAAAGAACATTAAACTATGAACACGTAAAATACATATGTAGATCTATATTTATATAAAGAACAATAAGATCTATTAGAAACATGCTGAAAAAATCTGTATTATGTATTATGAATATACAGTTTGACCATTATGAGTAGATTGTGCATAAGTGATGATATTTACATGTTTTTAAACAGAATAAATCATTTACAGATGACTCTTCATATGAGTTCCTGTGGGGAAGGCCTGGATCAGGGTCTGTGTCTCGTTATGGGCGGACTCCCTCATCAACACTTACTATAAAGAAAAACATTAAAACAAATGTGGAAAATATCAGAATTCAAAGAAATGTCCAAAATTATAATTTACTGAAATTCTCAGTCGAGTTTTTTTTACAGAGAAACTTATTTTACAGATTTTGACTGATTTGGTTATTGATTTACGGATAATGAAGCATCATCACTGAAACATCGTCAGGCCAGATCAGAACCAGAACCCAAGAACCCAGTTTGACCAGTTCCAGCCTCTTTACTGGTGTCCAGTCTGATATCTGATCACCTCTGAAGCTCCTGTTTATTTAACTGTGAGCCAGATCCTCAAGTCCAGATCATCAGGTCCAGGTCATCAGGTCCAGGTCCTCAGGTCCAGATCCTGAGGTCCAGGTCCACAGGTCCAGATCATCAGGTCCAGGTCCACAGGTCCAGATCATCAGGTCCAGGTCCTCAGGTCCAGGTCCTCAGGTCCAGATCATCAGGTCCAGGTCCTCAGGTCCAGGTCCACAGGTCCAGATCATCAGGTCCAGGTCCTCAGGTCCAGGTCCTCAGGTCCAGATCATAAGGTCCAGGTCCTCAGGTCCAGATCATCAAGTCCAGGTCCTCAGGTCCAGGTCCTGAGGTCCAGGTCCTCAGGTCCAGATCATCAAGTCCAGGTCCTCAGGTCCAGGTCCTGAGGTCCAGATCATCAAGTCCAGATCCTCAAGTCCAGATCAGCAGGTCCAGGTCATCAGGTCCAGATCCTCAGGTCCAGATTATCAGGTCCAGGTCCTCAGATCCAGGTCCTCAGGTCCCGGTCCTCAGGTCCAGATCATCAGGTCCAGGTCCTCAAGTCCAGGTCCTCAGGTCCAGATCATCAAGTCCAGGTCCTGAGGTCCAGATCATCAAGTCCAGGTCCTCAGGTCCAGATCATCAGGTCCGGATCCTGAGGTCCAGGTCCACAGGTCCAGATCATCAGGTCCAGGTCATCAGGTCCAGGTCCTCAGGTCCAGGTCCTCAGGTCCAGATCATCAGGTCCAGGTCCTCAAGTCCAGATCATCAAGTCCAGGTCCTCAGGTCCAGATCATCAAGTCCAGGTCCTGAGGTCCAGATCATCAAGTCCAGGTCCTCAGGTCCAGATCATCAGGTCCAGGTCATCAGGTCCAGGTCCTCAGATCCAGGTCCTCAGGTCCAGATCCTGAGGTCCAGGTTCACAGGTCCAGATCATCAGGTCCAGGTCCACAGGTCCAGATCATCAGGTCCAGGTCCTCAGGTCCAGGTCATCAGGTCCAGGTCCTCAGGTCCAGATCATCAGGTCCAGGTCCTCAAGTCCAGATCATCAAGTCCAGGTCCTCAGGTCCAGATCATCAAGTCCAGGTCCTCAGGTCCAGGTCCTGAGGTCCAGATCATCAGGTCCAGGTCCTCAGGTCCAGATCATCAAGTCCAGGTCCTCAGGTCCAGGTCCTCAAGTCCAGATCATCAGGTCCAGGTCATCAGGTCCAGATCATCAGGTCCAGATCCTGAGGTCCAGGTCCACAGGTCCAGATCATCAGGTCCAGGTCATCAGGTCCAGATCCTCAGGTCCAGATCATCAGGTCCAGGTCCTCAGATCCAGGTCCTCAGGTCCAGGTCCACAGGTCCAGATCATCAGGTCCAGGTCCTCAGGTCCAGGTCATCAGGTCCAGGTCCTCAGGTCCAGATCATCAGGTCCAGGTCCTCAAGTCCAGATCGTTAAGTCCAGATCCTCAGGTCCAGATCATCAAGTCCAGGTCCTCAGGTCCAGGTCCTCAGGTCCAGGTCCTCAGGTCCAGATCCACAGGTCCAGATCCTCAGGTCCAGGTCCTGAGGTCCAGATCCACAGGTCCAGATCCTCAGGTCCAGATCCTCAGGTCCACAGGTCGGGAATCATCACGTCATGTCTGAACATCATCAGCTGATCTCAGGTCAGTTTGGATTCACACACAGAAAGAACTTTCACTGTGAGCGTTGGTGGTATAGTGATTAGCATAACTGCCTTCTAAGCAGTTGATCTGGGTTTGATTCCCGGCCAACGCAGCTATACTTTTCAAACACGATAATATACTTTTACCTTACAGGCTGCTACGACACCTCACAGTGTTTGAAGTTTATTGTTATGACGTGAAAACAGTTAATTATAATAGTCTATAATAGTCTATAGCAGTCTACATTTACCACACACTGTAAGAAAAAAACCCGTAAAAAAACGGTAAATGACTGGCAGCTACTGCCAAACAAAAAACGTACAATTAAATAATCTCTAAAACCCTTTTATTTAATGTATTCAGATGCAAATTTACAATATCAACCAATCATTCACAAACAGTTCTTCAGGGCCCCCCAGGAGGAACTGAAAAACTAAAACTGGTATTTCTCCATGTGTGTAACGTGTTTCTGTTAGCATCTCTATCAAAATGAGGTCAAGATTTCACCTTTGAAATGGACGGAGGAAGCAACAAACTGTGCTGTTGAGCTGAGGGGGTTGTGGTCTTGTGTTTTTTTTAGCTTTTATTTTTCACTCAAGTTTTATATTGTTTCCACAATATTCTCCTAACCCTTTGGGGCATTACAGTGTTTTAATTAAGAATCCTAACTATACAGTGTATTTATTATTAGGTAAAATCAAAATATACCACAAAAGGTCAATGAATCTGTAACAGAGGTGCAACACAGCAGAAAAAGCAGAAAAATCAGAATCCTCCTCCAAATTGCCAGAAATCGTCTGGATCTTTGGTGATCCTGGAGGGGACACACACAGAGAAACTGTTACTGAAAGGTCCTTACTGTAGTAGGATTGTAGTAGGATGAAAGTAGGATTTCATTTATAGTTCACTTTAAATGAAAATTCAGTCATTATCTACTCACCCTCATGTCGATGAAAGGTCAGGTGAAGTTTTTTGGTCCACAAAACACTGCTGGAGTTCCACAGGAAATCAGTGTTGTAGCATTTTCCCCAAACAACTGCAGTAAACAGTGACTACGTTTTAAATGCAATCCTCAGGTTCTTAGCTCTGCACTGCGGTCAAGCAAATCCACACCCACAGATCAGACAGTGTGTGCGTCAACGCAGCTTCCGGCTAAGAACCTACAGCGAGGATTTCTTTTTAACACATGGTGTAAATGACGACTTTTCAGGTCAACTTGGCATGTCTGGACTTTTGAAAACTTGGATTACGATAGACAAGCAGTATGAAGGCATTTTTATGTTTTTCTTAAGTTGTTTAACGTTTGAAACAAAGCTGCTGTTGACTAAGTTGTTTGGGAGGATGCTGTAAGCTGTTTTCATGTGAAACTCCAGGAGTGTTTTGTGAATTGAAAAAAATAACCTGACCTTCTTTCAGCATGAGGGTTAGGTAATGACTGATTTTTCATTTAAAGTGAACTACTCTTTTAAACAAACTTCATTTAAATGTTCTATGAGACATTATAGTTAAAGGTTTTTACCCAGAAAGGATGTTAAAGTGGCCATTGGACTGCAGAGCTATTTCCTGGATAACTTTGGGGAATGAGCAGCCAACTTACATTACTGTGCACTCCCATTGTGTTACAGATACTACTGGCCAGCATGATGGAAAAGTCATAGAAAACAGGGATTCATGTTTGAGGAACTGTGTACATTTTCATATTTGAAAGAAGTTGTTTAACCATTGTTAACCATTTGGCACCACTGGATTCATACACAGCATAGATGAGTACAATACTGTCTGTCTTTGTGCTGACAACCTGGCAGTAATATGGCCAATAGTGTGGCACACTGGAACAGTAATTTCATACTTGGAAATGTTTGTACTTATCCTTTAGAAAAAAATACTGTCTCTTTAAGAGGAAGAGTGAAGTACGTTTTTTTATATATATACAGGAAAAAACAAAATGTGTGCTTGTGTTGAACCGTGGACAGTTTTCCTTTATTAAAAGTTGCTAAAACGAAGATGGACGTGGTTTTTGGCAGTTCATTTTGAGGGTGCAACATAAATTTTGGTGTTTCCGCCCGGTTCAAGCAAGTTTCAAGCCGGAAAAAGTCTGTTTTCTTGGCAAAAGAGGACTGTATGCGGTGCACAACGAGGGAAGCCAAGCTAGCTCGTCAAGCTGACCGCAGCAACCAGCTCGTTAATGAGAAGGTCCGCATGGAAGAAACGTAAACAAAACGCATGTTACGTCTTCAAGCTGTGAGTAACACAAGACCGAAGTGAAAATGGACAGTGAGTGGGAATCATTACTGGCTGATGTTGAGAAGAAACTTGTAACTTTATCACTCACTGATCTCAGTGCAGTAAGTGAGGAGCTAGGACTTCAGCCAAGTGAGGAGGTAAAATCATCATGCCGTTTACTGAGAAGACTAATCCTGTGTCACCTGGAGAGTGAAGAAATGACAGGTTTAGAGGATTCAGGACTATCAGTGTTGTTGGCAACAAGTGATTTTATCGACACCTTGAGAAAAGAGAATGATGATCCTAATGAATCTGCATGTCAAGAGGAGATGGGTGTGCAGCCAGAGACAGGCGTGAAGGACCCCCTGCTGGCACAAGATGGTACTACGCCTCCACCGGATTCATCCCCTCAGAGACCAAGCAGCTTACTGAGCTCAGAAAGAGAGTCAGCGCAAGCGAGAAGCCAGATGAATCTGCATCCTATGTACAGGAAAGATTTCAGGATCACTGGTCAAATTGGTGAAGTGGGACAAAAGGACAAACTGAATTTCACCAGCCTTGAAAGACAGATTGAACGTGGACTAAAAAAAGGCTACGATGAAGGTGAGATTGTGGAAGCAGTAATACAGTCTATCGCACCTGAAGTGAAATTAAAAAGTTACTTGGAGAGCAGACAAGAACTATCACTAAGCTCTTTAAGGCAAGTTCTCAGGACTCACTTCATAGAGAAAGATGCAACAGAGCTATATCATTCACTTACCCGTGCTGTCCAAGAGCCAAAAGAAACCCCAGTCCAGTTTTTGATCCACACCATGGACCTCAGACAGAAAGTGTTGTTTGCATCTGAGAGAGCCAAGGTAGGGCTGAAGTATAACTCTGAACTCATTCAGACCCAGTTCTTGCAAACATTGTTGACAGGTTTACAAGATGATGCTGTACGTGTAGATATCAAGCCTTACCTGCAGGACCCATCTGTACAGGATGAAGTGTTACTCGAGAAAACGAGTGCCGCCTACAGTGTGGAACTGGAGAGGAGAAGTAAGCTTTCATCTGTAACCAAGCAAAGAGAAGTAAAAGTGGCCATGATACAAGAAGAAGAGACCACTGAAGTTGAGCAGGTTAGTGGTGGAAAGAGAAATAAAAGCCACACAGCTAAGCCCAACCCTATACTTGAGAAACTTGATGCTGGTAATAAAGTCATATGCGAAGCCCTTCAGAACCTCACCACACATGCTGCTAGCCTCAGCCAAGCTAGGACAAATAAAGAAGACGATAAACCACCTAAGACTAAGCAGAAAGACTCTGGTAGTGCTAAACGAAATCCAAGAAAGTGTCGTGAGTGTGAAAAGTCACCAAGTAACCTTGGAGGGGTTCTGACTACAGTGCTGTGGGATACAGGATCCCAAGTGTCTATTGTTGATATGGACTGGAAAAAAACACACTTACCAGATGCTGAGATTCGCTCAGTGAAAGAACTCCTTGATCAGGGTATATTGGACCTTTCTGCTGCAAATGGGACAGAGATGCCTTATGAGGGTTGGATAGGAGTGAAGTTCAGCCTGCTGTCAAATAAGGACAGTGAACTGTTGGTACCTATACTGGTGAGCACCCACCCACTTGCAAAACCAATAATAGGGTTCAATGTCATTGAAGAGTTAGCACAGATCAACATGTCTACTGACAGAACCGTAGCAAGCAAATTTGTGAACAGCCTTGGATCAGCACTGGATGTTGGACATAAAAAGGCAAGAGCAGTATATTCAGTACTGAAAAAGCAGAAAAGCAGTTCAGAGAGTCAGGCAGCAAGGCTGGGAAGACAGGATGTTATCATTCCAAAACACAAGATGGTAAAAGTGATCTGTGGAAAACTCAACAAGAACATATTAAAGGAGCAGTATGCGGTACTGGAGCCTAATGAAAATGCACCGTGGCCTGCTGGACTACAGGTAAAGCAGCAACTAGTGCAGCTACCCAGTGAAGATAAAGCTGCTATTTCAGTTGTGGTTGAAAACAACACAGATGATGATATCAGACTACAGAACAGAACTGTACTTGGCTGGTTATATGCTGTGGATGCTGTAGAGAATGCTGCGGAAAAAGCCACAAATGTAGTAGCTGAGCCAGAAAATGAAAATGGTGATCTGAAGCCATGTCAGGAAACAACACAGGAAAAGTGTAATGGAAGTAAACCTGAAAAACAACTCTGGGATCCACCTGTTGATCTCTCCCACCTAACACCAGAGCAGCAAGACAAGGTGAGACAGATGCTGAGAGAAGAGTGTGATGTTTTTGCTAGGGATGATTGGGACACTGGATGCATTCTTGATTTGCAGATGGCAATACATCTTAAGGATGACATCCCAGTTATACAACGCCATCCCCCGTCATCTATACCAGGAAGTGAAAAAACACATACAAGATCTACTTAGTAGAGGATGGATCCAGAAGTCAACCTCTTCCTACTCGTCACCGATAGTGATTGTGCGAAAGAAAGACTTTTCCATCCGACTCTGTGTAGATTATCGACAGCTAAATGAAAAGACATACCCTGATCGACACCCCATCCCAAGAATTCAGGAAATCTTGGAGAACCTTGGAGGAAATTCATGGTTCACTGTGCTTGATCAAGGTAAAGCATACCGTCAGGGCTTTGTCAGCGAAGAGAGCCGAGCATGCACCGCCTTCATCACGTCCTGGGGATTGTATGAGTGGCTCAGGATTCCTTTTGGACTGACAAATGCTCCGGCTGCTTTCCAGCGGTATATGGAAGGATGCCTTGGAGACCTGAGGGACGAGGTTTGTGTACCTTACCTTGATGACATTTTGGTGTTCAGTAAGAATTTTGACCTTCATGTGGATAATGTGAGGAAGGTGCTACAGAGACAAAAAGCCTGTGGAATCAAACTCAGACCAAAAAAATGTGATCTCTTTAAAAGAGAAGTGTGTTATGTTGGTCGTGTAATTTCAGAGGAAGGATATCGAATGAACCCAAAAGAGGCAGAGACTGTTCAGTCACTGAAGAAAGCAAAACCAAAAACAGTCAGAGAAGTGAGATCCCTGGTTAGCTTCCTAGGCTACTACAGATCATTCATTGCTGACTTTTCAAGGATTGCTAAGCCTCTTTATGAGTTGTTGTCCCACCCAAAGACTGAAAAGAAACCGATGAAGAAGGGACGTTCCCCCCAGTTGCCTCCATCTCAGCCAGTGGAGTGGACAGCACTACACCAGCAAGTATTGGAAAGACTGGTTGACACTCTGTCTGACCCCCCGGTAATGGCATATCCTGATCTTGAGAAGCCATTTGTGCTGCATGTTGATGCATCTGAGGAAGGTCTTGGGGCTGTCTTGTATCAGCGTCAAGGTGGAGCACTGAGAGTGATAGGATATGGATCAAGGACACTCACTCCAGCAGAGAAGAACTACAGGCTTCATTCAGGAAAGCTGGAATTCTTAGCTCTCAAGTGGGCTGTAACTGAGCGATTCCTTTTTCATGCCCCTCACTTCACAGTGTACAGCGATAATAACCCCCTGACATATGTAATGAAGACTGCAAAACTAAACGCTGTGGGGCATCGTTGGGTGTCAGAGTTAGCAGATTTCCGCTTCACTCTGAAATACAGGCCAGGATCTGTCAACCGCGACGCAGACTTCTTGTCCCGCCAACCAGCAGAAATGGACAAACTGATGAAAGAATGCACAGAGGAGTGTAAACCAGATGACATTGCAGCAGTTGGAGAAGGACTACAAGCACAAAACTCAGGTAACGCTGACTGGATTTCGGCCGTTACATGTAATGTGGATGTGCTATCTGAACTAAGTACTGCATGTGAAACTACAGTTCAAGCAATACCAGTGGAAAGTATTCAGGCAGGTCAAAGAGAAGATGAAGTAATCAGCAGAGTTATCACTCTCAAACAACAAAACGAACGCCTGAGATACAAAGACAAGATCAAAGAATCAGCAGCCGTGAAATGCCTTTTGAGGGAGTGGCCACGTCTTCAGTTGGATAAGGATGGAATCCTGCGGCAAAAGACAACCTCACGATCCCAGCTTGTGGTTCCTGAAAAATTCAAGTCACTGATTTATCAGCAACTCCATGAGGAGATGGGTCATTTAGGAGCTGATAGGTTGATATCTTTAGCCAGAGAGAGATTCTTTTGGCCAAAAATGAGAGAGGAAATCGAACATTATGTGACAAAGGTGTGCCGTTGCTTGAAACAAAAGAAACCGAACAGAAAAACAAGAACACCTCTGCAAAGCATAACGACATCAGCACCTTTTGAAATGATATCGATTGACTATCTGCATCTGGAGAGAAGCAAGGGTGGAGTGGAATACATTCTGGTAATAGTAGACCACTTTACGAAGTTTGCTCAAGCTTATGCTACACCAAACAAGTCTGGTAAGACAGCCGCACGTAAGATCTTTGATGACTTCATTCTGAGATTTGGTTTCCCTGCCAAAATTCACCACGACCAGGGAAGGGAGTTCGAGAATGAGTTGTTCAAGAAGCTACAAAGCTACAGTGGGATACAGCATTCAAGGACGACACCTTATCATCCCCAGTCTAACCCAGCAGAACGCTTTAACAGAACACTGTTAAGTATGCTCCGGACACTGGAGGAGACACAAAAACCTAACTGGAAGGACTATCTGAACAAAGTGGTTCATGCATACAACTCCACTGTTCAGGAATCAACAGGGTTTTCTCCTTTTTTCCTGTTGTTTGGAAGAGAACCTACTTTACCCATTGATTTGATGTTTCCCAGGGAACGAGCAAATCCACAGTGTCATGCCGGATATGCTGAGAAATGGCGAGAGTCAATGCAGGAAGCTTGTAACATTGCACAGGAAAACATGAGAAAAGCTGGTGAGAGAGGACAAAAACACTACAACCAGAGAGCATGGAGTTCTGTTCTTGAACCTGGAGACCATGTACTGATCCAGAACCTATCTGAAAGAGGAGGACCAGGAAAGATACGTGCTTACTGGGAAAACAAAGTACATGTAGTCAAAAAAAGAAGAGGAACAAACGGTCCAGTGTATGTTGTGAAACCTCTGGATGGAGAAGGCAGAGAGAGAACTCTACACCGAAACCTTCTGTTACCTTGTCCTTACCTTGTTGATGTACAGAGTACCAAGCACCTAAATAAGGACAGAAAGAGGGAAAGGAAAATCACACAAAAGCCAAAGGCAAAGGCTCAAGTTTAAGACTCTGAGAGTTCAAGTGAGGAGGAATACACGATGTGGGTGCCTAGACAGAGTCAAAACACGCATCTTAACCCACATGCCCCTGTATTCAAGCCCACAGAAGGATGACACTCGAGGAGAGGAAACCAGGCCGAGAAACTCATTCATGAAGAAAGGAACCAGCCACAAGAGGGAAACAGTATCACACGTGATTATGGTCAAACAGAGGAGTTACAACACGTGGAGGATATTCAGGAGCAGGAGATGAGTTCAGACTCAGAGTCAGAAGTCCCTGAACAAGAACTCCAAGTGTGTCGAGACGATGCAGTGTCTTCAGAAGACAACCATGATGCTGAAAGGGTGAGACGTTCTACAAGAACACGTCAACCAAGATGTATCCTTACATATGATGAATTAGGGAAACCTAGTATTACATCATTAAGGAAGTAGAGATACAGCAACAGCTAGAGTTCATCATCAGTAATGCAGCTAATGTAAAATGTTAATTGAAAAGTTCATCTTGTTTGAATTAATGTGTTTAATAATACAGTTACAGTAATTCATTAGTCATTTTCAGGAATTCATTTCTTGAGGCTATAAGTAGATAGAAAAAGGAGTATTTACAGAAATAAGTGTGTTGCAATGTAACAGTGTGGCATAAGAGGTATTCTGTAATTGATGGTACTACACGTCAAAGCATGTATAATGTTAAGTTACATTAAGTAAGTTGGAATGGTAGATATTGCCATATGTGACTTAATGGACTTGGGAGGCCTACCAATGTACCGATGAATTAAGATAATACAACGAAGCAGGAAAAGAAACAGTTGCTATCTATCCTGTAGTCATGCTGATGTAGTCACCAGAAGTGTAGTTACTGATGTTTTTGTAGTGACGTAACTGTATACTGATGAGTATTTACGTAATAGTGTTGGGAATTACAACCTTAAGGTTAAACAAATGTTGATACAGTCCACCTAAAGTAAAATGTTTTGCTAACATTTTATTCTTTTAGTGGGGGAGGATGTGGCACACTGGAACAGTAATTTCATATTTGGAAATGTTTGTACTTATCCTTTAGAAAAAAATACTGTCTCTTTAAGAGGAAGAGTGAAGTACGTTTTTTTTATATATATACAGGAAAAAACAAAATGTGTGCTTGTGTTGAACCGTGGACAGTTTTCCTTTATTAAAAATTGCTAAAACGAAGATGGACGTGGTTTTTGGCAGTTCATTTTGAGGGTGCAACAATAGCATGCACATTATCCATTCAGTCTTTATGTCAGGATAACATGAATACTCACTGGCTCCGAAGATCTTTTCATTTCCATATTGTCTGGATCATGAGGGGAAAACACACACAGACAAACAAACAACATTATCCAGCTTACCGTTGGAGACATAGGCATGCAAAATATTACTCAACAGCCTCACACATACATTCATTCTTACATAATATTCTTATTATGACTGATGTGAACTTGGTTTCATAGAACAAATCCATTCTCTGTATGTTTTGCCTCTGCTTGCCTACCTGTCTGAGTTTGCACCCCAGCAGGCGGTGATATCTTGTCACTCCTGTTCTTCAGCCTTCTCATGCTCACACAGGTGATGCACAGCTATAGGCTCTTTGCTGTGTGAAGTACAGGGACACAGTGAAGAATATGGTAAATGGATTGTTCTTGCATATAAAGTGCTTTTCTAGTATTATCAACCACTCGAAGCACTCTACAATACATGTCCATCATTCACCCATTCACACACAGATGGCAGGCTCTACTGGAGCTCATGAGGGAGCCCTAATTATTTACACACACATTCACAACATTCACACGCTGATGCACAGCATCCATGGCAACTTGGGGTTCAGTGTCTTGCCCAAGTACACTCGACAGGTGGACTGGAGGAGCCGAGAACCGAACTGCCAATCTCAGCAAATTCTGCATTTGGCCTTTTGCAAAAACTGCCAGGACAGAGACAGGACAGGTCATGTTTATCAAGTCTTTGTTCTACTAAGTTCTCAACTAGATAAGGAACACCAGATGAGAGCTAAGGATGGTAGCTATGATAAGCATTCAGTCTCATTCAGTCTCTCAGACTGATCAGGATTGTTTAATAGTATAGCATTAGACCAGTCATCTCTCTCTCTCTCTCTCTCTCTCTCTCTCTCTCTCTCTCACACACACACACACACACACACAAACACACACAAACACACACACACACACAAAGAAACAAACACACACACACGATCCACAGAATTAATTACGAGGGGACCGACAGAGTAGCGCTGAAGTCCTGCAGCATTCAAACTGACGTACTTTCAAATGAAGGCGCGCTCAGTGCTCATTGGCCAGTTACCTGGATGACAGCCGCATTGACCAATCATACTCAAAGCAACATGGTGAGACAGCCAATAGCAATTGTTTCAATGGGACAACTCAAAAAAAGATTATTTCAGAATCAAAATCATAAATCAAATATTTTAGTGATCCCAAAATTGGGAAATACTTTTGCTGCAGATTCTCTTAAAATAAGTGAATAAGAATAAATAATAATAATAATAATAATAATAATAATAATAATAATATTCTCTCTGTCTCTATGTCTGTCTATCTGTCTCTCCCCCTTTTTCTATTGAATGTAAAACCACATATAACTAATGAGATTTACCTTAAAATTGCAGAAAAAAATCTTGAGTTGTCAGTATGGAGATAAACCTTTATATAACGAGCAAAACATTTAATAACAGGCAATTATTGTAATTTTACATACATTTGTACATAATTTAAGAAAACAGGAAATAACTGTAGTTTGTCATTATTGGCATAACACATAAAATAACAGGCAGGTTGTTAATTTACAGATAATGTCTGTAATTTTACTGTTTTTTTGTTTGTTTGTTTGTTTGTTTTACACTATTTTTAAAAAATGGACAAAGTACTGTAAAAATTTAAGGTCATTTACTTTAAAATTATGATTTTTTTCTACAGTGCAGTACATAATATTCAACAAACTCGGAAACAAACTCAGTTTCCGTCTCTGCAAAGAGGACTATATCATCTGCATATAGAAGGATACCAACTATAGAGTCACCCAATCTATAATAAAGCTGTTTGCTTTATTTTAGTGCTAGATCATTTATATAGATGCCCAACAGTGTGGGAGAGAGTACATCACCACACATGCAACCGGGTTTTGTTAAAGAGATTTTAAAGAAATATAAAAAAAATTCACCATCTATACCACATTTTAGTTATAGGTCATGATTTATGCGATCAGAAGCTTTCTGAAAAAGAAAATAATAATACATATTATTTTATTATGAACAAGAAGACAGTGGAGAGAGGTTAAGATCACAGCTGCTGAGGTGAGAGAGTGGGAGCATGTAAATAAAAAATAAAATTGAATGTTGAGGTATTCTCGTATGAACTACAGTAGATAAAGAACATGTGTCATCAATACAAGCTCTATTTTTTAGAAAACCATTTTGTTGGTCTACCAACAGACCAAATTGGGATTGGTTTGATTTATGCCAAACAGATGGACTCCAAACAAATGGAGAAAAGAATACATAAAACTAGAAATAAACAGGGTAGCTTCTGTGATTCATAGGACAGGTTCTGAATACCAGTCACTTTTCTCAGTTTAAGCCTGCCAATTGCCCCAGTAAGTTTCTTTTTTGCTGTATTAATTAAGCATGAGTATCAATCATTTGGGCCTTTCGTAATGAGGTAACACCGTGCTGTCATTAAAAGTTTAAAAGAAGTTGGAGCAGAGTTCCAGTTCAGTTCGGAGGGACTCGCACTGTGAGGACAGCAGGTAGATGTTTGAAGTCACACAATGTCACAAATGTTGTTTTGTGAATTTTAACATCGCTGTGACTTTGAAAAGAAAATGTTCCATTTAGGGATGATTTATACGACTGTTTCTGTGATAATGAACCTGTTTAGCATCACTGCACTGACTTCTGTTCATGTGTGCTTTATGATTAAGTTGAAATTTGTGCCAAACAAGTCCAGAACAAAGCTAGTTCAATTTTTACAGATCCATAACAAAAGGTAATATAATAACTGCTTGGTTGTTGTGAACCTGAAGGAGGATCATGATAAACTCGACACAGGTTTCATATTTCACACTTGCTGCGTACTTTGACACTGGAAGTTTGAAGTACTTATATTTTATGATTGTCATGTCTTTATATATTGTTATTATCAGTGTAAACATTTTACTCATTGTGGTTATCTGCATGAACAGAAGTTTACATGAACCTATGTACATTTTTCTGTGCAGCCTGTTTATGAATGAACTGTATGGTAGTACAGGGTTGTTTCCATTCCTTCTGCAGCAGATACTTTCTGACATTCACACTGTTTCTGCTTCAGTTTGTTTCCTGCAGATGTATTGTGTACACACTTTTGCAGCTGTTGAATTTTTAAATTTAGCGGTCATGTCTTATGACAGATATCTTGCTATCTGTTATCCTCTACAATATAACACACGTATGACATCTAATAAGATTGCTACATTTATTGCTCTAACATGGCTTTATCCTTTGATTGGATGTATTGTCATAATATGTTTGAATTCCCAATCACAGCTGTGTGGGAACATCATTAACAAAGTTTACTGTGACAGTCACTCTGTTGTCAAACTGGCCTGCTCTGATCACATTGTAGTCAACATATATGGACTTCTTGTATCTTTTGGCACAATCTTTGGTGCTTTATTTTTTATTGTCTACACGTACATGAAGATTCTTCTGGTTTGTTTTTCTGGTTCTAAACAGACGAGACAAAAAGCTGTCAGTACCTGCACACCTCACCTCGCCTCCATCTTTAACTTTACTGTCGGATCTAGTTTTGAAATGTTACAGAGCAGATTTAACATGAGCAGTTTACCCAACATGATGCGAATATTTTTATCTTTATACTTTCTGACATGTCAGCCGCTCTTTAACCCCGTGATGTACGGCCTGAATCTGTCCAAAATACGTGTCACATGTAAAAGTCTGATGTCGAATGTGGGCTCTTAATATGAAGTCATCCAACAGATCCGGCCTTTAAAGTATTCTAATGTACTTTTTGTTATAAAGTGACAAATAAAATGAATCAACTCAGCTTTTGAAACTGCTCGTTTAAATAGATGGATGTACAACAACAATACACATAATTAAAGTGTGCAACAGTTTTAGAAATGGCAAAATGAGTTTCTTTATATAAGTCCGACTGTTTTACCTGAACACGACCTTTAGAGCTGAACCAGTTGACTCTTTTGCAGTAACTGCACAGATATTTTCAAATGTACAAATCATGTATATATGGTCATGATGAATGTAAATAGATGTCTTTAGTGGCTTTTGTTCATTTACTTAAGTTTGAATATTCGTCATACATCCTCTGCCTGTTTTCTTGTGCTGCTGTAACACTTTCTCCTCAATAAAGACTTTTTGTAATGATAAAATGTATAACACAGTGTTGAATCACAGTGGCAAACATAAATAAAAATAATATCAATCTTCAATCTGTATGCATAAATATATTTGCAAAACCAAAATTAGTTTCTCATAATCCAGATTAAAATGTAATACATCATATTAAGATAATATCAATATAATGCACATACACAATATATATGTGTGATATTGAGATAAAGAATCAGTTCAATCTTTGGTTCAGTTGGAGCTAACTGATTTATACATGCTTATTATAGTTTGATATATAAGCATTTATATATATATATATACATATATAAAGTACCCCCAAACTGTACTTGAGCACCGGTATGACACTTAAGCACCGGTGTCACAGTTTATTTTGAAGTATATTATGTGGTGCTAAACTGTGGTGAGGTGTGATACAGTAATCACACACCTGAGAGCTCTATTTGATTCAGTTTATTGAGATATAAATTGCTGAGCACCTGTTGTAGTGCAGCAGATAATGTCATTTTTTCACTAGGATACTTCAGTCAGTGATACAATTATGAAATTTTGCGCATACCTTCTCCATAGACTAATTTAAAGAAATTCCTGGGTGTCAACTAAAATTTCAAAATGGCGGCCATTTTTCAATATGGCCACCAGTCAAGGTTATAGTGAAGGATTACTACTTGCCTTTGGTCATCTTCATGATCTTTTTTTTTTGTTTAACATACTTTAAGTAGAGTACATATGCACAAGTATGATGTATTTCTGTTAAAGAGTTCATATGGTATGTAAAAACAAAGATGACGGCCAATATGGCGGTCAAAATCATGAAATGATTATGTCCAAAAATTCGGCATAGAAAAATGCTCTTTTATTTAATATGAAAGTGTTCATCACCATAAATATCTTTACTATAAATTTGCAAGTTCAGTTTTACATGTCTAAGTACACTTTAGGTAGTGATGTTGTAGTTAGTTTTAGTTTAAAAGAGTGAATGTCAGTGCACAATCAGGGCACACTGGTGACTTCACTGCTGTGTAACTCAGAATGGTTCAGTGTCAGCTAATCTTGCTTTCCTAATTCTGTACCTAGCTTTACTAACTCTAAAATGGTAGACTAGTACTAGTTGTAATGTAGTTTAGTTTAGTGTTCCAAATGCTGTCTAATAGCCCCATATCAATTAGCTCTTAGAAGGTAGGTAGTAGATTTGTTAGACAGCCGCAGTTGTATCCCATACATCAATGTGTGTATCAGACTAAGGTAGTAAAAGGATAGCCCCTCGACCTTAGTCAAGAACTCATAATGGCAAGTGCAATCACAAGCAGAAGGAAGACTGACTGGAGCAAATGTTGTCTTTGCCAGGAAGACAAGAAAAATTAAGGTCTAACTTCTCCCTCAGCCTCTGTACATCATAATCCAGAACATGATGGGTACGTAATGATTGCAACCAACGTGCCTTTGTTCAAGGAGATTGGTGAAATGCCGCTCATGTTTGACCCAGCAAGACTGGATGAAGGCAGTGGCATACAGGCAACACTATGTCAAAACATGGCAAAATACCACAAGAGCTGTAGGGTCATATTTAACAGTGCAAAACTTGATCGTGCAAGGAAGCGAAGATCTACAGATAAAGGTAGTGAGCCACAAGGAATGAAAGCCAAGCAGCGTCGAACGAGTCATGACAATGAGGGTTGCATGTTCTGTGAAAAAGTAGCACCTACATCAGATCTTCGACAAGTAATGACCATGAATCTCAATAGGAGACTACATGAGTGTGCTCACACACTCAATGATGGTAAACTTCTGGCAAAACTAGGTGCAGGTGATGCAATTGCAGAAGAGCTGAAATACCACCTTGCATGCCTCGCTAGCCTGTACAATAGGGAGAGGTCCCATCTCAGAGATCTTGAGAAAGCACAATCTCACAGTGAAGAAACAGATGTATATCCACTGGTTCTTGCAGAGTTGGTGAACTACATAGTTGAAACCAGTTTGAGTTCCAATGATCCTGCCATATTTCCTCTTGTAGACATATCCCAGGTATACCAGCAGTGCCTGGAACAATTAGGCATTGTTTCACCTACTGTAAATGTAACAAGGTTGAAAGAAAAGCTGTTAGCAGAAATCCCTGAATTAATTAATTAATTAAAACATTCAGCATATCAGGCAGGTTGTGTATGGGCTCAGGCAATTCTGCGCCAGCCAGAAGCGGAGAGTCCAGCTGACTGGGGTTGGGAAAAGGTTGGTGAGGAATGGAAAGTCTTCTGGACAGCCAACTCCCCCATTGCAAAGAGTTGTGAACAACTCACTAAATGTGGCTGCAAGTCTGGCTGTTGTGGCAGATGCAAATGCTACAGGCTTGGAATGGCATGTACAGCTTTATGCAGCTGCACATGTGAGGTGTAAGTAACCTCGGGAATGAGCGCTTCTTTTCTTTTTTTCTTTTTTTTGTCAAGTATTTGTTCTCAATCTCAGTTTTAACATCATGACCACATAGTATAAAAAAAAATTGGGCACTGAAAGTGTCTAAAATTGTCTAACATTGGCAGCCATCTTGAAAAATGGCAGCCATATGGAAATTTTGCGTGGACACCCAAACTTTTCAAGTGGGCTATAGTGAGCACTGGTGCCAATTTTCATGTTTGTATCACAAACTGAAGTATCTTTCCCCTTATCTGCTCTACTATTGGCTGCTTTTCCTTCAACTCATCCCAAACCACAGCTGGGTTTAGGTCATGTGACTGTGGAGGTCAGGTCATGTGATGCAGCCCTCACAGAGCCTGGTGTGTTTGGGGTCATTGTCCTGTTGAAAATCAAATGCTGTGGTAGCCATGCTGGTTAAGTGAGCCTTGAATTTTGAATAAATCACCAACAGTGTCACCAGCAAAGCACCTCCACACCATCACACCTCCTCCTCCATGCTTCACAGTGGGAACCACACATGTAGATAATTGAAAATGAAACATTTTGCATTTAACCTTTAAAAACATTGAACACAAGTTGAGTTTGTGTTGAGTCCAGATCATCAGGTCCAGGTCCTGAGGTCCAGATCATCAGGTCCAGGTCCTGAGGTCCAGATCATCAAGTCCAGATCCTTAGGTCCACATCACGTCATGTCTGAACATCGTCAGCTGATCTTAGGTCAGTTTGGGTTCACACACAGACGGATTATCTATTGTGAGCGTTGGTGGTATAGTGGTTAGCATAGCTGCCTTCCAAGCAGTTGACCCGGGTTCGATTCCCGGCCAACGCAGTAATGTTTTTCAAACACGATAATATACTTTTACCTTACAGGCTGCCACGACACCTCACAGTGTTTGAAGTTTATTGTTATGACGTGAAAACAGTTAATTGTAATAAACTCACATTGTGACGTCACACTGACTGATGTATTTATCTTTTAGTGACAAAGCAGCAACATGCTCACTCAAACACTCGTTAACTTTAATCAAAAACAAACATTTAATGTTTTATTGTTTAAGTGAATTAAACAATAAAACGTTATTTTATGATTGTTTCCTCCTGCCTTTATTTTGAAGGAGACCAACAGGAAGTGATTCCCCTTCAGACAGGAAATGACTGTCTGTGTTTGTGTGTGAGTGAACGGCGCGGAGCTGAAGTCTGTGTCCGGTAATTAACGACACAAACTTAATCCAGAGCTCCTCCTCGTTGCTGCCGGGACCGTGCGGGACCGTGCGGGACTCCTCCGGACAGGCCGTTGTCCGCCATTTTGTGCCTCCTCTAATGCGCGCGTACTGTTAGCTGTTAGCCGTTAGCCGGTGCTGGTGTGTGTGTCATGGCGGCGGGAAGCGGCGCGACTCCTGCTCACGTCGGTGACGTAGAAGAAGACGCTTCACAGCTGCTGTTCCCCAAAGGTGTGTACCTGCTCAGTGACGTCATGTAAAGCGCTTTGTCACGCGCGTGTACCGTCAAACTGTTTATCTGTAGTCCCGTGCTGATAGAGGACTACAAACATGGCCGCTCTGACCTCTTCTTCGCTGTTTTAATGTGTGTGGTTGTCCAGAGTTCGAGAACGCGGAGACGCTGCTGAACTCCGAGGTCCACATGCTGCTGGAGCACCGCAAGCAGCAGAACGAGAGCGCGGAGGACGAGCAGGAGCTGTCCGAGGTTTTCATGAAGACCCTGAACTACACGGCCCGCTTCAGCCGCTTCAAGAACCGAGAGACCATCACCGCTGTGCGCAGGTCAGGGGTCAGGGTCCGACTGTCAGGGTCGCAATGTCAGGGTCTGAGGGTCTGTGGTGGTCTCATGTGCTCTTGTCTGTTCTGGTCTTGTGTGGTCTGTTCTGGTCTTGTGTGGTCTGTTCTGGTCTCATGTGGTCCCCCTTCTCTCCTCAGTCTCCTCCTGCAGAAGAAACTTCATAAGTTCGAGTTGGCCAGTTTAGCTAATCTGTGTCCAGAAGCTGCTGAGGAGGCCAAAGCCCTGATCCCCAGGTGAGTCTGACGCAGTCTGATCCACATCACACTGACACAGCCTGACCCGTTCTGTTGGTGACCCCCCCCCCCGTCTAGGTCCTGGTCCAGGATCCTCTCAGGTGGACTCACATACTGGTTCTGTTCTTGTGGTTTTAGTTTGGAGGGTCGATTTGAAGACGAGGAGCTGCAGCAGATCCTGGACGACATCCAGACCAAGAGGAGCTTCCAGTACTGAGACCAGGACTAGGACTAGGACTGAGACTGAGCCCAGAACCAGGACGTCAGTCCGGTTTCTGCTGTGTTTTTTTTTTATATCCAGGATGTCTGAACTGATTGGTCCTGATTGGCCTGACTGATCATGTGACCTGATGACCTCACACAGGTTCTTCTTCTTTTGTCTGAATAAACTTTGAATTGTTTTTTTTACACGACTGATTCTCTTTTTTCACCTAGCTAACCGCTAATTAACTGCTAATCTGAATCTGTTAGCATGCTAACAGAACCAGGCTCAGCAGCTGGACTGGACCGGGTTGGAGCACAGTCTCTGAGACCAACAGGGAATAACGTTACAGTACCGAGGTGATTTACAGACTTTATGATGGAAACATTGATCAGTAGTGAAGCTAACCAGGAGCCAAACCCGGCAAGAAAACCACCTCGGTAGGCTGCTGTACTCCCTGTTAGAGTGGACACTGCTGGGTTCAGAGGTTCACTCTGGTTCTGGTCTGGCAGGGGAAGGTAGATGCTGATGCTAGCTCATAGCTGCTAGCTGCAGTGCTAATGCACACTCTCTATTGGCTGCTGTAAACTGAAGGAGCTCGCCGTCGTCCTGGTGACCTTTGACCCCGTCCTCTGGGAGGACACGGTGTCCAAGCTGCAGGTGTTCTATAGGGACGCCATCCTGCCTCACCTGAGACGGAACACTGATCCGGACCCAGCAGCAGCAGCAGCTCTGAGACCGGAGACGTAGATGCTGATGCTAGCTCATAGCTGCTAGCTGCAGTGCTAATGCACACTCTCTATTGGCTGCTGTAAACACCAATCAGACGAACGTGTTCGTAATTTAAACATGAGAATAAAAACTTTATTTAAACTGTTCAGTCTGATAAACACAGTCATGGTTCTGGTTCTGGTTCGGTCCGTCAGACGTTGACGCAGTACGCTGCAGCAGCGTTCAAGTCCTCGGCGTCCTGCAGAGCTTCGGGCAGAACTCCGGCGGGCGTCGTCACCATCCTCACCGTGGTTTTGTTGAACAGGGTCCGCTCGTAGTCCATCAGCTGCCTCCAGAACCCCGCGTTGGGTCGGATGAACGGTCGCTGCTCCAGAACTGCCTCATGAGCCCGACGGAGACTGAGACCTTCAAACCTGAAAACACAGAGACCAGCAGAGGTCAGAGCCTGGACCGGGTCAGGACCAGGGGTGGGGGTGGTGGTGTACCTCATCAGGTAGGCCATGATCAGAGCCGGGGATCGGCTCCTGCCAGCGGTACAGTGGACCAGAGTCCTCCCCATCTGGTTCTGGTGGATCCGTTCAGACACCGGGTCAAAGTACTGGTTCAGGGGGGCGTGGGGCTGATCCTGGACCGGGACCTGAAGGACCTGCAGCCCGTCCAGCTGAGGGTAGGACACGTCCTCCAGACAGCTGGCATTGACGATGAGCGTGATGTTCCTGCTGGACAGGACGCCCGGGTTCAGAGCTGAGTCCAGACCACTGAGGAACAGAACCGGGGTCACCTGAGAGACCGCCATCAGAACCTGCAGGCAGGAGAAGACCTGTGAGACCAGACTGAGGGCTCAGACACACTCTACATCAGTATTAGTGATGTCGACGTGTGGACTCAGGTTCTGGACTCTGGTTCATGTACTTAGTTACTTTTCACCTCGTCTGTCAGAACTTCTTAGGTTTGTCTGAGGTGGGATTCGAACCCGCACCTGTTGGTCCTCAGGTCTAAATGTTGGACAGTTGGAGCCAATCATCATTCACAGCTTCAACATTTGACCAATCACAGCACAGAAACGTTTGTCACGTGTTTTATGTGTTGTACTTGATTAGACAGAACCTCCATGTAAAGTTTCAGTCTGTGGAAACAAAGTGTCTGTCTGAGGCGGGATTCGAACCCACTTCTCCAGAATAGACCGCGACCTGAGGCGTTAGACCTCTCGGCCATCCTGACGAGGAGTCATTTCACGGTCCTCAGAAGTGTATTTAAACACTCTGATGAAGATGGCGGTAAAACTCTTTAATCTATTGTTTGTATCCAACATGGCGGCTCATCGGGTCAAAGGTAAACCACGTGACTCATTTTAAACTACAAACAGTGACCGTGAAGGCAACACTCCATCACTGGGTGCGTTCAGGAGCGGCTTGGACATAAACACAGAGTGTGTGTCATCAGATGAGTCACAGTCACGTGGACAGAGTTTCACTTCAGTCTGAGCACCGACAGCACACAGGTAAGACCTGATCCTATTGGTCCATCACACCGACACGTAGTTAGTGATTTATTATAAATATATTAAAGATTAACCTGAAACTTTATGATAAGTTCGCCAGACGTCATCAGAAACGTCACGCTTTAACGGTCCGGTTCGGTAGACATGCTCAGTCACGCCCCTGTACGGTAAAGAACACGGCGGCTCACCTCACGGTTGAGTTCACGGGACCGAAGCCGAACACAGGACGGGTTCCGAACATTTATCTGACGGCTCTGATTGGCTGAAACGTAACAGAGTGCGAAGAGTCCGAGGCGCTATGAAGTGGACAGAACTCTGACATCCGGTCCTGATTTAGAACCAGGATCAAATTACAAACTTCCGGTCATCGTGTCCCAGCTCTTCAAAATAAAAGCCCTAACAACAAGTCAGTTCTGATTCATCGTTCAGAACCATCAAGAACTCTGAGACAGAACCTCTGCTGGCCTCTCGGGTCTGTGGTGGGTTCTGAATGTTCCTCAGCACCTGAAACCGGATCTGTAAACCACTTCCTGTTCTGTTTACTGTTCTGATGTAGACCACATGAACATGCAGAAGACAGCTGCTGCAACGGACCGGAACCATAAACCCGTCATCCCCAAGGTCCGATATCACCCGTCCATCCAGATCCAGATACCCGGAGACAAAACCAGAACCAGCCAAAGTCCAAAGACCAGACCTGCTGCCAGACACCCCCCTAAGACAGGGACTGACAATGAGGTGGTCCAGAAGAACCGGGACGCTGACAGGACGCCTCAGGTTAGTCCAGGTCCGGCTGTGAGACCACGTCAAAGGGCTCAGAAACCGACTCAGAAACCAGATCAGAACCTGGTCCAGGGAGCTGCGACAGGTCCTCAAGCACCAGGCCAGCTTGCTAACAGAACCCCTCCCGGACCAGAGCTGGTTCCTCTGGTTCTGGGGGCCCGGTTGGACCGGAGTGTTGTGGAGGAAGTGGAGGTTCTGACCCGCGGACAGAGTAACAATGAAGACTGGTTCAGGTGGAGGAAGAACCGGATCACGGCCTCCGTGGCTCACCGTATCGCTCACTGCCGCTTTGTTAATGGCAAGAGCAAAACCCCGCCCACCTCCTACTTGACTGCTATCACAGGTAAGCCCCGCCCCCTCACACCTGGACCCAGACAGTGCTGGTTCTGGTTCTGTTAGCATGCTAACATGCTAATGTTGTTCATTAATGAAGCTGGTTCTGATTGGACAGGTGAAGGTCCGAGGGTCCAGACCCGAGCCATGAGCTGGGGGATCACGAAGGAGGCCGAGGTGGTCCGCATGTATCAGGTACAGGTGAACTCATTAATTATTCATGAGGTAGAAATGGCCAATCACATCAGACTTAATTAACACGACGTCGTCCTGCAGAGACAGAAGACGTCCTCGGGTCGGCCCGTCCAGGTTCTGGACTGCGGCCTGTTCATTGACGATCAGCAGCCGTGGTTGGCTGCGAGTCCTGACGGCATTGTGACGGACAGCTGGACCGGCCAATGGCTGCTCTGCCTGGAGGTCAAATGTCCTTACAAACACAGACATGGACGGGTGGAGGACGCCTGCCGGGACGACCCCGCCTTCTGTCTGGAGATACGGGACGAGGACGGACGGCAGCCTGGACAGGTAGAAAGACATCCATCCACAAACGTCTGTCCTGTCCTGTCTTGTCTCTAACCTTGTCTCTAACCTTGTCTCCTTGTCCAGCCCCCGGCGTACCGCCTGAAGACGTCTCACAGTTACTTCACACAGATTCAGTGTCAGCTGGCGGTGACCGGTCTGCGTCAGGCCGACCTTGTCGTCTTCACCCTGAAGGAGCTCGCCGTCGTCCCGGTGACCTTTGACCCCGTCCTCTGGGAGGACACGGTGTCCAAGCTGCAGGTGTTCTATAGGGACGCCGTCCTGCCTCACCTGAGACGGAACACTGATCCGGACCCAGCAGCAGCAGCAGCTCTGAGACCGGAGACGTAGAGACGGACCGTGTCCTTGAAGCTTCGCGTCCTGTCACCGCCTCCCACCAGGACACTCTCGTGGTGTGTTCAGGTGCTCCTCGGAGGATCACGTCTTCTGGCTTTGGCGTGTTGAGGGACTCCGGAAGTCATGTGACTCCACAGGACTCCTGGACTTGTTTCACATTTTCACGTGTGCTCGTGAACACGTATGTTTAGAAATGTTTGTGTGTGTGTAACACCTGATGTAACCACCAGGGGGAGTGTGTTTGTGTTTACTGATTACTGATGAGCTGCAGGTGTGTTCATTAGATCATGTGATCAGGTGAGGTCAGCACATGGCTCTGATGTAAGAGTCCAGTTTGGACAGAACAAAGAGATCTAGGTAAGACAGATAACTGTGTGTGTGTGTGTGTTACTTTGACAGATTTTGTAACGTGACTGATTTCATTGATCATGTGACGATGTAAACAGCAGATATTCTCTCTTTGTTAAACGCCTACATCACCCACAATGCAATGTTTCTTCTGTCAGCTGTGTGTGTTAAATGCTAGTGTGATGCTAACAGTCAAAGAGCTCATTGTTCGAGGAACGTTTGAGGAACGTTTGAGGAGTCTCAGGTCAGTTTAACAGCTGACAGGTGTAACATCAGCTGACTGGTCACATGACCTGTTTCACTTCATGTTCGGCTCGTTATTTGCTGATATTAGCACGCTAACATGTGGCTCACCGCCGCTTCACTAACAAGAGCAAAACCCCGCCCACTTCCTACCTGACTGCTATCACAGGTAGGCCACACCCCTCTCACACCTGGACCCGGACAGTGCTGGTTCTGGTTCTGGGGTGCGGTCAAATATTCAGTTTGTCTCATGAAGGTTCCTCACAGAAGTGTTAACGTAGCGGCCATGATAAGAGCTGTTTGAATCCTCTAACTGTGAAGGAAAGGAGCCTCAATGCTTCCTTTATTATCTCCTTTAGCATAGGATACACTTGCTAATATGTTTCTATATGAGTGGACAGGAGGGTGAGCGACCATACCAGCTAACAAACACTTCATCTGACTTCTGTGACAGGTGGACAATATTCATTTATTATTTGAACTCTGACGTTGATGATGAAGTCACATTTTTCACCGGGTTGTCCACGTTTATATTTCCTGCATGAAACAACACGGTCAGAGCGCACGGGGAGTATCTAGGAAGTATCTCAGATGAGCGTTTTGTAGTCCATCTTCTGGACTTTGTAGTTTTACCACAGATCACGTCAATAACATTCACCGTTGCTTCATGACGTAGTCCAGTGTAAGAGCAGTCGTCTTCTCCTAACTCCTTATCAGCTCTCCTTCACATCTTTCCTTATGACCTTGTGACGTTTTCCATCGAGGTCAAGGAAAGGTGGTTAGGAGGTAATTTTTTTGACTATTCGACTGTACCCCTGGTCTACAGTATGTGTAGCAGGTTGTTCACCACATTAGCCTGTTAGCATGCTAGTACTTAGCAGGTATAATTGTTCACCATACTTTAGCCTGTTATTAACGGCATCATCAGTTTCTTTTAATTAACCTGCTGACGTCACGTGATATTCATATTCTGAGCGTTCACCTCATCATGAATCATGTGACAAACTTTGAGTCTGACGGCTCATTAACTTGTTTCCTGTAAACAAGCTCAGGTACGGAGGAAGTCGTCACGGACATTGATTGGTGTTAGCATTGCAGCTAAGCACTGAGCTAGCATCAGTGTCTACCTTCCTCTGAAACCAGGTGGTGTTCAGGCTAACAGCAGCTAATGTTAGCAGTTAGCTATGTGTTTACGCTAATGTTAGCAGTTAGCTACATTAGCACTAGCATCAGCTTTAGCTCTCCTGCTACTTATCAATGTTTCCATCATCAAGTCTGTAAATCACGTCCGTAGTGTGACGTTATTCCCTGTTGGTCTCAGAGGCTGTGCGCCAACCCGGTCCGCCTGCTGAGCCCGGTTCTGTTGCCTGCTCTGTGTGTGTGTGTGTGTGTGTGTGTGTGTGTGTTGGATGAACCAGACAAACGTCACATGATCTGATGCTTTTATTTGTCTCTGAATGTAAATATAACGTTTGTTTGACGTCGAGTCTCGGCGATGACTCGATGAAACGACAGACGCTGTTTGACCTTTAAATAAACTCCAAATCGTTCGCGGTGACTCCTCCTCCTCCTCCTCAGTTCACTGTGACCTCATCAGGTGAACACAGACGACCAATCAGCTCGCAGCAGATCATCACCTGAAGCAGGAAGGTGAGACAGTTCAGAGAAGAAAACGTCCTCCGGTCTGCTCTGGCTGGTGTTGTAATGGAGGGGGCGGGGTTAATGTGAGCGGGAGGGGGCGGGGCCTCACAGGTAACCCTCCTTCTTGAACTGCTCGTGCAGGATGTCTCGGTACTCGTCAAAGCCGCCGTCGATGCGTCGCACTTTCCCGGCTTCGCACACCCACAGCTCCTTACACACCAACCGGATCAGACGCTCGTCGTGAGACACCAGGATGACTCCGCCCTGAAACAGATGACATCACAGAGTGAGGCGACACATCTGAGACATCTGTTTGGTGATGTCACTGTGATGTCACACTCACCTTGAACTTGTTGAGCGCTTTAGCCAGAGCCTCGATGGTCTCCATGTCCAGGTGATTGGTCGGCTCGTCCAGGATGTAGAAGTTTGGACTGAAAGAGACACACATCATCATCATCCATGACATCATCATCATCCATGACATCATCAGTACCAGCTGATCTCATTACCATGGCATGGTCATCTGTGCAAAGGCCACCCGGCTCTTCTGTCCTCCTGACAAACTGGCAACCGGCCTTGTGGCGAGCTCTCCGGTGATGCCGTAACCTCCGAGCTGGTGCCGGTACTCCTCCTCCGTCCGACCTGCGACCCACAAACACACTGGCCAATCAGAACCTCAGACGAAGTCACGCGACCAGAGACAAAACAGGTAACGGTTTGTGTACCGGGGAATCTGTTGAGCAGCAGCTCCACAGAGCAGACGTTCAGGTCCAGCTGGTCCACGTGGTGCTGACTGAAGTATCCGATCTTCAGGTTCCTAAACAGGAAACACAAAGTTCAGCACCTGAAGGTTCAGGTGACCGCTCCACTCTGATTGGCTCATTACTCGTCTTACCTGTGAGCTTGTCTGACTCCGTTGACCGGCGTCAACTCGCCCATCAGCAGTTTGAGGATGGTCGATTTACCGGCGCCGTTTTCACCGACCTGACACAGGAAGTGATCACTGATTGGTTAGTTACTGTTAATATACGTCATGTGACAATGTGGACACTGATTGGTTGATTTCACTGATGACACGTACGATGCAGATGCGAGACTCGAGGTCAGCTGACAGGTTGAGTCCAGAGAAGAGCTGCAGGTCTGCAGAGTAATAAAACTCCACTTCATCCAGCTGAAGGATCGGAGGAGACAACTTCTCAAAGTTATCTGGAAACCTGAGACAACAACAACTGACCAATCAGAACGACCGATCAATCAACTGACAGACGGATCAAATACCTGTATTTGATGATCTGACTCGTTACCTTAAAGTGACCTCTGTTTCTTTCTCGAGGGGCTTCAGTTCAGGTCTGCAGGAGAAAACAGATCAATCAGTTCACAAACAGTTTCAGATCAGTCAGAGGACCAGGAACACCTGGAACACCTGGAGCTGAGTGATCAGATGGAGCTGAGTGCAGGTGGATGTTACTGTGACACATTTAACTCTAAAACCAGCCACAACAACTGTTGTCAGCACCCAGATGTGTGAGGTGAACCAGGTGTGTGTGAGGTGAACCAGGTGTGTAAGACGTGTGTAACAGGTGTGTGTGAGGTGAACCAGGTGTGTAAGACGTGTGTAACAGGTGTGTGTGAGGTGAACCAGGTGTGTAAGACGTGTGTAACAGGTGTGTGTGAGGTGAACCAGGTGTGTGTGAGGTGAACCAGGTGTGTAACAGTGATACTCACAGCCTCTCCAGTAGTTTGAGTTTGCTCTGAACTTGAGCCGCTCTGTTGGCGTTATACCGAAATCTGTCGATGAACACCTGAAACACAGACGACTGTCAGTAACACAAAGGATTCTGTGAAAACAACAGACAACAAAAAACCTGACTATTGTCTGTACTGCGGTGGTCGTACCTGTACGTGTCATCTGTACTGCAGTGGTCCTACCTGTATGTGTCGTCTGTACTGCAGTGGTCCTGCCTGTATGTGTCGTCTGTACTGCAGTGGTCCTACCTGTGTGTGTTGTCTGTACTGCGGTAGTCGTACCTGTATGTGTCGTCTGTACTGCAGTAATAGTACCTGTACGTGTCGTCTGTACTGCGGTGGTCATACCTGTGTGTGTTGTCTGTACTGCAGTAATAGTACCTGTATGTGTTGTCTGTACTGCGGCCATACCTGTATGTGTTGTCTGTACTGCAGTAATAGTACCTGTACGTGTCGTCTGTACTGCGGTGGTCATACCTGTGTGTGTTGTCTGTACTGCAGTAATAGTACCTGTATGTGTTGTCTGTACTGCGGCCATACCTGTATGTGTTGTCTGTACTGCAGTAGTGGTACCTCTGTGTGTCATCTGTAATGCAGTAATAGTACCTGTACGTGTCGTCTGTACTGCGGAGGTCATACCTGTGTGTGTCGTCTGTACTGCAGTAATAGTACCTGTACGTGTCGTCTGTACTGCAGTAATAGTACCTGTACGTGTCGTCTGTACTGCAGTAATAGTACCTGTACGTGTCGTCTGTACTGCGGTGGTCTTACCTGCATGTGTCGTCTGTACTGCGGTGGTCTTACCTGTATGTGTTGTCTGTACTGCAGTAATACTACGTGTCGTCTGTACTGCAGTAATAGTACCTGTACGTGTCGTCTGTACTGCAGTAATAGTACCTGTACGCGGTGGTCTTACCTGTATGTGTTGTCTGTACTGCGGTGGTCTTACCTGTATGTGTTGTCTTGTGTGTGTTGTCTGTACTGCGGTGGTTGTACCTGTATGTGTTGTCTGTACTGCGGTGGTCTTACCTGTATGTGTTGTCTGTACTGCAGTAATAGTACTTGTGTGTGTTGTCTGTACTGCGGTGGTTGTACCTGTATGTGTTGTCTGTACTGCAGCTGGGCCTCGTACTCGCGGTGCTGGTTCTTCAGTCGGTCTTCTTTGGTTTTGATGAAGTTCTCGTAGTCGCCGCGGTAACTGTCCAGCCTCTGGGAGTGCAGGTGGATGATGTCAGTGACGACGGCGTTCAGGAAGTTTCTGTCGTGGGAGACAACCAAGATGGTGGACTGCCACGTCTGCGGGAGGACGGGTTAGTTAGGACGCGTTAGCTCCAGGCTAACTGTCGCCATTGTTTTCAATGAGGAATGCTAACGTGAAAGTGAGTTCAGACCTGCAGATAGTTCTCCAACCAGAGGATGGCTCTGACGTCCAACATGTTGGTCGGCTCTGAAACACACACAGGACGAATACTTCACAACACTACTACAGGTACTGATGTAATACTACACATGATACTACATGTACTCTTACTAGTACCACTAAGGATGCTGACTCACCGTCCAGCAGCAGCAGGTCTGGCCTGATGAAAACAAACAAATTAATAATTAATAATGAACTAATGATGTTTTCATTAATGAATGATGATAAGTAAAGACACTCACCGGGCGAACAGCGCTCTGGCTAACGCCAACCTCATCCTCCATCCTCCAGAAAACTCCCTACAAACAAGTCAGTTTGTGTTCGTCACATCGTGGGGACATTAGTGTGTACACTGCATTGTGAGGACAACGTGTGGTCGAGTCCCGACAACATGTATGAGCGAGTTTCAGGGTCCAGACTTTAAAGCTTAAACTGGTGGTTCTGGTTCTGAGCGGGTGTGTGCTGGTTCTGGTCGGTGAGAGGAAAATCTGAACGGACGTCCAGTCAGGGTCCTCCTAAGTCGTATAAACCAGTTTGTTTGTTTTGTGTGTGTGTGTGACTCACTTGGTGGTCTGCTGTTGCATTCTGGGAGAGAATCCGAGACCGGCCAGGATGACGGAGGCTCTGATTGGACGAGACAGACGTCAATCAAAACAAAACAAAACATCAATAGTAACAGAGTGAATCAAATGATGTGGAGGCAGTGCCCCCTGCTGGTAGCTCTGATGAACTGCAGGTCAGTGAGCGTACTGCAGCTCTATGAAGGACTACATTTGTAGTTTTTCACTGTCGTTATCAGTGGTTGCCGTAGTTACCGTGCCGGAGCCTTGTCGGCCTCGATCTCCTCCAGCTTGCCGTAGATCTCCGACAGTCGAACGCTCTCCGTCCCATCAGCGCTGAGACAAAAACAAAGAGAATGACACGTGTCACACCCGCTGAGGCTCATGGGTACTGTAGTGTTTCTACAAAGTGAGGGCGTTAAACGTTTGTGTCATGTGACCCGGTGTGACCCGGTGTGTGTCGGTGTCTTACGTTCCGTTGGCGATGCGAGCGTTGAGCCTCTTCTCCTCGTCCAGCAGCCCCTCCCTCAGCGTGTCGCTCTCCAGGACGCTCTGCAGCGCCGACGTCTCGTCTCCAGCCACTTCCTGTTCCACGTGGAGGATGGAGATGTGACCCGGGACGCGGAGGTTACGACTGGCCAACATCTTCAACAGCGTCGTCTTCCCCAAACCGTTCCGACCAATCAGACCGTAACGACGGCCGGACGCCAGAGACAGCTCCGCCCCCTGCAGCAAACACCTGGAGAGACGTACGAACATGAAAACCTCAGGTACGTTCACTCAGAAACCTCTTCAGTCTGTCTCATTATTTATTCCTTGTTTTATTCGCTCTATGTTAATTAGTCGGATAAGCTCCTCTCCGTGCTCACCTCTCTCCAAACGACACGTCAAAGTTCTCGATGCGGATGTCATAGCTGCGGTTCTTCCCTGATTGGTCGACTCGATTGTCCTTCTTACTGCTCGCCTGACTGGCCGACGCCTCCTCCAGGACTCTGCGAGACACGACAGGCGAGGACAGGTGTGTGTACAGGTGAGGACAGAGAGGACAGGTGTGTGTACAGGTGAGGACAGAGAGGACAGGTGTGTTGTACAGGTACAGGTGTGTTTTACAGGTGTGTACTGACAGTGGACTGGAGGACTTCTGGGAGTCCTTCTCGTTCCTGCGTTCATGTTTGGCTTTCAGCTTCGCCTCGGCCTTCTCCAGTTTCTTTGCGTCCACCGTCTGAAGACACAGACAGGAAGTGATGCGTTTAAAAACAGAGTCACGTTTAAATCCAGCAATCAGAGACTGACAGAAAACTCAGAGATGATCTTCATGAAGTGACTCACAGTGTTCTGAGAGCGTTTCATCACCCAGATACCCTGAATATCTTCTGCTGCAGTGACTGAACACACACACACACACACACACACACACACACACACACACACACACACACCGCTCAGTAACCTTTAATATAAAAATACCATTTAATGTTTAAACATGTCAGGTGGAATATGTTTGTTACCGTTATCTGCAGAGATCTGAGAGAGCTGAACCGGAGCGTCCAACAACACCTGCCTCTGAGAGCTGTGATGGTTATTCCTGTTTAAAGACACGTTAATCCAGATTAAAACATGTCAATCCAGATTAAACGGCTTTATTCCTGTTTTAAGGGTTTTTTTGTGGGCAAGTTTTTCCTCACTCGAACCGAGGGTGTAAGGACAGAGGGTGTCACTCCCTGTACAGATTGTAAAGCCCTTCAAGGCAAAATGTATTTTGTGACTTTGGGCTATACAAATAAAATTTGATTTGATGAAAGACATGGTAATTTTAATTTAATTTTTAATTGTGAAACTTTATTAATCATGTTATGTTACACATGAAATTATTTCTCTGCTTTTATCCCATCCAGCTGGCATCTGTCGGAACACACCTGCACAGGACCACACACACAGTGACAGATGCCATACACACACTGGAGTGGTGGGCAGTGAGCAGATGTTGGGGGGTACGGTGCCTTGCTCAGGGGCACCTCGGCCGTGGCAAGGAGGTTGACTGCCACCCCACCAGCTGTGAGTTCACCTTCCAATCTGGACGACTCACACTACCACTGAGCTACGGCCGCCCCCTAATCCAGATTAAAAGACCATATTCCTGTTTAAAGACATGTTAATCCAGATTAAAACACGTTAATCCAGATTAAAACATGTTATTCTTGATTAAAAGACACATTAATCCAGATTTAAACTTTTATGTATTCCTACATTTAGTCATTTAACTGGAGATTTTAGTAAAAGCGACTTACAAAAAAAGGATTTATTCCAGATTAAACACAGTCGTCACATTCTTTATTATCATGTTATTGTCTTAATCTGCTGAACTGAAGCTGAGAGAGTTAACCACACTGATCTCTGATCTGATCTCTGATCAGTCTTAACAGTTTGAGGGTTAAACACACTGATCTCTGATCTGATCTCTGATCAGTCTTACAGTTTGAGGGTGTTGAACATCTGCAGACAGATGTCTCTGACGTCGTCCTCGTTTTTACTGTCAGCTGACACTCCCTGCAGGACTCCTCCAATGGCGTCGTAGACCTCCTCGCCATCCTCGAAATCTGCTCCACCACTGTCCAGAACACCTGAGGAGACAGATCAACAGATCCAGGGTCAGTCCTTCAACACTATATACTAAGTAAATACTTATACTAATAGTATTTAATACTAATCTAATACTATCTAATACATATACTTCATGTATACTTCCTATAATACTTTATGTAGTATTTTCTATAATACTTCATGTATACTTCATAATACTTTATGTAGAACTGTTAATGTAGTACTTTCTATAATACTTCATGTATACTTCCTATAATACTGTATGTAGTACTGTTAATGTAGTACTTTCTATAATACTTCACGTATACTTCCTATAATACTTCATATAATACTGTATGTAGTACTGTTAATGTAGTACTTTCTATAATACTTCATGTATACTTCCTATAATACTTTATGTAGTACTGTTAATGTAGTACTTTCTATAATATTTCGTGTATACTTCATATAATACTTCATGTATACTTCCTATACTTCATATAATACTGTATGTAGTACTGTTAATGTAGTACTTTCTATAATACCTCATGTATACTTCCTATAATACTTCATATAATACTTTATGTAGTACTGTTAATGTAGTACTTCCTATAATACTTCATGTATACTTCATGTATACTTCCTATAATACTTTATGTAGTACTGTTAATGTAGTACTTTCTATAATATTTCGTGTATACTTCATATAATACTTCATGTATACTTCCTATAATACTTCATATAATACTGTATGTAGTACTGTTAATGTAGTACTTTATATATTTCATGTATACTTCCTATAATACTTCATGTATACTTCCTATAATACTTCATATAATACTCTATGTAGTACTGTTAATGTAGTACTTTCTATAATACTTAATGTATACTTTCTATAATACTTCCTATAATACTTTATGTAGTACTGTTACTGTAGTACTTTCTATAATACTAAATGTATACTTCCTATAATACTTTATGGAGTACTGTTAATGTAGTACTTTCTATAATACTTCATGTATACTTCCTATAATACTTTATGTAGTACTGTTAATGTAGTACTTTCTATAAAATTTCATGTATATTTCCTATAATACTTCATGTATACTTCCTATAATACTTCATATAATACTGTATGTAGTACTGTTACTGTAGTACTTTCTATAATACTTCATGTATACTTCCTATAATACTTTATGGAGTACTGTTAATGTAGTACTTTCTATAATATTTCATGTATACTTCCTATAATACTTCATGTATACTTCCTATAATACTTCCTATAATACTTTATGTAGTACTGTTACTGTAGTACTTTCTATAATACTTCATGTATACTTCCTATAATACTTTATGGAGTACTGTTAATGTAGTACTTTCTATAATATTTCATGTATACTTCTTATAATACTTCCTATAATACTTCATATAATACTGTATGTAGTACTGTTACTGTAGTACTTTCTATAATACTTCATGTATACTTCCTATAATACTTTATGGAGTACTGTTAATGTAGTACTTTCTATAATATTTCATGTATACTTCCTATAATACTTCCTATAATACTTTATGTAGTACTGTTAATGTAGTACTTTCTATAATACTTAATGTATACTTCCTATAATACTTTATGGAGTACTGTTAATGTAGTACTTTCTATAATATTTCATGTATACTTCCTATAATACTTCATGTATACTTCCTATAATACTTCATATAATACTGTATGTAGTACTGTTACTGTAGTACTTTCTATAATACTTCATGTATACTTCCTATAATACTTTATGGAGTACTGTTAATGTAGTACTTTCTATAATATTTCATGTATACTTCCTATAATACTTCATGTATACTTCCTATAATACTTTATGTAGTACCGTTACTGTAGTACTTTCTATAATACTTCATGTATACTTCCTATAATACTTTATGGAGTACTGTTAATGTAGTACTTTCTATAATATTTCATGTATACTTCTGATAATACTTCCTATAATACTTCCTATAATACTTTATGTAGTACTGTTACTGTAGTACTTTCTATAATACTTCATGTATACTTCCTATAATACTTTATGGAGTACTGTTAATGTAGTACTTTCTATAATATTTCATGTATACTTCTTATAATACTTCCTATAATACTTCATATAATACTGTATGTAGTACTGTTACTGTAGTACTTTCTATAATACTTCATGTATACTTCCTATAATACTTTATGGAGTACTGTTAATGTAGTACTTTCTATAATATTTCATGTATACTTCCTATAATACTTCCTATAATACTTTATGTAGTACTGTTAATGTAGTACTTTCTATAATACTTAATGTATACTTCCTATAATACTTTATGGAGTACTGTTAATGTAGTACTTTCTATAATATTTCATGTATACTTCCTATAATACTTCATGTATACTTCCTATAATACTTCATATAATACTGTATGTAGTACTGTTACTGTAGTACTTTCTATAATACTTCATGTATACTTCCTATAATACTTTATGGAGTACTGTTAATGTAGTACTTTCTATAATATTTCATGTATACTTCCTATAATACTTCATGTATACTTCCTATAATACTTTATGTAGTACTGTTACTGTAGTACTTTCTATAATACTTCATGTATACTTCCTATAATACTTTATGGAGTACTGTTAATGTAGTACTTTCTATAATATTTCATGTATACTTCTGATAATACTTCCTATAATACTTCATATAATACTGTATGTAGTACTGTTACTGTAGTACTTTCTATAATACTTCATGTATACTTCCTATAATACTTCATGTATACTTCCTATAATACTTCCTATAATACTTTATGTAGTACTGTTAATGTAGTACTTTCTATAATACTTCATGTATACTTCCTATAATACTTTATGGAGTACTGTTAATGTAGTACTTTCTATAATATTTCATGTATACTTCTTATAATACTTCCTATAATACTTTATGTAGTACTGTTAATGTAGTACTTTCTATAATACTTAATGTATACTTCCTATAATACTTTATGTAGTACTGTTAATGTAGTACTTTCTATAATATTTCGTGTATACTTCATATAATACTTCATGTATACTTCCTATACTTCATATAATACTGTATGTAGTACTGTTAATGTAGTACTTTCTATAATACTTAATGTATACTTCCTATAATACTTTATGTAGTACTGTTGATGTAGTACTTTCTATAATACTTCATGTATACTTCCTATAATACTTTATATAGTACTGTTACTGTAGTACTTTCTATAATACCTTATGTAGTACTGTTAATGCAGTACTTCCTCTGACAGCTGGACGGTTCTCGGGTCAGTGTTCCGGGTTCGGTCCAATCGAACCGGGCTCTAATGGTCAGTGTAAACCGGGTTAAGTTGCCGGAGCCATGCCGAGCTAACCGGTGTCCCTCCTTACAGTCAGCCCGGTTAGCTCGTTAGCTCTGCGGCTAACAGCCACACTAAAGCCCGGTGTGTACCGCCCAGCCGCCCCGACACACAGCGCCTGTGTGGCCGGCAGACAGTGTGTGTGTCCCGGCCTCTCCCCGGCCTCTCCCCGGCCTCTCACCTGTGATGTAGTCGAACACCTCGGAGTCGATCTCGGGGAACTCGCTCTTCAGAATGTCCACGTACGTCGCCATGATACCCGGCCCTGGACTCTGCCTTGGCGCGCATGCGTCAAAATGCGACAGCGCCGTGAATTCGGGGAAATGACGTTTTGGTGTCTGCTGTGTTGACGTCAGATAAGAAAGGACTACAAATATTTGATTTTTCTGTTTTTATATTGATTAGTCATTATTATCACATTATTAATGATGTATTACTGTTGTGCTTTTATTCTGAAACTTCAGTAATCTACTTAAAAAAACAAAAAATGTTTCATGAATATTTTCACAAAATCTAATAAATGACATCATGAAATCTGAGTCTAACCTGTTCTTTATAGTTTATTTAACATCAGCTGTTAATGAACAAAAACAATAACTTGATTTATTTATTTCTTCATGTGATTGACCTTTTTATTTATAGATGTCATGATTATAATAATCCAGATGAGATGGAACGATGATGTTTCAGACTTAAATAAATTAAATTAAATTAAATTAAATAGTTAAAATTACATTTTTTTCTAAAACTGTTGTGCTTTTATTCTGAAACATAACAACTAATAAACTTTAGTTTTGTTATTTGAACTTTAATATTTCTGTTTTATTTCAGGTTCCTATAAACCGAATGATTTTAATGAGCTTTGTTCTAAATGATGATTGGACAGAACGTGAAGGAGTGTGTGCTCATCATTTATATGATCGCATCAGTGTGTTTATACTGTCAGTACTTTACTGACTGACTCGACAGACAGACAGACAGACAGACAGACAGACAGATAGATAGATGACTTTATTCATCCCTGAAGGGAAATGAGGTCGTCATAGCAGTCCGGTATATTTGAATACAATAAAAATACAATAGAATAAAATACTGAGGTAGAAAAATAACAACAATAACAGATAAATGGGTAGATAAGGTGCAGTGGCAAGATGATGGTAATAGTCCTGATGATATAATGGTACAGTATATAGTAATAATAATAAATTTGAATGAACACACCGTGATGACCTGAGAGAATATCCTGATAATCTTTATTGTCCTACACGTAGTATACTTGGATATTATTGTACTTGTAGTATTATTCATTAATTAATGATTATTAATGGTCCAAACATGGTTATTAGTTAATAATTAAATAATAATAATTATATAATAATAACGTCTGCTTCCCTCTGAGCGCCGCTCTGCGCATGCTCCGCTCTGAGTTTAGGGTGGGAGAGTTAGCCGTTAGCACAGAGCTAACAGCCGGAGTGTGTAATGGCGGCCTCGGTGTTGCTGGGGTCTGCGGACAACACCGGACTCAACTTCACGGTCGGAGGCGGCAGCAGCAGCGGCAGCACCGTGAATGTGTTAGTCGGGAATAATAACGGTCTGGGGCCGGCGGGTCCGGCGCCCTGGAACCGTTCTCTGGACCGAGCTTTGGACGAAGCCTCGGCCACCGGGTGCCTGAACCTCAGCGGCAGGAAGCTGAAGGAGTTTCCCCGGAGCGCCGCCAACCACGACCTGACGGACACCACCAGGGCCGGTGAGTGAGCCACAGAGCCCGGGGAGCGGACACACTGAGCCGGGCGAGTGTGAGCCCAGTCGGTTAAAGTAGCTTAGAGAGAGTTTTCACGGAGTTAACGGCGGGAAAACGTGAACATCCAACTTTAACGACTGTGGGAAAGATGGGATGGGGAAAACCGTCAGGGCCGGTGTTATGACAAACACGGCGCCCCCTCTAAATGATACCCTGTCGTGATTGCACCGCCTGTAACTATGTTATTACGTTAAAACGCCGCTCACAGACGGCACAAAGCAAACATCTGAACACTGATTTAAAACTCAGGAGTGTTTTATGAACTTTATGAATTCTGATGAAGTTAAAATAATTAAAGTTTAATTAGCAGGAACTCAAAATAACACGAGCTAACGTTAGCTAGTTAGCACCGTGTAGCGCGGTTAAATAAACTTTATTTTCCGCCTTTTTAACTCGTTTTAAACATCAAACTGTTGTTTAATGACACTAACCGTGATTTGTGCCGGTGTGCGGGGTTACAGTGCAGCGAAGACCCGCCGCGGACAGGCGGGGGGACACCAACATACTAGGGTTACATGTTGTGCCGTTACACCTCTAAGTTTGGGTTGTTGACGGTTGGTTGGTGTAGCAGCTAGCATGCTAACCCGATGCTAACGTTAGCACACGGCTAGTTTGTTTAGTTAGAGTTAGCTGCTTCAGTTAGCCGACCGGACGGACTCCGGGTTCGGGTGTTCGGGATTGTTGTGTGGGGGTAAAAAAAACAAACAGCCTCACCCCGGGTTGTCTGTGACGTCAGCTGCCGTTGGTAAAGGTGAGCACACACCTGAGTTTGTTTTGTTTCATGTGTGATTCCGCCCACCCGAGGCTGACTGCCCGCGCGCAGAGCCAAAACAAACGAACCCAGACCATCAGAACCAGAACCTGCAGTCTACTGTCTAACCGTGACAGAACGTTTGTGACGCGTTGACGGTACGTTCCACAATAAACATATAATCAGTTTGAAGTAAACTGAAGCTTCATTACGTGTCCGTCACATGTCCACAGTCTGCTGTGTCTCAGTCAGAGAGCGGAGGCCAGGTCTCAGAGCGAGCAGGCTGGGTCTCAGTCAGAGAGCGAGCAGGCCGGGTCTCAGAGAGCGGAGGCCGGGTCTCAGAGAGAGCAGGCCGGGTCTCAGTCAGAGAGCGGAGGCCGGGTCTCAGAGCGAGCAGGCTGGGTCTCAGTCAGAGAGCGAGCAGGCCGGGTCTCAGAGAGCGGAGGCCGGGTCTCAGAGAGAGCAGGCCGGGTCTCAGTCAGAGAGCGGAGGCCGGGTCTCAGTCAGAGAGCGGAGGCCGGGTCTCAGAGAGAGCAGGCCGGGTCTCAGTCAGAGAGCGGAGGCCGGGTCTCAGTCAGAGAGCGGAGGCCGGGTCTCAGTCAGAGAGCGAGCAGGCCGGGTCTCAGTCAGAGAGCGAGCAGGCCGGGTCTCAGTCAGAGAGCGAGCAGGCCGGGTCTCAGTCAGAGAGCGGAGGCCGGGTCTCAGTCAGAGAGCGAGCAGGCCGGGTCTCAGTCAGAGAGCGAGCAGGCCGGGTCTCAGTCAGAGAGCGAGCAGGCCGGGTCTCAGTCAGAGAGCGGAGGCCACGTCTCAGAGAGCGGAGGCCGGGTCTCAGAGCGAGCAGGCCAGGTCTCAGAGAGCGCAGGCCGGGTCTCAGTCAGAGAGCGGAGGCCGGGTCTCAGAGAGTGGAGGCCGGGTCTCAGAGCGGAGACGGTGGACGTGTCTCTGTGTGGACGGTCACAGTCTGAACTTCATATGTTTGTCTGATCACACGTGTACAACAACACACCTCCTCACACTGTGTGTGTGTGTGTGTGTGTGTGTGTGTGTGTGTTGTACAGGAAGTCCATGTTACTGATGTGTACTTCCTGTCAGCCAGGTGCTGCTGATATATATAGAGTATTGTGTGTGTGTGTGTACAGGACACACACACACACACACACACACACATATAAATATAAAGTGAGTGTGTCTCTAAATGACTGCAGGACAGACTGAAGACAGATGAACCTGGACCAGAATCTGAACCAGAACCGTCCATTCAAAGAGACGTACTGACAGACAGAGAGACGTCACAGCAGCACAGTTTATTAACACAGTGTACAACTTGTTCTGGTTCTGTTCTGGACCTGTTGATGACAAACCTAAAGGACAGAAACATGGAGGATCATCAACAGGTGAACCATCTGACTGTCTGAATACCTGTCTAACCTGAATTCTGTCTGTGTGTCTGTCTGTCTGTCTGTCTGTCAGATCTGTCTCGTAACCGTCTGTCTGAGCTTC